>WEIU01014573.1:0-18924 GCA_013389925.1 Aegithalos caudatus
AGAGCTACAGTAGGATTTAATTTCCAATCTTTGTGCCCACATTACATTGATCACTTATAATTTACTAATCCACCAAATTTTATCTTCTATTTTTCGTAGGTTTTGTCACATAAATTTTGTCACATAAATTTTGCTAGCCATCTTATTCAGATTGTCATTTCTATTACTTCTGCTTTTGGTTCAAATAATTTGTCTCTTGTGATACTGAAATTCTCCTCTGAATGTTGTTCCTGTTGTAATTTTTACCAAAATTGCAGCTTTGGGAGGAGGAACGCAAAACAAGAACAAGAAAACAAGAGACTCCAGATATTCTCTGTCCTTTCTTCTCCAAGTTGGTGTCTATAATTTGGTGAAGAGGGTTTGAGGAATGGTTTCTGCCATCTAGACAGCTCTTTTGATGAGACAATCTAATATATGGTGGTTGCTTAAAGTGTTAAATACGTTTCTTGCTACAAAGGAAAAGAAAATCAAGAGTGAAGAGAAAATCCTTACTGTAGTCTTCTGAATTCTCATTTTAAAATCTTAGTTGAAAATTTATATGATTTTTGAAAATGACCATGTTGATGATGATGAAAATTACTTGGTATCTGACAAAGTTGATTCACTTTTATGGACTTAATGTTTCGTTTAAGGATTCATTTGTTTTATTTAATTAGCTGTGCTGTTGTATTCATTTCTTTGAAACAGTACTGTGTTTGGAAGTGTGTGACCTTGGAGATATACTTCTAGCCATTGCCTTGTCTTCTGAGAATACAAAATCCATATGGTGCTATCCAAAAAGAAAAGTGTTTATGATGCCTTAATGTCAAATTAGTTGTCATTATGTTTGAATAAAAGATGAACAGTTTGAGGCAAAACTAATTATAATCTATTGCTGCTTATATTCTTTGTGCAAATTGGACATTTACATTTTTTAATAACAATGCAGAAGATCAAAGTACATATTTGTTAATTTTGCTTATTATTGCCATCTATGCTAGTGTCATAAACTCTCGTACTGGCAGACTGACTGGAAAATTAGCTAGAGAGCTAATTTCTTGAAACAGATATCATGAAACTTATTAGGCGGTGTTGTAGTTACCACATATGAAAACATGAAAAGAGTGCTGTATTGGACCACTTTGTTTTTATTGAAAACTTTTTTTTTTTTTTAAAGAATAAACACAACCCGACTGAAACGATTTACGAATTTTTAATGAACTTTTAATTCAAATGAGCAAGTGGATGGCTTACATATACCAAAGGAAATATTTTCAAAACGCACATTTAGAATGATCAAAATTGTTCTCAAAAATCTATTTCTAAATGGAATACAATATTCAATTCCTAAGTAGGTGAACTTTGATACAAAGTGGTTGCTTGAACAAGCACAATTATTTCAAATTGATGAAAAAAAAAAAAAAATCCTTCTCCTTTTAAGCCTACTAATCAAAACCTTATTACTAGAATAGAATTATATTTCATAAGGTATGGTGTTCATGGTAGAGAGGCTAACATTTAAGAATGCATTTGAACAATAGTTATAAAATTAATATGAAAATTGGCAGGAATAGAAGGCTGTAGGAGATTACTACAGAGGTCTTTACATACAGTACTCTACAACAGCAGTCAGGCATCAAACAGCTACACAGATCATGATGGTCCACAAAACATCTGTCCCTACAAAACTAGCCATAAAGCATTTTCCAGTATTTTATATCAATTCCAACACTTTAAGGATGGAAGATCGAAATTAAAGCAAAAGCAAAACCAAGCCAAACAAAAACAAAACAAAACAAAACAAAAAAAACCACAAAAAAACAAACAAACAACCCCAGCTAGTGTGCCACAGAGGTAAAGAGAATAAAGGCATTGCTAGTGTCATAACTGCCTCCATGCATGCCTGCAAGTGTACTGTCCTCATCATCCTATTAAAAGTTAGACTTTGGAGCCAGCCCCTGACATGAAAAATTCTATCCCGTCCTCAAATCTGGAAATCAAAGACCCTAATCAAGTGATCTAAACACTGACCAGATAACTCTAAGAGCTGAAATCATGTGCTCTTTATTTTATATATCTGGTTCATTGACAATTCCTGTAGGGCTTGATGCAACTCTCCAATCCCACAGGGTGTAATCAAAACAAACAAACAAACAAAATCCCAGATTAGGAGAGACCTTCCTGATCATTCTGGTAGTCGTACTATAATTTTGCTTCTCCCAAATATATATCTGGGAGAAGCAAAAGGATACAGTTTAGTGCACTTCAAGATTCAAACAGGTATTTGTAAAAATATTTCTGTTCTTGACTCCTCTCTGGCCAAGAGAAAATTATTTTCATTGACATTTGAAATTATATATTAAAAAGAGTTCAGGGCTCTATATTAAAAACAGTTGTAGGCTCTCAATGTCCATTTGTGGATCACAGAGATTGAAAAAGTTAAATTCCTGTTTTCAGTTTATCAAAAGTGTGGCCCATGGTGACACTGATGACCAAGCTTTTTCAGAGGTCAGCAGCTGACATGCTGATTTTCCTTTGAAAATCCTCTCTTGAATGTGACAGTCAGAAAATGCTGGTGATGGTGCATTCCTTAGGATGTACATGCTGAAGCTTCCAAGCAGAATTCAGTTTGAGTGGTTTTCACTTGTAACTAGGCTCTGTCAGAAGATTTCTAGAGATTGTTACCACAGATGGTTTCCTCAACAGCTACGTTAGTGATGAGTAGACTTGATAACCTGTTTGTGTGTGCTTTCACATTAGGGCAACGTATTTTTTGAGAGTGGCTGGACCTCACTGTTTTAAAGGAGCTAAGAAAATTTTCAAGCTGAGCATATTTTGTGTGAAAGTCAAATAGTCAGCTGCCAAGTAATGACACTTTATCTTGTAAAACATAAATAAATTTGCAAATAAAAACAGAATTTTCTTGGTAATATGACATAGCTACGATCTTGCTTGAGCTCCTGAAAGCCACATTAATATCTTTTACTTGTAAAATATGTGATTGGTTTCATTCTTAATATCTCAACTACAACCTTGTAATTTAAATGGATTTTTTAATGTGTATTAATTTTAATGAATGACTGGGAGGTTTATTGGAGGGAGGTAAAATAGTGCCTCTCAAGCTTCACTGGTTAATCAAATCGCTATAAATAACCTTTGATAGTCTACGGCTCTATTACTAGATGATTTCTCTCATCATTATCTAAGATGTTAGACACCTGCAGAGGTTTGCTTTCAGATCCTGGGAAAGGTCATGAATGTAAATCCTCCCCCCACCCTGCTCCCCAAAAAAATTCCTCTCATGAGAAGGTGTAACTAGTGTGTAGTATGTCAAATCTTTGCTCTGCATGCATTCGGAAGTTAAAAGTCATCTTATTTAGCTTGGCATTCATGATCCCACTTCAGTATCTATTGGTCATGGAAGGAAGACTGAGGGATAAAGTGTGTGACCTTACTCAGAGGCCTGATTTGTGCTTTCTCCATGAGCAAAAATAGAGAAACTTTCATGCAATCATCACAGATATTCAAATGGAATGAAACAAAAGATGGGATATTTCAAAAGCAAATCAGAGGCATGTGGACTAGGAGACTTCTTTCTGCAAGTGAATGTTGTCAAAAATGGTTGTGAGCCCCTCTACATCAACTCCAAACTCTTTTTCTTCTTCTTTAAACTTTATCAGCATGTAGTTCAGTTTTTCAGCAAAAAAAAAGATAAATGTTACTGCAAACCATGGCAGTTATAGTTTCCATTTTGAAAGCATGGGTTTAATGCCAAGATCATTCAGTTTTCCAAATTAATGAAGAAAAATACAAACACTGTGAAAGCTCTCCAGGAGCAGGAATCATTCAATCCTAGGTCCTACACATTCTAAACAACCTAGTTTCACTCCTAGTTTCTATATGCTTTATCTTGGATCATTCTGACAGACTGCAGCCTGGTCCCGTTAGATTATGCATTGTTCTTATCACATCTGTGACAGTCCATGACTGACTTCTACATTGTGTTATCTATATGTTTATGCTTTCTTGAAAATCTAACTAAGCATATTAAATATGTGTGTGTATTTATATGTGCATGTGTGCACATTCACATTTCTATGCAAGCACAGACATTTGGGAACTTTGGAGGAATTGAAGAGTAGGTAGAATTAAGTTGGTCTTTTGTATTAAGATGACATTAGGGTATTTGATCTTTAAATTTTGCTAGTTCAGGACCAGAGTCAAAAAACTCACTCTCATTTTCCACCTTTTTTTTTTTGCTTGTAGTCTTGGCTGAGAAATTGTGTATCAAGTGGGATACAGAACAGAAATTACCTGTGCCTACTAGAAATATCAATTTAAAATTTGAGATATTTTGTACTGGTGAAAAAATATGAGCTGATTGGCAGCAACAATTTATGTAAAGGCTGTTCTGCAGTTTGCACACCATCTTAGTATAAACTGAGGTCTTAATGGTCCACACTTAAAGTTAGAAAACAATGCCATTGTATTTAGACAGTTGTATCTGTCTGAATGAGAGAGGGAAAGTGGAAACCTCCTTTGTAGTCATCTTTGTGACTGCCTTGGGGTTGAAACTTTTAAATCCACAGTTCCGTCTGGTCAATATGAAGACTGCATTTCCAGAAAAAAAAAAACCAAAACAGTTTTGAGAGTAGGTTTTCCCTGGTGTACCTAGTTAAATACCTTCCTTCTCATCTTGCTTTGTTGTGCTCTGGGCTGCACACCAAATTGGCTGTATTTCAGTGCCACCAAATGTGTACAGTTTGATAAGCACGTTGTAGCAAATCTTCAGGACGAAAGTCACTGTATAAACGTCAAATTATTTACCCATTTTAAAGCATTTTATCCTCCAGACCTGTAAATCCAGCACCATTTGCTGACACAAAATTAGCTTTTTAATGCTGTAGGACTCTCTAACACTAACACATATAACAACATCTATATCCTTGCTAGGGAGGAGGAGGGGAAAGCAAAGGTTGATGTGTCTAGGTGAAGCTTCAGCAATTCAAGTGCTTTATTCACACTGGATTTAGAATCAGATTAACAGGCCATACTAGGTCTCAGTTCAACAATTCTGTCATCCTCTCTTATGAGCAGCAGAGACCAAATATTCTCACATGGATAGACTCACCACTCACAGAAATCAGCAGGAGCAGCAAGCAGGCAAGAATGGGAAGAATGGGGCATACATCACTTGTGTATTACTATATTTTCTTCATAGAAGATTTATGACTTTTTTTTTGACAATTAGTTGTGGTCACCTGAAAACCTGAAAGAATTATGGAAAGCGTACTTGTTTATTTCTAGACTGGTGATGTATTATGCACTTTGTTGTTTTCATTTTGTTGGTGTTCCACTGTGATTTTTTTTGTGTGTGTGTCAGACTATTTCCTTCAGCTTTCTGTTACCTAAATTTGTCTTACTTCTTTCACATCTTTTTCTTAGAAGAAAAAATCAATAAGAAGTGCTTTTAGGACTGGCACAGCACAGTGGTTTACTGCAGTGTAGATGCTGGTGGTGCCAAGACTGCTGACCTATATATTGGGATTTTGGTTAAGCAGCAGATAATCATATGGTGTTCCTTTAAAATGTGTGTTTATCTGGACATGTTTGGAGCTGGCCTTTGTTAATACATGTTTGCTTTAGGTTCTGAAAGAGGACCTAAGACAAAATTTTGTTAACCATTTTCCAAATGCTTTTCAAAGACTATTTTTTCACATATAAATTTCTATTGACAATATAATGCTGAAAAGTAGGGAACAGAGAAATATCAAGTATAAAAATACATTCTGTCTTTAATTAGTTTTTACTTTTATTGAAAATGAGGTAGGATATTAGGATATTGCATGTTCTCAATTTAGACTGTAAATATAGTTCATATTTTGGGACAGGGTCAATTTCCTATTCAAGCCAATATGCATGAGATTTAAAATTGTAAGGTGAAATTCCAGAAAGAACTTAGTATGAATTCAGAACTACCCAGAAATCATAGTCAAAAATGCATCTTTGCTTGTCTATAGCACTACTATTCCTACCCCAGTTTAAGTGGAGTTTGACAGAAAATAATGATAGCCTCAGTCACACTGAATGAGATAAGGCTGATTTCTGTCTCAGTTGGAAGACCTTAACTTTTTTCTGCTCTCATGGGCTTGAATTCTTGCCTCAGCTCCCCTGGTGGCCATGCAGTTGTGGGCAAGGGTCCACCCGTGTCTGGAATTGGTAACCATGCTGCTGGGACTGTAAGGGGTAAAGGGTGAGAAAGGGAGGAGCAAGAGAGAGCCTGGCTTCAGCAGTTTCTGAGCATAGCTGTATACTTTGCATAGCACTCACTGTGAATGAAGCAGCAGATATTGTCTCCTTGCATCTTATTAGCTGCTTCTCCATGGCAGAGTTAAACAGCTTCTTGGCTTCCGTAGAGATGCCCAAGAGGACTTCAGAGTGAGGAAAAATGTCTGAACTAACATGACCCTTAATATCTGATTCTAATCTAGTTTGTTTGATTAATCTAATCATGGCTGTCATTACCTGCCTTAAGAAACATTTAGGAATGTGGACAGCAGATGGAATGGAAGGGCAGCCTCTGTTCAGCATTGAACAGAGTCAGGCTGAGTTCTCTTGTGGTGAGAATCTCATTTTTCTCTGTTCAGTTCATTTTCTGCTATTACAGCGCTTTATTTTTTTCTTTCACTATAATTATAGCAGCCAAATATCTTTTGTCTTCCTTTAGAGGTATAATGTCTGACTGAAATTAGGAGTTGTCAGTCTCCAGATGGTTTGAGATTTTCACAGGCCTACGTTCAGTTGTAAGAGAAAGAAATTGTAAAAAATATTGTCGTAGAAACACAAAACAAAGTGTAGTGTTACTACACCAGATAGAATTTTTGCTTTGTAAGGAAGATGTAGCTTGTCACAAAGCTGTGAGAAAAAGCCTCACAAATTCTAGAGCCTTCATGTTCAAACATTTTAATTGCTGAAGTTTCCTAGGATTGATGTCTGCAGAGGCAAACAGTAGAAACAAAAGACGCTGAATGGTAACTGGGGGGTTTCAAGGAGGTTCCGTGATGAAAGCCACACTTTATTTCAGGAACAAAATAATCACAGTAATTAAAGTAAAAATAGGTACCTGAAGACATCTTTTAAATATCTTTGATAATAAATGTGAAGTCATTTGAGAGGGTTTTTTAATTTTATTTATATTATCATTTTGCTTTTTTACTTCCCACCTAATGAAGATAACTTGACTTTAGACATTTTAGTAAGTGCTTTCTATGCAGATATATGGAAATACAAAGAATTTGAAGGCACAAGAGAAAGCTACACTAATAAAATGCCTAATATAGATAAATGCAGAAAGTGGTATTTTGCATTTTGCTTATTTATTGTTCATAGAGGCAAGTAAAGGTCATCTTTTGCTATGGCATTATAACCTTATCCTCCATGGTATCAAAATGTTAAATATTGTAAAGAAATGTTTCTGTGTGATGTGGGTTTTAATTATAATACATCTTTATGTTTTCATTCTAACATCAGTCCATTTTCGTTCCATGCTGAAGTTCTCAGTAATTTATTCGTGACCTTTAACTGCTTTTAAGAAGCATAGATTGGGAATTATTGCTTTCCTTGCCATTGGAAGTGCCAAGGCAGAAATGCCTCCAGAAGCTTCACAGGATTTTATTAATGAGATATGCATCTCATATTAGAATAAAACATCTGAAGCTGCTGGGATTGCTCATCCTGGTGTTATCTGGAGGATCAATGTTTAAAGTCACTTGGAGACTTTTGATCTAAGATAAACAAGTGATCAGACCACATAAAGGTATGCAATTTATGATGAATAATCTGGTTTGTTTAGGATTAAATTTTATCCTTGTGATTCTGATTTCCTTCCCCCTAAAAGGTGAGTTAGTACAAAAGAAAAGCTGAGTTCAAAGCCTGAGTAAGAGAATAAAAAATTCTGCACATGTATGAATGTATGGGCAGGAGTATAAGGTGTATCTACTCTTGTCTATGTAATGTATGTTCAGAAACACAGATTTTAATTGTAGTTCTTCCCAAAGTGCCTTTTTCATAGTAACCTAACACTGCAGACACAAAGTTCAAAAAAAAGATTTAGAAAGTTGATACTTAAGAACTAAGTTAACACTTCTACATAATTAATTTTCTCATTATGCAAACCTGGACAACCTGGTGGCCTGACACCAATGGAGTGATCGCAAACCCTGTCTCCTTTATGTTTGTATTACTTCCCATACCTTGACCTACTCTGGGTAGCTCCACAATCCTGCAATGGAGTAGACTTGTAGACAAGGGGGAAAAAAGGGGCAGGGAGAAAGAGAATGATGCCCACTGTTTGTGTGAGGAGAGAGGTCATGAGAGGAGAAAGGGAAGTTGAGAAGCAGTTACTTGGTTCACGGGCCAAGACTAGAGGAAAAGCACTCAAGTCTTCAGAAATGTGAATTTGCATATATCAAATTCTTTGGCATTTTTATAAGTTGAGAGCCCCTTCACAAAAATCTGCAGCAGCTGTGCACTCCCTACAACTGAAGCTCTTGCCATGTGCAGGAGTGCTAAGGGCACAGGAACTGAAAGATTGGGATTTGTGTCCCTTGGTGTTCTCCACTAGCTTTCAGTCTTCATACATCAGGGAACAATTTTAATTGGATATTGCAGGATATACCAGACTGTGGTTATAAACCTGTTTTGAAATAATGAATTCAGATTAGGAAGAATCTAAGTTTGCATCTGTGTCTCTGATACAGGGAATGGCAGTAGGAGGCTGACTGAGATTTCAAAGTTAGGGTCCCAGAGAAGGGTGCTGGAACTAAAAAGTGAGAAAGAGATGAGGAAGGGCTAAGCAAAGCACATGCTATCTCAAACCCTTTATGTTAGCAAATAACTGTGAAATATTGACAGTGTGCATTTCTCAGAGAGAATGGTAGAAGATGGCAACCTCTTGGTTTACTTTGTTCCAGCAGAGCATTTTCTTGTGGATGTGTATTAGATAACCACTTTGATGACCTGTACCTCTCATATGGATTGAGTTTGTGAACTTAATATTTTAGCTTTGGAGGTCATAGCAGCATTTAACTTAGAAAAGACCTGTAAGATCATCAAGTTCAACTGTTAACCCAGCACTGACAACTCCACCACTAAATCACATCTCCAAGTGCCACATCTAAACATCTTTTAAATACCTGCAGGGAGGGTGACACAACCAAATCCCTGAGCAGATGAAAGGAATGATTTTAATTATTGCCAAATACAAGCTCAGATCTCTAGTGTTTAACACCTTCTAGAACTGTTAATCCTATTTAATATACTTATTTTAATAATAGATGCTTTTAGCATAATTTGGTGTCTACATTTTGTATAGACAAATGCAGTTAACCTACCTTTTAAATTTATTCTATTTACTCTATTTCTCTACCTACTTACTATTCTGCAGTAAAGTATAAAACAATGTTTCAGAAACCTCTTCAAATTTTGTACAAAAATTTACTTAGGTCCTAAATTTAATTTACTGCTGAAAAATAATGTATTTTTTAGGAATTATTAATTTAGACTCATGATAAACTCAGTTGCAACCTTTTTAAGGGAGTGGCAGTTATTGGCATGTTGTGTTACAGGTCATGAGAAATTCATGTCCTCTTTCTTTTCTATGGGCTAGGGGATATACTCCTTGCAAGCAGTAGAAAAAAAGAAATTAGTGTAGTGTTTTGTGGCTCAAGTAGAGATTTATTTTTTTTAATGTAAGATGCCATACAATGGAACTGAAGAATAAGATTTTGATCTCAGCAGTATAAATTAATAAATGTACTGTAGAAAGTCATTTACTGTGATGTGCTTTATTTCCTAAATATCTGTATGGCTTCTCTCGACTCATAGATTTTTTTTTTTTAACAACAGGATTACCTTAATATCGTAACAAGTTCTTGATCAGTACAAGGCCCATGTGATGCATGATATCACTAAATTATAGATGTAGTTGAAAACTTTTACTTGAACTTCTAGATTGTAACACTTGCAAGGTATGCCCAAATTCAAACTGACATCTCTGAATTGTTTATACATGATCAGTTTTTACCGTATTTTATTTACGACCAATAAGCATTTATTGTTAGATGTCTGGCACTTTTAGACCTTGCCTCAAAGAAAATATCATACTAATTTGACCCCTACCTGTCTACAGTCTCCTTGCAGGTAGTTATAGACAATTCAGCTGCTGTTAACCCACACCTCCAGGTCCTTTTCCTCTGGGCTGCTTTCCAACTAGTCTGAACCCAGGCTGTAGCACTGAAGGGAGTTATTGTGGCCAAAGTGCAGAACCCATCACTTGGTCTTGTTGAACCTCATGCTGTTGGTCTCAGCCCATTGATCCAGCCTGTGTGTGTTCCCCTACGCTTCAGCAGACAAACACTCTCACCCAGCTTGGTGGTGTCAGGAACTTTACTAAGGCTTCACTCAATCCCCTCATCCAGATTGTCCGTAAAGCTATTGAACAGCACTGGCCCAACACTGATCCCTGAGGGACACCACTACTGAGCAGACAAGAAGTGGATGCAGCACCATTCACCACCTCTCTCTGGGCCTGGCTACCCAGCCAGTTCTTGACCCAGTGAACAGTGTACCTGTCCAAGCCATGGGCTGACATCTTTTCCAGGAGCTGGAGAAGAGCTCACTGTAAAAAGAAAGGAAGGAAAGATCAGGCCTGTGGAGATCAGGCAGAAGAGTCTGTTTCCCAGATGGTCAGTGCCTTTTGGATAAGTACAAAGACTGAACACAGTCATTCTGGTAGCTGTAAATGTTTCTAAAAATCTCCAGCAGATTCTGGACTGATGTTTCAGTTGGTGGCTGCTGGTCACCTGTCCACTATAACTGGCACAGACTCTGCTACCTTCAGTAGAAAAACTATATGGGAGATCTAAAAGTTCCCCAAATAGCTGATACTGGGACACAAATTTGAGTTAGGTAATAGAGTTTTGTTTTGCACTCTGCTTTTAAAATCAAACTAGACAACTGAGAAATTAGTTGCAGAAATAAGGATACAACTAAATGATGAAAGCAGAGCTTAGCATTTAGAAATTACAATGCTCTGGATGCTTTGGCAATGTCAATGTCCTCCCCTTCTAACACACCTGTAAGGTTTTTTCTTGTTCACACTTCAGGCAAAGAGATGGATGCACCCTATCAATACGGGTAGTGAAACCAAAGTGTATTTTTTTTAAACTGATTTCTGCATCACTTGTTGCAAAAGTCAGAAAGCCTGTCCTAAGTAGGCAAAGGAATGCAGAAGAATGGGATTCACTTCAGGATAGAAGGAGGTGGCACTTGCTCTGAGAAATTGTATTCTAAGGTTGCCACTAACACCAAGTTCCTATCTTATGCCTGACAAGGGATTAAAACAGACTTTTCTTAGACATGTTTGTAAGTTCCTCATGTTAAGATTCCTAACCTAAATACAGATCTGCGTGAAATGGGCTTCAATATATGAAATGCTGTATATGCTGAGACCTTGAAAATCAAGTCTTAATATCTCATCCTGATCCTCAGAAAATAATGGAAGCCTTGACCTTGATCTCTTGTGCTACAGTTGTACTAGAGAGTAGTGTAAAGGCTACTGTGAAAATAAATTGATGAATTTAATTAAAAATTATATGTGGAAAAAAGCACTATAAAAATTGCTATGAGAAAACTAATAAATCTTAGAAGAAATTAAGAACTAAGTCTTTAGAGCAGGATGCAAATTGTATGCTGTAGGTAATGAATGGAGAACATGTGTTAAACACCAGAAATAAAGCAAAACATTGAATTATTACTTATTCAAGTGTGTGTTGTCCATTGGCAGCCCCAAATAAAGTGGAGATTATGCAGAAAAAAAACCAGCATGCAGTCAAAGACATAATCACGTTGATATGCAGAAGGGTCTATGGAAAAGTCAGCCACTGGAATTGCCTTGCATTTGAGTACTCAACCTTACAACTACTTTAATATCCTTTGATTAGAATTTTGTTTCATAAAAACTCATGTGCACATAAATCTGTGAATATTTCTGCACAAATGTTTATTACACAGATTCTAATTGGGTGATTACATTCTGTTTCAGTAACAAACTAGATTTTTTTTGCCTATTCAAGCTTTAGTTTTAGTAGACCCTTGGGGCTTAATCCAGGCTTGAATTTTACTAGTCAAGCATGATTATAACAGCCTTTTCACCACAAGTGTTAATATTGTTATAAATTATTTGGGGCTAACTTGGAATGTATGTTGTATTAAAATTCTTAATGAACTAAGTTGGCTTTCTTAGCATTTTGACCTGCCACTGGATATAACATCGCGTATGCCAGATGACCTTTTCTGGACATTCTGAAGTTGCTATTTTTCAGGTTATTATTATTATGCCCCCTTCAACATGTACAAGTTAAAAAAATGACCTGTGAATTGTCAAGGTAAATGTAGATTCAATACTATTGCTGTGTTTTTCTGTGGATTCTGCCAAAAAAAGTGATTCACTTGAAGTGCTGAATGGTTTTAAAAACCACACTAAAAGCTCACACAGGATTTGAATATAGATTGGCTTGCAGGAGAACAGCAGAACAGCAGCTCTGCAGTTTGAAATGGTGTCAAACAAAGGAAACTGAAAGTTGTTCTTTGTGTGTGTGTGCACATGTCCAGGGTTAGTCTGCCTTTTCTACATGCAGTAGAGTTAGAAAGAGCTTAATTTGTGCAGATGATGCAGAATAAAGTTTGGGTAGCACTGTTACAAAAATTAATTCAGAGCTGGACAAAAAAAAAAAAATTAAATTGCTGCTCCTGGAGGAGGACTTAAGCAGAGGAAGGGCACATCCTGCCCTTATTTTTAAAATGCTGCAATCCTGTCTTTTGGTAAGTAGTCATAACTGCTAGTTAATGCAGAGCCTGCCAGAAATTCATGAAGGCTGTTCAACTAAGTCAGAGAAAGGTTAGCAATAAGTATCTCCACCCATTTATATTCCCAGTCTAAGAGGACTCCCAACCAATACAGCTTGTAAAAATGTATAATAAGAATACAATGTTTTGATGCTTAGAAACTGACACGATTGCTTGCAGTAACTACAATCTCCTCTTGAAACAGGTACTTAAGAACCTGAAAATCTACTCTGACTAGAATTGTATCAAACTAAAATTTTTGTTTTGCATAGTATTCTGCTTAAAAAGACATTTTGCTGTAACATAGGAATAAGTGTATTATATATATGTATAAGTGTATTATATATATGTGTATTATATATATAATTATATAAGTGTATAATAACTGGTGTAATAAGTTTCATTGTTGATGCTGTGCATTTCTATGTAGTTTTTACTCAATCATATTTATTTTCTGATGGGAGATTGTCAAAAATTTCCTAATCTGTTGTACCAGCCTTTTTTCTAAGACATGGAATAAAAGTATTTATTTGATATAAAAATTAATTTATAACAGGGAATAGGAAGTCTCTGAGCATATAAACTTTTATCAAAAGTTATGCAGGTTTAGCAGTTGTGCACAGTGACATATTTGGGCACAGTTTTCTCAGCCCTGCCCAGTTGTAAGAATTATAAGATAAAAATATATAGAAACACCCATTTTCATGAAAAATATTTAATTTTCTTGTAAAATGAATGCACTGAAGTGAAGTATAAATATACTGTAAAGATTTTGGGTTTTAAAGATAGAGTTCATTTTGATATGGAATGAAATATATAAAAAATAAATTTTGGATGCCTGAGAGCAGAATTACACATTTCAGATTCACAAGACACGGAAAATGCAAAAGTGATGACTTCCACCCAGGCTTGAAATCTTGAGCTTACTCAAAAGCATGTACCCAGAGCTTCTGCATTTGCCAAAACACATCCTTGGATTTTACCTAGACTATAGGATAAGTTAGAGCTTTTGAGACAATTCCTAGTGTCTCAGCTCTTGTCTTCATTTCTGCCTAGTAGTGTATGACCTGGAAGCTCAAGATATTCTGATGAATACCAGAAGCTGGCAGGTGGAATTGGGAAACATGGGTGTTCCCGTAAATTTGCAAAAACTGAATAATCTCCATGAAGCAGTTTCAGTGATCCAGAATTCTTCTACAGGATAACACAGACAGTAGAACCTCTGTTATGGCATGGATGTTTTGACAAAGCTGTTTCCTGAATCCTTTTACAGAAGGTGAACTATAACTAGCCAAATGTCTCAGTGCTCTAACTGTATCTCCTTGGCTATACTGACTAGGAAAAAATAGGACCAGTTTTATAACTCATAAGGTTGCCAACTAATGGTGGCTGGAAAAGACTATGGAGAGGCATGTCAGTGCCAGTTGTGTTATTAGCTCAGTGTTTGCATCCTCATAGTTGACAAATGAAAGTTAGGGCTCATTGAGAGGCATAATTTGAGCTAGCTATACACATTGGTGGGTTATAACTGAGCAGTGAAGACTTGATGTTGTCAAAGATTGTTCAATGACTACAGCAGGAAGTAGAAAAGCAAACAAGATATAGGAATGTTTAAACAGAAAGAAAATAGTGCTGCGTTACATATGAATCAATTATAACCAATCAGCTGGAATAAGAGTTCTGGTCAAAAAAGATAATCTGGAAAAGAGACTAGATATATAATAGAAACATAGAATGGTTTGGATTGGAAGGGACATTAACGACCATCTAGTTCCAAGCCCTCTGCCATTGGCATGGACACCTTCCACTAGACCAACTTGTTCAGAGCCCTATCCAACCTGGCTTTGAACACTTCCAGGGATGAGCCATCTACAACCTCTCTGGGCAGTCTGTTCCAGTGTCTCACTGGTTTTCGTTTTTCGTTTTTTGGGTTTGTTTTTTTTTTTTTTAATACCTAGTCTAAACCTACTCTCAGTTTGAATCCATTCCCTCTTGTCTGTCACTACATGCTCTTGTAAATAGTCTCTCTGCATCTTTCTTGTAGGTTTCCTGGGGGTACTGTAGGGCCACAATTAGGTCACACTGAAGCCGTCTCTTTTCCAGACTGAACAATCCCAATTCTCTCAGTCTTTCCTCATAAGAAAGGGGCTCCATCTCTGTAATCCTGATGGCCCTCCTCTGGACTCACTCCAACACATCAATGTCCTTCTTTTTCTGGGGACCCCAAAACTGAATGAAGTACTCCAGGTGTGATCTCACCAGAGCAGAGCGGAAGGGAAAGATCACTTTTTCCAGCCTTCTGGCCATTCTTCTTTTGATGCAGCCTGGCATATGGTTGGTTTTCTCAGCTGCAAGCACATATTGCCAGCACATGTCCAGTCTCTCATCCACCCGCATCCCCAAGTGCTTCTGGGCAGTGCTGCTCTTCATCTGTCCATCCCCAGCCTGTGTTGATACTGGGGTTGCCCTGGCCCAGGTGCAGCACTTTGCCCATGGTCCAGTTAAACCACTAGATCCCCATGGGCCCACCTCTCAAGCTTGCTCAGGTCTTTCTGGAGGGTACCCTATCCTTCTGGTGTGTCAATGCAACACTCTGCTTGTTGTCCTCTGCAAATTTCCTGAGTGCACTTCATCCCTTCATTTATGTTAATAATGAAGATAGTAAATAACACTGGTCCCAATACAGACCCCCTGAGGGACACCACTTGTCACTGATATCCATTGTGACTCTCAGCCATTGACTGCTACTCTCTGGATGCAACCATCCCACTGCTTTCTTACCCAACAGTCCATCAGCTGAGCCCATTGTCTACTGATGTAGTTACTCCATCATAGAAGGCTGGTTAGTATGAGAAAGGCCACTAAGTTGGTTTTTGAAGGGAGGCTGAGTATAAAGACTTCCATAGAATGGCTTGACATATTATTTTTATTTAGAAAATATTAAAGAAAATAAATGATATAATGTAGATACATGCAAGGAAGAGAAAGTAATCACTCATACCTAAATTTGTTATGATATAAAAAAGGATGGAGAACTAAAAGAAAATAAAGACCAGAATGTAATTTTCTAAAATACAAATTTTGTAAGCACAAACTATGTGAAAATCTCATTTTCATAGGCTGAGTAGAATTGAGGCCAAGATCTTAATACAGTTTGTAAATGAATTAGACATTTGCATGCTACTTTTGACTTTGTACTGTATAAAATAAAGATTTTTCAAGCAATATGCCTTTCAGGCTTAAGAGTTAAGAAGAAACATTCCCAATAGGCAGATTTTTCTGTAGCTGTTCATTACTTTCCCTAAGGCGTCTTGTTATGCTCTCTGTTTGAGACAGGTTTCTGGAATTAACCAGTGCTACAACTTTTTAATAAAAGTACGCCATGCAGTATTTTGAATGTAGCATTTTTTAATGACATTAGATCTGTCTATGTTAAAGCACTTTTCAGACACTGTAACTTAATCTCTGAGACACATACAGGCACTTCTATAAATTCTTGCCCTGCCTCCTATCAAAGATGGAGTTCTGCTCTAGTTCACTTGTTGTATATCAGTGATACAGATAACCGAGAACAGAGAAAAGAAGCAATACAGAAAGCAAGAAAAAGGTTTAACAGCCAAAGGAAATACAACTCAATATACAGCAAAAGGACTGGCTTCACTATATAGTCCTTCACTTTTTGAATTTTCTTTAGCTCAAATTAATTTTGAATTCAAAAAGTGGCTATCTAATGTTTCATAAATGAAAAGGTCATTTTTAAAACATTTAGTACTTCTTTTTCTTTAAAAATTGGCTGAGAAAATAATAATATTATTCACCTGAAATATCAAGACAACCAAAACATTCAAAAACATAGTGAAGCATCTAAGATACTTACAAATAATTAGCCAATCTACTGATGAGAGACTGAAGAGCAGTCAGAAATATTTGAAGTGTGCTTAATTAATAGTTTTTATGATCCCTTATTTCTTCAGTGTTGTTTGTCATGTAAGAATTTGAAATCAAAGCTTTACAAACTTGTTTCACTTTCCCCATTGAATTCTGCAACTATTCATGTGGTCTGCTACACCAGAGCAGAAACTCTGCTGGTCTGTGGCCCCTTATAGGAATAATTTCTCATGTTACTTTGGTATTCAGGAAAATAAGATCTCGACTCTGTTCATGCTGCAATACTAGATATAACACATAAAATTTGGAAGGTTATCCTGCCTTCCAGAATTCAGTTGAGTGTCAGATTTTATGGGTCAATTTCACGGAATCAAGATCAGAGAAAAGGTACTTAAACTTATTAGATTCTTGCCTTTAGTGGCTATCAAATGTAAATGGACAGAGTCAGAATAAACAGGTCAAAACAGTTCTTCAGAATAATATCAGCCATTATGTTTAATGGGTTACCTTTCTATTTACTAGATCTGAAAGTTCTTTCTCACTTAATTTGTGCAGTCTCCCTTTATATTCATCTAACTATTTATCATCTATATACTTCTGAAAAAGTATTTCCATGGACTAACAACACATTCATCAGAATTTCCCTTGGCTTGCTACTTCCTAAATTTCATTTGATACTCCCTAGTTCCTGTATTTGAAAATAGGGTGAATGACATAATGCTTCCTACATGGTGAGGCATAATGCAAATTAAACACCTCACTTTTTTGTTTGGTTGGTTGGTTTGGCTTTTTGTGACAGAAGGCATAGTTCTTTATGAAAAGGTGCAAGTTACTTCAGATCAGTACCTTTAATATCAGGGTGACTGTAGTCGGTTGATACCTTCCACTGGCATAGTCAGATCACCAGCTGTGGGACCATGGCAGTGAGTGGTGGGACAGTGGAGAAGGGACAAGTTAGGGACAAAATAAACTGCCCTGCCAGCTCTCCAGTGTGTGAGAAACAGCTAAATGTGCAATGCCATAATATGATGGCTGACCGATAGATATGGGATACAGATGTCTACCCACGCATAATTCACGGGGTGATGTGGGGTTTAAAACTTGGATATTGTCTGTCAGAATTGAATTGGAGTCCTTCCATCAACTTTAATGAAAAGTAAATGAGACTACTCTTCAGAAAGTAGTTAAGAACAAGCCAGTTTTCAGGCACAAGTAGCTGATTTCAGAGGAACTTGGTACACATGTAAGTACCTTAGAGAATTGAGATTATATAGAATGATACACTGTCAGGACTAACTAGCATGCAAACACCATAAAATCTAATCAAAACAGCAATATTAAAGTAGCAGACATTAGTTTCATTACATTTTTTACTAGCATACTGTATTTATTATCACCGTTTCCATTCAGCCAAATCTTCCTTAGAATTCTTTTCTAGTACTAAAATATATCATGAAATGGTTAATATTATTTTGACAGAATTAAATATTCTCTAAGAGGTTCAAGAGGAAGAATATTCCAAAACCAAAATACAAATGATACATAACCCAGTCTTCCCAATAAATGTATCTGCTGGATTTTATGTCAGGTTTATTTTGACTGGTAAGAAATGTCAGCAGAGATAAGCTTTGTAAAACCAAGTGGGGGGAGGTGTTGGGTGTTGTTTAGTGCATGATTCTATGCTGCCTGCATTCATCTCTGTTGTAACTAAACAATGGAATACAGTATCTGTAATTATTCAAATAGGAACATTTGCAGTTATAATGTGTTCTTTCACAAGCGAAGCTATTATTTAAAAATTAAAGGGGCTCTTTATGTCTTTAAATTAAAAATACCACATAATATGATAGAGCAGTTTATAATTGTCAGGAAAATTAAAGGTTTTTCTTTGATTTTGCTGGTCTTAAGTTGATTCAAAAGTATCAGCAAACTAGCAGCAACTTAGTTTAAGACAGTAATGGTGATTCTGTTATTCTTTTATTTAATAAGAATTTTGGAATTGAAATTATTTCTGCTACTTGATTTATATGTTGAGACAAGATGTGCATCTCTTACTGTGTTCAACTCTTACTGGTCAAATCTTTCAGGCATTTTGCCATATCTGTAAAGCCTTCAGCTAGCAGAAATGTATAATTTCTATTCCATCTTTTT
>WEIU01014574.1:0-13839 GCA_013389925.1 Aegithalos caudatus
TTTTTTTTTTTTTTTCTCACTGGTTTTCCTTGTTAGCTAAGGCAAGAAAAGTCTTTCCAAGACTGTGACTTCTTTTTCTTGGAACTGTTCAGCTCTGCTCTGGACCGAAAACCCAGAATAACACCAGGATCTCATGCCTGTGGCCTACTGGGGCCTGGGACGCTGCATTCCGGTGCTGAAGGGATTGAGAGAGAGACTGAGTGAGCCGAGACACACCCATGAAAGGATTCTCTAAACTACAGAAGGACACTGAATTTGCCATCTCTTCAGAGCAACGAGAGGTTTAATTCTTTAATATAATTCATTTTTTCATGTTTGTGAATACTTTGCTTGTTAAATAAACAGTTTTTTCCACTTTTCTCCAAGGAGCTTTTCTCTGGAACTGGTGGGGGGAGGGGCTGCTGGAATTTTCTTTCTAGAAGGGACCCCTTCAGGAAGTTTCCTCCTAAATTTTGTCTTAAACTGGGACACCAGATACTGGAGTCAGACTGGGGGGGAGTTCAGGCATTCTGGGTTTTGGATACCATCCAGCCCTACCTAAGAAAGCTCATAGAATGCTCCAGTGTCTCCCCAGTGTCATTGTTANACTGTCATTGTTAACAATTTCTCCCTTATGTCCCATCTAAATCTACTGTCTTTCAGTTTAAAACCATTGCTCATTGTCCTGTCACTACAGGCCCTGATAAAAATTTTCTTTCCATCTTTCTTTGAGGCCCCCTTTAATATTTGAAGGGCCACACATTAAGGTGTCCTCTTCTATTTCCCAGGCTAAACACCACCAACTCTCTCAGCCTTTCCTCACAGGAGTGTTGTTCCAGTCCTCTGATCATTTTTGTGGCCATCCTCTGGACCGGCTCTAACAGGTGCATGTCTTTCTTGTGTTGGGGCTCCCAGAGGTGGACACAATCCCCCAGGTGGCGTCTCATGCAAGCAGAGTAGAGGGGCAGAATCATCTCCCTTTTTTGCAGCCCAGGATGCTATTGGCTTTTTGGGCTGCAAGTGCGCATTGCCCACTTATGTCTAATTTTTCATCCATCAGTAGTATCCCCAAGTCTTTCTCCTCATGGCTGGTCTAAATCCATTTAGACACCAGCCTATACTGATATTGGGGTTTGCCTGACTGAAGTCCAGGATCTTGCACTTGGCCTTGGTGAACTTCATGAGGTTTCCATGGGTCCACTCCTCAATCCTGTCAAGGTCCCTCAGGATGGCCTCTCATACTTCAAGTGAATCAACTGCGAATCAAACAGCTTGGTGTAATCTGCAAACCTTCTGAGGGTGCACGCAATCCCACTATGTCACTGATGAAGATATTGAGAGGGAAATGTGTGCTAATGTCTTTAAAAACAATTTGATGGATGTTAACCTCTTTGAAATGGGTCTTAATATTTCTACTGACTTTGGGCAGCAGGTTTGTTACCGGGCCCAGACAGTTTGGGTCTTGAAATAGACAAAGGTCTGCACAATCCTGAACTTCTGGACTTTGGAGAGAAATGACAGGTTGTTAAAACCGAAAACAAGTGAGTACTGACAACCTATTCAACCACCACAACAAACAGATATTATTTGCCTTAATGTAAAAACACCTAATTAGTGAAATGACAAATATGCATTGTGATTGACTAGTGCTCACCAGGTCAAAGCCTACACGAACATTAAAATCTTTCAAATGATCCTGTTTAAAAAACCATTGCACTCCAACCTGATACCCAACACTTTTAAACTTAAGGCTTCTTAAAGAATTGACCAAGATACCATAACCCACTGAATTTTTATCAGTGAGGCAAAGTAGCAAAATTTTATTCTGAAGTCACATGTATTAATCTCAGTAGCACAACCTATTTACAAAACTGTAGGCTGCCATCACCAAATCACGACAACCAGACATGCTAGCACAGGTAAAGCATGCCTTTGAAAAACAGAGAGGGGAGATGTGTGGAGAAACCCCACAGACTAGGGTGGCCAAAGCCCTGTGCACTTTAACAATATTGCTAAACTCTCAAAGCCCTGTGATCTTAAATCATTTTTTGTCATTACAGTCCTCTAAGTGACATCCAGTTACCTAAACCTAAGGTATTGGTACAGGACTTTGTCACTTGGGGGCACAGAAATGCATATATTTCTATAGATGCTGGTATTTGATAGGTAACAACTGTTTGCACCAGCTGGATGGAAATCCAAGACCTTTGGAATAGCAACTCACCTGTGACTTCACCTGTACCTCAAGAGCTGGACACTTTAAAGGACATTTACTAGCAAAAGGAAATGTTACCCCTGACAGTTTTAAATGTTACCTCTGATAGTTTTGAAGTTGGTTTGTAATGTTCAAGTTGTAACTGATAAGTTTTAAATAATTAGCCAGCATCAGGCCACCCAGTAACATTGTACCTTTGATAGCTCCTGGATACGATAGTAAAAAATTTGATAAGACACACCAGTAGCTAGAAAGATTAGGTTTGTTGGTTTAGTGAAAGAGTAATTTCTAAGAGATTTACTACACCATAACTATCTCTCACCCCTACAAACAATTAAGTTATGAAGGGGGCAAGAATGAAGGTATAAGTCTGGTTTGATTTTTCATTAGTTTAAAAAGTCTATACAAATGATGTCTTACTTTTCTGTTCTTAACAATCAAGTGTCTTTCTTTTATGCCTCATTGTTAAACTACAAATTTCGTTAATAGAAAAAGTAAAATTTAATTAGAACGAAAAAGCAAGTGAAGAAAAAGTGCATGTAAGGTATTTGATGATAACATGAGGAGTGATAGTATAGAAGGGAGGAGAAAGAAGGAAAAAAGAAGAGAGAGTGAGAGAAAGACTAAAGAAGAAAATGTGGTTTACTAAGAATAAAAGGTATTAGGTTGAGAGCAAAGTAATAAAAGGTTTCAATGAAGTGTTATAATAATTGTTGCGTTAAACTTACTTTCTCACCTATATCTTTTACCCCTTACATATGTCAAAATTAATTCCTTGTATGTGTCCTGTTTACGTTTACCCATATAACATCTCATGTGAGTCTTGAAACAATCTAACCTGTAATGTGAGTTCTATATTACAGAGAAAAAGCAGCAAAGATAAACGAAGCAACAACCCAAGCTAAATTAATGCCAAGCCACGGTCACCAAATATGCTGTGTCATCTGGCCTAAAGACTCCAAGATGTTACTTAAAAATTAAAGTACTACAAGAAAGACTTGAAAAAATCAAAATGGACAACAAAGAGTGGTTCAATTAACTTTTTAAGGGCTGGAACCTATCCTCATATGTACTCACCATAGCTAAAATTGGACTGTTAATGTTCTTAGTAGTTATAAAAATTGTTCTTATATGTTTAAATTCATGTACAAAATGTTAGAAAAAAAAAGGTTTTTCTTTAGAAAAACAAGAGGAGGGAAATGTAGAGGGTGGTTTCCCTGGGGAAGAAAACCCCTGCTTGATGCCCTGGGAAACCCTCTTCTAAGTACAGTAAGCAAAAGGCTTACTCACATGTTCCCTCAGTCAAAGCATGCTAGATCATTGCTAGAAGGTTCCTTGTTCTTTGTATTACCACAGGTTAATTTTTGGTGCAGGAATATTAATATTCCTAATTGTTCTCCCCTATTGGACCCTTCCCTCTCAGACCCCACCTTAACTCCCCCCAAAAATTTAGTGATTTTTCAAAACTGAACTACTTAGCTGGGAAGCTGTGCAAATCTCGTGTGGTGCTGGGGATTGACAGCAGGCCTAAAGTCACAAGTATTTTTCATACCGTGTGTATACTTGTGGCTGCCAGCCTCTCATTGTGTCTTGTGCCTCATGTTCCCTCATGTTCTCTCATGCTCTGTGTGCCTCAAGCTCACACACTCTCTCCTGCTAGACCTCTTTCATGCTGTCTGTGCATCTCTTGTATCTCATGGCCTGTGTACAACTCATGCTGTGTCTCCCTCCCACTTTGTCTCTCTCACTTCCTCCACCTTAATCCTTCTCCCTTCCTCTTGTTATAGATGAGTAATGAGATAGTTGGCCCTCACAATTAAGGGATAAATATTGTGTGTGTTAGAAGAACTTTTGTAGATGTTACTGTAATATGTCCTCCCATAGTCCTCTTTCCCCTCCCCCTTATATTGTTGCCTTGGTAGTCGGGGCATTTGAGGAGGGCCGGCTTGTTACTATGGCAACACCTGACCTCCAATCAAGATGTAAGAAAGTGATCTTTACC
This sequence comes from Aegithalos caudatus, assembly GCA_013389925.1. Lineage (NCBI taxonomy): Eukaryota > Metazoa > Chordata > Aves > Passeriformes > Aegithalidae > Aegithalos > Aegithalos caudatus. Next base: position 4,197 of record WEIU01014574.1, read on the forward strand.
AATGGATGGCAAAGAAGAGGTTGACAAGACTTTGGAAGGGGTCAAGGGTATAAAAAGTAGAATATCCCTTTAGTAGATGAGCATGTGGATGCTGGTCATGGAAACTCCCAGTGCTACTCTTTCTCCTTATTGAGACTCTTGTTGTATTTTGTTAAGGTTTAATAAAACTTTAAATTTTTTTAAGTGAGCATCTGTCCCAGTTTGGAAAGACAGGTGTCTGCCAGGGAAAGCCGGAGCCTCCCTTATAATGGAGAATGTGAACCCCCTCCCTCTGAATTATTATAATTTTGAAATTAAGGGGCTTTCAGGCAAAGATATGGGAATAGGAATAACAGTTACTAGGAATATTAAAAATAAAAACGTAGTAGTACAAAAAAAAGCAAACAAACAAAAAAGAAAACACTGACAGAGTCAGAATACCTCCTTACACCCTGTTGGTCAGGGTGTTGGTAGCAGTCCAAATTAAATCCTCCTGGAGTGACAGATGTAGTTTTGTTGGACCAGACATGATCCTGTCGAACGTGTAGTTTTCTCTGAAGGTCTAGTGATAGTGAGATTGGTCCGGTCTTCCTCTGGGAATGCAGTGGAAACAGGCTGTCCTGGTATTCTGAATCTCAGGTTTTATCCAGCTAGGAATGCTTGGCTCCTACCTCTGGGTGGAGCATNCGTCATTTCTCACACTCTTGTCCCCCCCTTGTCTATCACACCTTCACTCTCACCTTGTCTCTCTCCTACCTTGTATGTCTCTCCTCCCTCCCTCCTTTTTTCTGTCCTGCTTGCTCGCTGCCATGTCTCCTCCTCCCTCCCATCCTAAAGCTCTCTCTGTCTTTTGACCACCCTCTCAGCCCGCACTCCCTCCTCCCACCTCACTCTTGTTCTATTCCCCAGTCGCTCAAGTCATCATTCTCAGGCCCTTTGAGTCTCTCCATCAGGATCGGGACCCAGCAATCTCTCTCTCCTTCCCTCTGCCTCAGCCCCTCTGCCACCAAAACTGTGGGAAAAATAAAAATGTTCCAGCAACATTGTTAATGTTAGAGAGTTGAGGCATTACTTTCTTATCTGGCAAGGATTTTGTTCTGGCCAGGATGTACCACAGAAATAATTTCATCCACACATAGCACAAGTGTGCAGAGAAAATCATTCCATGAAACATCGCTTTTACTAGATTTTGCAGATCTTTTATACAGTCAAAACTCATAGAAACGAATTGGGTCAGTGTTCATTGGTCCCAAGTTGTGTAGTTCTTAGTATTTGGTCTCCTGTTGGATCCAGATTTCTTTGCTTCTGATGTTAATTAGGCCTTCATTCTTTGATTTTCTTATCAGTCTTTTCTGGAGGAGATGTCTCCAACTCTGCCAGAGGAAGTCCGGGGTAGATGTTCAGAGATGGCCACTGATGTTCCGTTAATGGCCACTGATGGCCCTTTATCTTTTCAGCTATTCCCATTCTGTTGATATGTTGAGTTCATCAGACCCCATCTGGTGGAACAATGTCCTGGAAAGAAATTTAAAATTCTTTTTCCCAGGGCAAAGACAAGTAAAACCCTTTGACTAAAGTTATACAAAAAAATTTAAACTGTATAAAAGTACTTTACACATCTTCTGGGTCAATGGTTAGTCTTTGCTTTGTGTTGCAAAATAAAGTTTCTAGTATGGCCTAAGTTACAAAGCAATCATTCATCAAGTTGATATCAATGTTGTGGATTATTTTTTATCAGCTAATCTACTGTTTTACAATAGGCTTGTAATGTCTGGGGTTTTTGCGGGAATTATAACCTATATGGATGAGTGGGAATTGAGTCTGCAAAGACACCCATTTAAGTTTCTTTCTGTTAAACTTTTTCATTCACTTGCTAATTTAACACTTCCATTGACACAGTCATGATGTGGCATTAGTCTAAATTATATACAAATTAATCATACACTGTCATCCTTCCTTGTAGTACCAGTACTACAGTTTTGAATATATCATTTATATAATATAGGGTTAGGTTTTTACAATGCTAGAATGTCTTAGGGATGAGTGTGTGTTCTTCTACCTTTGGAATAATATCATATCATCATATCATATCATATCATATCATATCATATCATATCATCATATCATATCATATCATATCATATCATATCATATCATATCATATCATATATTATTTTTCTGCTTGCTACCTTTATTTTGCAATTCTGCTGCAGAGTGAATTATTAACAGCCTTGCCTTTTGGTATGTAAATCTTGTCTTTGCAAGCAGGTAGAACTTGGGGGGTTGAGAGACAGAGGAACCTGGTCTAATCTCTACTTCAGGCATGAGGAGTTTCCATTTCCTGTCCTTCAGCAGTGTAAATTTACATTTCAGAAGCTGCTCTCCTGGCTGCCTGGAACAAGGCTGTGATACATACACACAAAAAATTTCAAAGTCATCAAGCAAAGAAACAATGACAAAACCCAAGGGGCATTAATTACATTAAAACAGATTTTAGCAGTGTAACAGATAACACTTCATTAAAGCCAGTTTAACCAGTTCAATTTTTTTTATTATTTTTTTAAACCAAAGTTTAGCTTTTGGCTTCTGTATGAGTAACCAAAAAGATTTCAAGCTTTAGTGTTAAGAACAAATTTTCTAAGGTTTTCTTTTCTCTGCTCCTGCAGCTGAGTAATAGGGGTGATCAGAAGCTATTGAAATGTAGGAATGTGGGGGAGCTGGCTCAGGAGCCCTCCAGCCTTTAGGGTTCCTTTTCTTTCCCTGATGTAAAGGACTGTTGGAATTTTTTTTTTTCTGTGAGATGGGTTTCAATTGCTCCCTTCCCCACTGCCTCCAGACTTGAAAGCAAAGGCAATTGTTATCCTTTTTTTAGGGGGTTTCTGCATTTCACTACTTGTGTTTCTTTTGTGATATTCTCAGCCTATTTTCCTTGTATAGTTTACATTATGTAGGAGGTTTCCCAATGTAGGGATCAATTTTCAGGGGTTTGTGTGTCATGAAAAGCTTCACTACATACTGCACCCCCCAGACTTCATCCTGTTTCCCCACTAAAAAAATCTTGGTACATTTTGGGTTTCTCTCAGCAAAGGCCTTAGTAATTTAAAATTCACCTCTGCAGAGGCTGCAATATTTCCATCTGCACCTTTATGTTTTGCCTGCAAACAGTTGGCTTTTGTAGTAACAGCAGAGATATTTTTATGCGACTCTGCAGGGGTTGATGTAGGTTCCCCTTTTTCCACAATATTCACTCCTCCTGCCCAGTGTGCAATGATCAAGTTAGGAGGATTTCTTTCATCATGTCAGAAAAATTAATCCACAAACACCACAGGTTTATGTCCAAAAAGGACACAGGAGTCCTGTAATTTTAGTCAAATAAAGGGAGAGGCCATGGGGCATTTCCCCTGGGGTCTCTCAAACTTTTAGAGGATGCAGCCTCCGTTTTATCCTAATTTTCAAAGCACATGTCCCTCTCTCTTTCCCCATTGCTTGAGGTACTTGAATGGTACAGACTTCCCAAAATGCCTAATACCTAAGAACCCTTTCTAATGTATAACCCTTCCTTTTGTCTATTCCTTGTGTCAATTAGTGGAATTCCTAGTGGAATTTATGGTTCTTCTCACTGTTTCTTTTGTCTCTCAGTATTCAATTTCATTTATCAGCAGATCTGCAGTTTGTTTGTAAAGACAAATCTCTCATTCCATTTATCAATCAGTGGAATCCTTCCCATTACTTCTTTTATCTCTCAGTATCTAGCTTTATTTACCAGCAGATCCACAGTTTGTAAAAACAAATCCCTCATTCCTTTCAATAATGTAACAGTACACTCACAGTCCAGAATTCAAAACTTTCTATATCATCCAATAATATTCCATTTTTCCCTGTGAAACAAATTGTCCACAGGTATTAAATTTCTGTTTCCTCTCACTTTTGTACATACTTTTATTGGAGATTTGTTGATGGCAATAAATTACAGGTAAAAGTTCTGAATATATTTCTCCTCTTACCACCTGGGGTCCTTTGGAAAGTTCAGTTTTAATTATGGATTTCAATTTAAATTCCAGAATTTCTCTCTTTTTAAGGGATAGGGTTTCTGTGCTTGTGTCAGAATCCAATTAAACATTCGTATTACCAGTTTCATCAGAGTTTTTCTGAATATTATGATTCTCATTCTTGGGTGATGTTAACTCTGGAATTTCTTTAACATTCAAAGATTTGGAGGGTTTAATTATGTTAATCACAATTTTCATTCCAAGGGTTTATTTTTTTTCCTTGGATTCTTTTATCTCTTGTTTTAATTTCTCATATTCTTTTATCATTTTTTTCACCATTCACAAGCAGATTTTAAGCATGATGCAAGTGCATGAGCAATAATATTTTCTCCATTTTTATCTGTCAGCAATTCCCACTGTCCATATATGTTCTCTTGGATTTTTTCCAACTCAAATCAGTTGTCTACTGTGCCACCATAAGTAGTCTGACAAGTCTTTAGTTTGATTTTTTGAATTGTTTGCCATAAATCCTGCTTTGACTACACCAAATGTTCTGAATGGAGACGAGAGTTTAACCAGTCCCTGCCTCTGCCTAGGCCTTTGGCAGTAGACAGTAACGTTATTGAGGGAACAAGCACCCCAAAATCTACTCTCATTCAGCAAGTTCTTAATAATGGCCAATTAGGTCTACTACAAAATGAATGATTTATTGAATAGACCAAGGAAAACAGACATAAGACTTAAACCAGACTTCTTACTACACAGGATAAACAAAGAAACACTACTAGTAGATAAACACTACAGCTTGAGTGAGGTACCCAATGAGAGGAAAGATGTGTGCTAATGTCTTTACAAATAATTTGATGGGTGAAGGGAAGAAGGGGGAGTCACTCCAAAATTGTGGGAAACTACCAAGTAACGTAATCACACCAATGTGGCTACATACGTTCTTGTTTATTTCATGCAAGATGGCAGATTATATACAGTTCAGCATAGTTTACATTTCCAGACATTCCCTCATTGGTGTGCAGCATAAAAGAATGTAAACAAACAAGTGATCATTTTAGACTTAAGGTGGCTAAGGTGTTCAAGCTAACACTTGCACCTATTACTAAATAGGTGCACCACTTTCTCCCTTGGCATACCTTAACATAATTTCTAACTGCGCCACAAACTCTGGCCTTGCTCAGGCCTCATACCTGAGGGCCTAAGCAGAGGCCCAGTCTGGGTTGGCCAAGCTAATTTAGAGAGCAGATCATGCCCCTGCTCTCTAAGAAATTCTGCTACAAAGGGATGGGTGTTAACATCTTTGAAATGGGTCTTAATATGTCTACTGACTTTGGGCAGCCCAGACAGCTTGGATCTTTAAATAGTCAAGGGTCTGCACAGGGCTGAACTTCTGAACTTTGGGGTAAAACATTAGGTTCAGAGGGGCAATATGTGGAAGGTGGTTCAGGAAGGCTGTACCTTCCTAGTACCTCAGCCAATGGGGAAAGGAAGAGGGCAAGATTCGGCCGGGACTTTAGGATAAAAGGAGGCTGCACCCTGAGAAACCCTGAGACAGAAAACCCTGCAGGTGTGCGCCCCAGTGGACTCTCTCCCCTTATTCAAGTAAAGTTGAAGGACTCATCTGCCTCCTTTTTGGACATAAACCTCTGGAATTTGTGGATTTTCCTGACAATTGTGAGCTCGTCTGGGATCCTTCCACTGTCTGAGGATGGCACACGGCATGAGGAGCTGGAGGTGTGCCTCACCCAGTTTTGGTGACCAGCTTCCTTTGGCACTGGCTAGCACCAGGTAATTCATTGGCTACCCAAGACTGTCTAGGAGACAGATGAGAGGCAGACCAGGGGGTCCGTGAAGGATCCATAGTATGAGAAACAACCCCTCACCTTTAAAATTTTGAAAAGTTAATTAAACTTCAAGAAATACAACAAAAGACTGAATAAGGAAAAAGGGCAGCACGCTGGGAGTGTGTGACCAACTGTCACATGCTCGTCTACAAAATGGCTTCTCTGCCTTTTATACCCTTGGTGTTGCATCAGCCAACCCTGGCCCCTCCCAAGGTCCGTCAGTCAACTCTTCTTTGCCGTCCATTGGTGGAGACTACTTTCCTGCAACTTGATTGGAGGACAGGTGTTATCATGCCACATCTTCTTAGTAACAAGCCTTCCCTATTCCCAAATGCCCCATGCAAGGGTCACATGTACATGCCTTCTCTCCATATGTCCCTGATAACCAAAGCCGTCCAGTGGCAACAAAATGGGAGAGGGAAGGGGACTATAGGGAGAACAGAGGACATGTAAACAACAAACCACAATAATATAACCATATATCAGTAAAACTCTTAACATACAGACAATATTCATCCCTTAGTTGCAAGAGCCAATCATCATGTGACCTACCTATAACAATAGGAAGGACCACTGTAGCAATGTATTTGAACAGCTTAGGCCATGATGTGCTCCAGCTAAACCACCTGTAGTTATTCTTATCAAACCCTCAGGAATTCATCAAGGTTACTAAGACATAAACAGTGCTAAAATAAGTAAGAGGCTGAGAAACAGAATACCAAGACTGCAAGAACTAGATAAAGGAGGCCCATGAAGCGATGGACTGTAACCAATCATATTTCCTGAAGTGTGCATGCTGAACACGTGGACAAGATAGAGGCTCCAATCAAATAATGTGTGATCGCATGAACACTAGTCTAAGAATGTATAAATATAGCTTAATGTAAACAATAAATGGCTTCTGCTTAAACATATTGGTTGGTTGGACAGAAGTCCTGAGCTCCTGCAGACCACTGGACATTACTGCCCAGAGTGGGCAATAATGGAAAGTCAGGAAGTGTCGCCCTGTTCATTTCTGTTCTTTTAGCCTTCTGATTGTTTACATACTTAGGAGTCACATTCTCACACATTTTCTATAAACAATACTATTGTTTACATTCCTCCAGTTAGGAGGGACAATTGATAGACACCTTCTCAGACCAGTGGAATTGAAGAGGTTGAACCTCTGTCTTCCAATGTGGTCCATTTCTGTGAAATGTATATAAGGTGAAATCAAAAAAGTAAACTTCTCTTTTCCTCCTCTCGCTCTGGCTCGGTCATCTCGGTTGTGTCTCATCGTGGCGTTCCTGTGTCATCTATCACGTCGGGGTCACCAGATGACGCAGGAATGAGAAGAACTAACCTAAACACCCCCAGATAAAAAGGCTAAGAATGCAGATAAAGAGAAGAACACAGACTCTTAGCCAGCATAAACTGAGTATCCCCTTGAAAAAGTGCCAAAAGGGGCCAAAGCCCACATGAGAGAGATAAAGGTGAAGAGTTAATTGAAGAAGACTCTGTTTACTTCATCCTTCGGAGACCCCCAAAGACCACCATGATGAACTGAGCATGCCCAGAAGGGTGTGGAATTAATTGCCATACGGGTGGGGCCAGGGAATGAATATTTATGAGACAGATTGTGCAATGTCATGCATATGTAAGACCTCAGGGAATAATAAGGGGGAAGACTCTCGGGTGGGTATACGTGTCTTTGGTGAAATTAATCCCCACGCATCTCAATGTTGATAAATACATACTGCTCTAGTAACTATTATTAGTTGTGGAGTTCTTTCCGCCCTCATTTCATTGAGTACAACTTTGGGGAGTAAAACATGGCAGGACGCCCATGGTGGGAAACAAAGTAAAGTTGAAAAAAGGGTTTCAACTATAAAGATGATGATCCCAAAATACCTCAAAAAGGGTCCTTTAGAAGAATGTTGAGACGACATGTGGAAAAATTCTAAAACTCAGAGACAAAGTGAGTTTTTAAAGTAGATATGTGATTTATTCAGCACTGGGCACGATGTGGGATAGCTCTTAAAAGCATGTGCACCCCTCGCTCACTTGTGTTTTCTTTTATCCTCTAAAATGTTACATATGCATCAAGTTTTACAATACACCTATGTATGTTCGTTCCTTGGCTCCCTCCCTCTCCGCTTTGTATGCTAATCATCTTATCAGTCCTTTTCCCCTGCACAGTTGTCTCTGGTGGTCATCTCAGGGGTCTCAGAGATGAAGAAAATGAAAATAGTCTTCCTCTTGAGATGAACTTCTGANTGATTTATTCAGCACTGGGCACGATGTGGGATAGCTCTTAAAAGCATGTGCACCCCTCGCTCACTTGTGTTTTCTTTTATCCTCTAAAATGTTACATATGCATCAAGTTTTACAATACACCTATGTATGTTCGTTCCTTGGCTCCCTCCCTCTCCGCTTTGTATGCTAATCATCTTATCAGTCCTTTTCCCCTGCACAGTTGTCTCTGGTGGTCATCTCAGGGGTCTCAGAGATGAAGAAAATGAAAATAGTCTTCCTCTTGAGATGAACTTCTGACCCTGCTGCCTTGTGCATGCCTACTGATCCTCTGGTCATAATTCAAGCTATAAGGCCAGTTTTATCTGTTCCTGGGGGCCTAAGGAGCCTCGTTATCTCAGTATCTTTGGTAATCTTGCATTCTTGTGTCCTGTTTTGGTAAACATCCTCTCCTTATCAGGCATCTTTGCATTCCTCCTTGCTGTTCTTGCACGTAACCTTGTCCCTTTCCTTCTCAAGCAACTAATACAGTACAAAGACCAGAAAATATTAAGCAATACACATAATTTGAATGCCTATTCTTAATCANCTTGTGCATGCCTACTGATCCTCTGGTCATAATTCAAGCTATAAGGCCAGTTTTATCTGTTCCTGGGGGCCTAAGGAGCCTCGTTATCTCAGTATCTTTGGTAATCTTGCATTCTTGTGTCCTGTTTTGGTAAACATCCTCTCCTTATCAGGCATCTTTGCATTCCTCCTTGCTGTTCTTGCACGTAACCTTGTCCCTTTCCTTCTCAAGCAACTAATACAGTACAAAGACCAGAAAATATTAAGCAATACACATAATTTGAATGCCTATTCTTAATCAATATCTTCTAATTTCTATGATTAATATAATTTAGTTTCCAATCCCATGTTCAGAGATGGTTTGCGCATTCTCCCAGAGGTAGTTAAAAAGACATGGGCAACCAAAGCAGACAATGTGGTGTATTCCTTGAGGGGGCAATATGGGGAACATGGACACACCGAGACAGGGTCTTGAAATTCATGTCCAGAGGGGGCAATATGGTGTGTGTTTGGGAAATGATTGGTTGAAGGGGACTGTGGAGAAGTATGGTTAAGGCAAATAACAGTGGGAGGCTATGTGATAATGAAAGACTGGGAAGTTCTCCAATTTATCTTCAAAAACTGCAGTTTAATACAGGGTCAGCTGCAAGCTTTTTGTATTCCTGGCTTCCAGGATAAGGAAATCAGGGAGGTATTGCTCTGACATCCCCACCTGTTATAAATGAAATCAGCCAAATTTTATCAATAAGGAATTTATTGATAATTTGCAAAAATCAAATTTTGGAACAGCCACAAAGTCAGCGTCGAGCCTGTGGTCGACGCTGGGTGAACCTGAGACCAGCCTCTGGCCCACTGATCCCCCCAAGTTCACAAATTGGCCATTGGAGAGGCAGCTTTTATACAGTCTTTCAGGCCTGAGACCACAAAGTCTTTAGATTTTTGTCCAGCTCGAGTTGGTTACAGATTCATTTTCTGCTGCCAGTCCACTGATGAGACTTCCGAGAAGGGAAGGGTGGTTGAGTA
>WEIU01014576.1:279-15934 GCA_013389925.1 Aegithalos caudatus
GTTTTCTTTTCAACCAAAACCTCTTTGCCTCAGTTCAGCCATCTTCTTTCTATGGAGTTTTATAGCATTTGCAGTTCTAAGCATCAGCAGCAAAGAAATGATCATGTGTGCCTTATCTGAGGATATTCTCACATCACTGCTAGCTGATTGCTTTCTTTCTTGGTGTTTCCACTATTAGTGGTATGCTTGCTCTCTGTTTTTACCACCTTCAATCTGCAGATAAAGTGCACTGAAGTTTAGTCATTTAGTGCCCAGAAGGAAGCATTCGCTGAGCAGAATTCCTCTGTGCATTACAGCATTCCATATAAATCCCTTCTGGTGTAGATGATGCATATGTTGATGTTATATCAATGTTAAAATTTGATAATGAATACTCAAATTAAGATTTGTAGTTTTAAAAAATTTTTATACTGTGTTGCATTTTATTCAGAAGAGAAATACATCCAAAATGAGTAAAAATTAATATCACATAGAGCAAAAGTGATTTAAATTGCATTTTGTCTCCACTTGTGAATGACCTGTTAGAGGAAACATGAAATACCTTTCTGCAAAACTGAAAAATTAAAGATTTCTGTGAAATCTGCTATTTACAGCAGTCTATATAACCTGGGAAATTCTGTTGCACTTCAACTTAATTCTGAAAAGCATTCCTGTCATTCCTGTTTGACTTAAATGGTCTAATATGTATCAGGGAATTGTAGAAATGTTTAGGTTGGAAAGGACTAGAGATCCTCTAGTCCCAACCCCCCTGCCATGGGCAGGGATACCGTCCACTAGATTGGATTACTCACGGCCCCATCTAATCTGGTCATGAACACTGCCAGGGATGGGGCATCTACCCCTTCTTTGTGAAACCTTTAACTGAAAACCTGTTCCAGTGCCTCACCACTCTCATAGTAAAGAATTTCTTCCTTATATCTAACCTAAACCTACTCTCTTTCAGTTTAAAGGCATTACCCCTTGTCCAATCTCTATATGGCCTTGTAAAAGCTTTGTGGCCTCTCCAGCTTTCTTGTAGGCCCCCTTTTAGGTACTGGAAGTCTTCCCAGAGCCTTTTCTTCTCCAGGAAGAACAATCCCCAGCTCAGCTGTCAATTACTTTTGATATCAGTTTGTTGAGCTGCTGAGTATAAGTTGTTAAATTTGAGTTTGTTTCCCAGCAAGTCAACAGAATGCTGTTTCAATTGACAGAAAAATCATGACTCAATGGGAGAAAAAATTAGTTAAGTAAGTTAGTAGTAAACTAAATGCATTTCTAGCTAGCCTTGTGTCTGTCCTTTTATGTATTTTTTTCAATCATTCCTGAACATGCTATTGTGTTAGACAGACTTTATAGCAGAGCTAATCACAATTTTATCTTTTCAACACTTTGTAAGTGTCAGTAAAACAAAAGCACCAGTAGATCTCTGCACAAAAATATAGACAGAATTTCTGAAACAAAGGTGACCCTTGATTTTTTTTTTTTATTTTTTTTTTTTTTCTTTCAGTAGATCCTGGTAACACACTGGGTGAGAATGTGTACTGTATGTGATGTGAGAATATCACAGAACTGGCAGCTGGAAGTAGGGCAGCTGTAAGTCTTTGATAGCACTGACTCTGGTCTGCTCTGGGACCCACACTGACAAGCCTGGCACGATTTAGAAAGTCTTGAAAGGCAGATTCATTCTGACCTAGAGTAGCCTATCTCTGTCTCCTTATGGGCAGGATCATGACCCAGTGTATCTGTGATATACGTGGTGGTGGCCCAGCACTACCCTACATGATTCCTGGAAAAATGGTTTAGGAGTGTCTGTATGCATCTGCCCCTAGGAGATTATTGCTGGTTTATGTGTTATCTTATTTTATACTTGGGATATAGAGTGGAGAAGAATCTGATTCTTTTTTCAGCATTTTAAATTTTATGTTTGCACATAACAAAGTATACATGTGCTAAAGAGAAAAGCACACAGTCATTCTGACAGGTTCTTACGGTATTCATTTGGTATCCTTATATTGTTTTGACTTACCTGAATTAATGGAGTTAAGCTTGAATATCAAATTATACTAGAGATGCTTTTGCAAGCTACTGTCTTATTATTTAATAATGGTTAACTGATTAAATTTCGTCCCTAATCCACTTTCTGTCATTTACTAAAACTGTGAGGGAGGAAAAAACTGAAATTTGAAAAACTGAGTAGATAGAAAGTGCTATAAATCAGGTTTTTTTTTTAGTGGTAATGGGGTAGTGCATCACACCAAAGCAACTCATGGTGATTTTAAAGTGTGCTGGAAAAGATGACTGGAAAACATTCACACAAAACCAGCAACTGCTATGAGGAACCAACTGTGCAAATCAGTCAATTGCTGCATAAATTCTGGTGTTGTCAGTCCTTCTTGTTCAAAAGCTTGACCACAAAAACTGAAGTAATGGAACAGCAAAGGTCTACCGAATTAATATTTGGGGGACTTATGGTAAAGAAATGACTGGCAAATATTTGCTAACTTCATCTTTCCTTAGCAGAACCCCAAGCAGCCAGCCTGTGTCACTCACCACATGAGTTCCAGGGCAGATTGTCCATTTCCTCTTTATTCCATTATATTTTTTAAACATGAAAAAATTTACTTGAAGCAGATCCTAATCTCTTATCAATAGGAGAAATAATTGCCTTTGATTTCAGCTTCTAGAAATAAGTATAATGTTATGATTTTCCTGTCAGCAAACACATTTTTAAAGGGGGAAATACTCTGAAACTAGGCGAGAGAGAAGATGAAATCAAGCGGAAATGCATTCCTCCCAGGAGATAGGCTAGTTTTTTTCTTCTTTTCTTTTTTCCTAAGCAGTCATTAAAATCTGTTTCTAAAATCCTAACTTTATCAACTGCAGATAGGAGGGTGGAAATATGTGTGGAGAAATTCTTGTTTGAATTAGTTCCATTTTCCCATAACTCCAGTTGGGATGCATGATAAAATTATCAATGAAATGTCCTAATTTGATCCTTAACCAAAGGGATGTTGTCCTATGAATCATCTGTGTTTGTGGGAGGCAACACTGAATCTAACAGGGCAGGAATGGGACCCAGATGTTTTCTGAGAAGATGGTTGCACTGCAGGCTGTGTGTATTACCTAATGTAGGCGACCATATGGAAGAAAAGATTGGAAACATCCCATTACAAGTCATATATCATTGAGCTGACAGCAAGGATTTCAGCTTATTTTGATTTAAATCATGAAAGCAGCTGCTCAGCTGTCCAGCTGTATTAAATTTAACCCTTTTTCTGTCAAATGAATTTTGCTTTATGAAATGGCAGCCAAAGGGTTTGGTGCTCTTGCAGAAATACCTAAGTTAGAGGGTGTTGTGATGACCCTTGTCCTCTCCAGTAGAACAGCACTAATGATGGCAGAGTCTGCCACTGGGTGACAGTGTAGCCACTCCATACACCTGGACTTCATGAAATACCAGCAAGCCTTTTTGGCTGCAAAGGTTGCAAAGGAAAGGCATATGCACTATGTAAAGGGAGCACCTGGAGTTGTTTGTTTTTTTTTTTTCCCCTTTTGTTGCACACCTTTAGAATGAGTAATTGCAATTTGTTTTTTTCAATACTTGTTCCCTTCCTTTTTTGATTTTTCTTTTCTATTATTACTGATTTTTTTTCTTCCCCTTATTTTCCTTTTTTTTTTTTTGTTTATATATAATGTTCTTCAAACACTGTCTCCTGTAGCCTCCTTTTTTAAATCTCTGCTTTTCCTTTTCCTGTCTCTGCTCTTTCTTTTCTGATCTTCCCCATATTGTCTTCTTTTTATCACTAGCACATATGTTGTTCTGAGGGATTGTCCCTTCACTACTTCTGTCCCATTATATACACTGCAAATTCTTTACTGTGTTTTTTTTTTAAAGAATTTCCTTTTTCCATAGATTTGGCATTTATTTAAAAGAAACACTTAATTTACAGAAAGGCTTTTCCCATCAGTAGGAAGCAATCTTTGGCTTCCAAATCAATCCTTCATGACATGTTTCAAGCGGCTTATTGATTTGTTATATTTTAGCACGCTTTTGCTAAAGAAAGAGACTTTAACTGAAGCCTAACAGTTACAGTTAAGTAACAGCCATACAGTAAATACAGACTTTAATTTCCTGTGTAGAAATCTGTAGAAGAAATAAATATAAGCAGTATCCAGCATAATACTAAAGCAGATTAGTAGTTTTGGCATGCTAAACTAAACTCTTTCTGTTTTGGAGACTATATGCTGTATTGTGTGCTGTGTCTACCCTGTCCACCTCCATGCCAGAGTCCTCTGTTTTTCTGTCAAAGAATGAAGGGTTTCTTATTTTTCATCCTTTGTGTTTTATATTCTAGTCATAGGCCTTTAAGTCTACAGAGTATTTTATAAGGATTTCATTCACATCCGTCAGTCTGAGGCTTTGGGATAACGAACTGGTATGCTTACATTAGCATTTCTATTTGATACAAATATTTACATCCAGATTAATTCTCTTTTCCTTAAACACAGTAGAAACACAAGGAGCTTAGCAGCAATTTCTTCTAACCAGTACTTTCACTCAGTCACTGCAGGAGCTCTCCAATCCAGGCACTAAGATGCAACACAGTAATACCAACCATCCCTATACAGTTTTAGAAAAGAGCTAAGATCAGGACCTGAGATGATCTACTCTGAACAACAGCAGTGGAAGGTGATGTACCTGGCCACAGGAAGGTTCTTCATGCCCAGGTGCTGTGAAAGGCAGCCAAAACACAGCCCTCTTGCAGAAGTAACTTCTGTAATAACACTCTGTCAGTAATTCCATGTGATTTCTCTAGTTCCTGAAAGTTCAACTTTATTTTTATTAAAATGACATTTTTGTTTCTCTCTTTTTCTGTTTCCACTTCAATTTCTATCTCCTTAGGCTATTCTTGTGAGACACACAGCTGTACCTAGGATATTATTTTCATACCCATAAGAGATGGTGTTTTCTGCCAAAACCTACTGTTCTGACTTTCCAGTATTTTCTTCCTTGTTGTATCTAGTTCACACTCACCCATTGTGTATAGGGTAAGGTTTGAATCTATTTCATTACAATTCCTTGCATTTGAAGTAGTAATCCAACCACTGGTTGTAGTTATCTTCTGGACTCGTGCTGATCCCACATCTGCAGAAGCAGCCTTTCTTTGCTGGTCCAGCAGTGTCATCTCTGTGTGTGAGGTAGCATCTGCTCCTTTCCTGAATACACCATGACTTGGATCTGTGGGAAGACTCTGAACTTCTCTGACTAGCATGTATCTGCTTGACCAGCTAGACTTGCAACCAAAATTAGCCTAGAATATTATGTTTCTTCAGGGGACATATGGAAAAGGTTTAAATTTTTTTCTGCAAAGTTTTGCTCTTGCAAATATGTAATTTTGGAGAAAAAGTTTTTTTCTTGCTATTGTATATTCTTACTTTCTACAAAGTTACTGTGCTTGCATTATTTTAAAACTAGTTTTCTGTCTTTGGTTATTATAAAGGATTTGTCTTTACAGTTATTTAGAGTAGCATAATCTTATTTTCATTCTCAATACGATGTCTTGTGGGTACTATTTGCTCTATATTTAATCAGTAGGGTTTTTTTGGTTTGCCTTTTTTAAATTGTCCAAGTTATCGACTTTTTTTTTTNATTTGCCACAATTTTAGGTAGTGCAACTGAACTGGAAAATTTAAATTCTTCATTTTGCTTTTGGCTTTCAAGGAGCTGTAGTTTCATTTCCTCATCTTTTCATACGTGGTTTCTAACTGATCCAGTGTCAGACCTTCATGATTAAGACAACTAATTTAATAATTAGTATGTGTGCTAATGTAAAAGACAGTGTGGGGGGAAGGAGAAGTTAGCAAAGTCTATCTCCTATTTGCCTTAATTGCCAAACACCTGGTTAGGCTTCTAGACATTTTCCAGGCTATCTGGGCACTTTCCATGGCTGCCTCTCATGAGGGGCAGTGGGAAGTCACAGTGGGGTCTCCTCCTGCATCACGAGAGGCTGCTTTAAGTCTTGGAGTCTTAACACCAAATTTCACCGGAGGAATTCAACCTGACTTTGCTGAGACTCCCTCCAGGTGGCAATGCAGACAAACTAACAGGTCAGAGGGACAGCTTGGAAATACTGAACTGAGCAGATCTAAAGTTTACATCACCAAAGTGGTCATTTTATGTGCATAACATAAATTATTCATCACTTGGACAGGACTGATAATTTCACTGAAACAACTGGGCACAAAACAAAAGGGATAAATTTGGCTCTATGTAATTCCATTAACATTGTTAGTTACTAAGATTAGAAGATTCAGATATAAATGTTAAAAAAATTAACACACAACGTTTAAAGACACTAAAATTAGTCACTTTGACTTTTACTATTGGTGCTCCATTCTCTGGAGTCATGCATATTGGTAGCCACTTATTCCTTTAGGAATGAATAGAAAATATTACTTTTTATAATTTCATGTTATTTATACCAATTTTACAAAGTTTAAAATATGTTTATAGTTATAACAGATGGTAATAGAACTTCTTGGTGATTTAAAAATATTAAACATCAGGAAATAAAAGACAGGTGATATGTTTAAAACTTGAGATTTTCAGACAACAAATTTCAGTGTGTATATATATTGCAAATTATTTATTTATCAAAAATGTTTGACTGGTGATGTTTCATGTCCAAATTCATAATCTTTCACTTACAAGAAAGCCGAAACTAAAGTCTTAGAAAGAAAACAAAAAAATCAACCCTAAATTACATGAAAGCTTTGAATAAGATTTTTTCTCCATAGTTGTTACAGAGATGTTGCAACAACAAACAAAAATAAAAACAGGCTCCTGGTGCCAACCTACAGGAATTGATTACTTAAATTACTGTTATTTTTGTGATTATGTGCAAAAGTGATTAACTTTTGCAACATGTCTCTATGTCCACTCCTTAGCATACCAACCTGGTAAGATTGCTTTGTCAGGGAAAAGAATTTTAAAGGATCTCAATGAGACTTATATTCCAGGTGCACTGATTTTCTCAGAAAGAAAGCATCTTCAGGAGTTTTATGAACACATACCTGATTTCTTAAAGAATATTTTTTCAACTTGATCCACTATCTGTTTGAACTGCATTACTGACTTCTTGCATGAAAGGAACAATGAAAGGAATACCTGAGTGGCCAGTTTGAATTGGTTAATATTGATAAATTGGTTGAATGATAAACCTCCACACCACTTTTCTGATTTGGAGATACATTGGGTTTTCTTTTTTTTCCTTGTAAGTTACAAAATTTAGGATTTATAGCTGAAGTTTATTACATGCATTTCATTTTTCTTGATATATTGTACTTGTTTATGTCACTTCATTTGTATTTCACTTGTATTTGTGCTTCCATGCCACACTGTTATTTATTCTATCTATGCAGAAAACCTTTAAAAGAAATTTTGTTGACATAGATGTTTTGTTTTCTTTTTTTTTTAGCATTCGTTTATATGAGCGCTGCTTCAGCTAAGCATTCCATGTACAAATATGCACAATAAATCTTTTGAGATGGATTACCAGGCCACACAATTATTTAAAGAAACCACACAAATGCTTTAAGGAGTAATTTCTGCAAATAAAAAAAAAAATTAAAAGTCAACTATAATGCTGTGTAATTTAGAATATTCCTTCAAGAAAATTCCAAGGCACACTAGGCAACATTAGTCACTTCTGAAACTCTGATATGGAAAATATTTCTATTTAGCAGTATGTTATTAGATCACAGCAAGAACATAAAGAGAAAAGCTGGTTTATGCACCCATGAATTTTAGGAACTATAATCCCATTGTATGTGTACTTCTTTGAGTGTCACCATGGCTTCCCTGATCCTTCTGTTGTATATGGGTGTTGTAGATTTTGTGATTTTATTACAGACTGTAGCTTAATGCAGCACTTGAGGAAATATTTTAGCTTCTATTGTGTTGTGTAGGCTTTTCTGGATAAAATATTTGTGTGTTTCCTTATCACTGTAGGAACCAAACTTGTTTCAAAAAGTTTTTCCAGTCATGTTTCTAATACCCTTATCTCATGAAACTCCTGTACATGAAACTGTACATTTGTGTTTCCTATTGTGGAATTGATATAGGTAATGGATTTCTAGTGTGTGTGTGTGTGTGTATAAGGGTCTCATCTCTGCAATAACTGAGAGGGATAACAATCCAAGTTCCAAACTGATCCATCATGTTCCCTTCACATACAGTGGACTAGTAATACTCATATTTCTCCTTTAATGCCCTAGTTAGATAAAATTACACCCTATGTGCAAGCTCTTCATTTGCAATCCATTCTCTGTCCATGATTTTATTTTGGTTTGGTTTTCGGTCTTTTGACACAACCTGAGTTCTTAGTCACAGTTTTCTGCCAGGCTTTCAATGGTATACCAATATAAAGTAATGGTATCATCTCTTTTCTTATTAAAAGACAACATATGGCTTATAAAGCCGTTCAATGATATGAGTATATATAAATCCTTAAAACCCTTTTCATTGGCTAAAATCCTTTTTGACCTCTTTGCCCCATAATTCATTCTGGTGAGTTATCACTATCCACATATTCATAGATTTGGTCCAATGTGAGCTGTCCAAGAGAGGAACTGGGTGTTTGGGGGGGTGAGAGTCTCATACAGGATACGTACGTGCAGGTAGTTCCTACAACAGGTGGAATGCCAGGCCAGGCATTTGTACACAAGTACCAGCAGAGACTGAGTGACAAGGTGGCAAAGTGATTGAAGAGGGAAGAACTAAAACCAGCAGGGAGTTATTTTTGATTTTAAGGCTGTTGATGGTGCAATTTTTGGTGCAAGAGCAAGATGTCAAGTGTAACAATGAAAAGAAAAAAATAAAAGGAGAGAACTATGAAAGGAGTCATAACCGTCAGTGTTTGAGGGCAATTTTCCTTAGGAGAGCACCAAAAATGAAGTTATGGGAGATCTACTGCTGTTCTGGGGAAGAAGCAAGTGGGCTTTATATGTTTATTTATCATTTGTCCCAAGAGCCTATCTTTTTAACCTTGGTAAGCTTAATAGGGGTTTTATACCAATGTGCAGATGTATCTGCTGTAGCTTTTTGTTATCTCTTTAAGAAGATATTACGGCTCAATATGAGTAAATAAGGTTCCTTGTTCTGCTCTTCATCTATGAGACAAGGGTTAATTCCTTCTGAATGGTGCTTTTTTCACCATATGTTGGCCCTGGCAATGGCAGATTGCAGGTCCTCTCTTTCCTCTGCATGGCAACCTAATGTTCCTTGAATTCAGAGCTATATTTGACAGAGCCCTGGTGGAGTGTATTTCCACCTTGCAATTTCTTGAGAATTTTTCCTAGTATCCAATCTAAACCTCCTCTGGCACAACTTGAGGCCATTTTCTCTCTTCTTACTGTTTTTTTCTTGGGAGAAGAGACTGATCCCATGCCTTACTACATCCTCCTGTCAACTGTAGAGAGCAAAAAGGTCCCCCCTGACCCTCTTCTGCCTCCAGACCAAAACAAGGCCAACTCCCTCAGCTGCTCCTCTTAGGACTTGGGCTCCAGACCCTTCACCAGTTCTCTTGCCCTTCTCTGGACTCCCTCCAACACCTCAATGTCTTTCATGTAGAGAGGAGCCCAAAACTGGTCACAGAATTCAAGGTGAGGCCTCAGCAGTGCTGAGAGGGACAATCACTGCCCTGGTCCTGCTGGCCACACTGTTGCTGATACATACCAGGATGGCATTGGCCTTCTTGGATACCTGGACACACTGACAGCTCATGTTCAGCCAGCTGTTGAGCAATACTCCCACGTCCTTTTCCCTGGGGCAGTTTTACAGGCACTCTGCTCTCAGCCTGTAGCATTTCCTGGAGTTGTTGTGACTCAGGTGTAGGATCTAGCACTTTGCTTTTTTGAAGATTCATCTCATACAGTTGGTCTCACTCCATCAATCAAGCATGTCCAGATCCTTCTGCAGAACCTTCCTGCCTTCAAGCAGCTCAAACGTTGACTTTGATCTTGGTATCATCTGCAAAGTGACAGAGGGTACACTTGATCCCCTCACTCAGATAAAGATATGGAATGAAATTGACCCTAAGAATGAGCCCTGAGAACACCACTTGTGACTGTCTACCAGCTGGATATAACTCCATACTCCACCTTTTTTTTTTTCTTTTTTTTTGTGCCAGTCATTCAGATGTGTTTTTACCAAAAAATGAGTATGTCTTTCTGAGCCATTAGCAGACAGTTTTTCCAGGAGAATTTTATATTTATACGAAAGAATGTTCTCAATCAACAAAGCTGTAAATTTCCATCTGATTATATCAGATGGAGAATCAGCATGGTTGGGTACTGTTAAACCTGTTTGTGGTTTTGCCTAGTGGCCAGTGTATAAAAAGTGTCATATTAGACTTGATGGATCAGATGGGCTCAACTGGACTCAAGAGAGTAGAGGCCATTCTTGGACACTTCTCAGGCACTGTCTTCCCAAAAGTTGTCAGGTTTTTAGAGGGTAGATGTCTGGAATACAACAGGTTGTCTTCATACAAGGTTAGATATGTGTTTAACAAAGGTAAAATTGAGTTAATTAAGTATGATGCAGGCTCAGCAAGGATTTGTAATAGGACATGATCTGCAGGAAAAGCAGAATCCATACAGAAGTAGCCAAATAATTTTGATTAATATATCTATTGCCTAAGACTTTTGTATAGCAGAAGGGATGAAATGTATTGAATGAATTTTTATAAATCTAAACATGCCTTACATTAACATAGCAAAGCCTTTTATGGAGATAAATAATTGTCAACTGCTTTTTTTTTAATTCTAAAACACCCAATAATGCAGACTCAAATCCAAAGTTAGATCTTTTATGTTTTTAAGTTCTTCCTCTTCTCATTTCAGTAATAGGCTTTAGTTGTATCACATGAGTCTCAGTGCATTTTGACAGAATAATGATAGATATCTTTACCATTATTTCCTAATTCCAGATATATGTGTCATACTACAAATTTTATTTCAATTTTAATGAACCACAATTCTGCACAATTCCCTGGTTAAGGATTTACACCATCAGAATGGAACTCTTATTTAATTTGGTTTTTAAATTATGTTTCAGTACAGTGCTTCATAAAGAGAAAATGGCATTACGGAGATAAAATCATTAATATATGTCTAATTGATTTTGCATATGTCTTTTTGCTCTAAAATTGGTCAGCTATATTAAAGATATATAAATAAATGCTACTTCTTTCTATCTCACATTTTCCAGACAATTATATTTCAGTACCGAGTATAAATTCACATAGGAATCAGCAGACTTGGAATTCATAAAACTGACAAACCACTGGGCAAAATTACAAAACTACGAAGAATAAATTTTTTGCCTTTCAATTACTAAATGTTCTTGTTATGAATATGTGTGGGAGAACAGCTTAACAAGAATCCCATTCAAGGCCTGTTTTGGATACCAAATACCATCAGAAAGTGGCCTTTACCATTGTTGTGGCCTCTTAGAAGATACTAGGTCCAGCTCACCCCATGTGGATGAAGAGGACGTTTAGGAGTCACTCCGCATGCTCCAGTTGCTCAGTATTTTAGCATGCTCATAGCCCGATGGGCACAGTAAAGCAATTTGATCCAGTTTCTCATCTGTGGATTAGAATCAGCCTTGTGAGAGTCCCACAGCTACTAGTTACTGAAGGATAAACCTATGAATCTAAATTAGATAATTGTGGGGGTTTACTTAATGAAAATCTCGTGGTTGTCTAGTCAAAAATACAGTGTCTGTGTTCAGACTTGTTCGGTTCTTCTTCACTTTTGTCTCTGTTCCTAAATTCATTTACATAACAGTGTAGACTTCAAGAAGCTTTTTTGAATCTATAGGTAGCTCATTTGTTTCTTTTTCTCCAGTTAGCAGCAGGTGGAGGTGATTTTAAGTAACTTTTTTTTAACCAATTAGCTTCTCCTTTATTCAGAAATAAAGAATGGTGTCATTATCACATCAGTAGTAAATTCTTTAGATAGACTAATCTTGTGGTATCTGACAGTATTTCTCTTTAACAATCATAAGACTCAATGCTATATTCCAAGTTGTCTAATAGTCTTTCCTCACATTCTATTATCTGTCATCACTACAGGTGTGCTTATGATTATTCTATAAGATTATCTTGTTGCTAATATATTTTACTTATTTGGGTGTCATTTGTTTATGATGCAATATTTGTTCTCATTGCTGAAAAAAACAGTGGATTTCTTTCAGGTTCTTATGCTTAATGCTGTATTCTTAATGTGTATCCTCCTATAGACTTCTGTAAGATTATTTTGTAAGGATTGTAAGATGAGTTCTTATATATATATGAATTTCTCAGAATTGTGTCTACACTTCTGTAGTCCTGTTTCCTTTCATTGTCTATCTCTAATGATTATAACGATTACACATTTGTTTTCCATATTTCTGTATGATTCAGTATTTAAGTGTGCACGCTTACGCAAAATAGAAAAAAGCATTGTGTTTTTATAGTACTGTTGAAAGAATGATATGACTGATACGTAACTGCAAAAAGCTTCTATTCTGAGACAGCCTGAAAGATATAAAAAAGGGGATTATTTCAGTAAATATGAAAGAATTCATTATGAATGAGTTTAAGAGTACAAAAAAATTAAAAGAGCTAATACAGCAAAATATTTCAAATAATTAAACTAAAACTACAGATAAACACCCTATTAGCTAAGTTAATTAGTCCTCAGAAAAATGATTCTTAGTGAACAATTGAAAATTGTTTCATTCTTACATTTAAATAGGTAGTTAGGGATCGATTCTTACGGTTGCAAAGGGACACTTTATCTTGGGCAGACACCTGGCATTTTTAAAGACCTCTGTCAATTAGTTTGGAGAAAAAAAGGAGGATTGGTCGCTTTTTAGCTGCTAGAGTATTAGTTTTTATTTTAAAAATAATGGGACAAGAAAGCACAAAGGTCAGGCACTGATGCTTTTGGAAGTGCAACATGAGTTGCAAAGGAGTGAGACATGGTAGAATCAAACTCTAGTGTATAATACAGACAACAAAATTCCCACACCACCTTTCCCTGTTTGAAGAATTTTAGGCCAGGTGTGGCTTAGATACTGTAGATCTTTTTCTGAATTTGTAACTTTCTTAAAAGCTCAGGCTTGCTGACTTCTCATGGCTTGGACAAGTGAAACCAGTTTCTTCCTCTTATTCTTTCCTAGAAGGATTCGTATATGGTCCATCTTGCTGGTGGCTTCTATCTCTAAGAGGGGAATAACAGTCTACATGGCTAAGCTATGAGATCATCACCTAGAGAAGATCTAACTTCTTATCTTTATGCTTTAGAAATATTTTATCCTCCATGTTAGAATTGGCTTCACCAGCTTTAAAGCTTCTCTGATTTGAAGGAGTGCTCACTCAACACTACCTTTGTGGAAACTGTCAAGCAAAAGCTATTGCTCTGTACTGGCTAGGAGAGCAAGCTTGTCTTTTAGAGCAAGAACATTGCAATTTATTTTGATCCCTGAGCTGATGTAGAAAAAGGGGTCTGGTGTCTAGGTAGCAATCAAGACATAAAAACCCAAAAATGTATGTGAAGGGTCTTGATTGAGCAATGAGGTGGAGAGGGATTGCTCTGAGGAAGAGTCATCAGGGCCGTTCAAGCAGCCTGATGCATCTTGAAGTGAACATCATTCAGATGTCTTGTGGAGAGAATGCCCTTTTGATTGTCTGTTGGGAAAATTAGCACTTTTATAGAGCTACTCTCCCAAAGCACTTTCCCAAGGATTCTGCAGACATCAGTGTTCATCTGCCTACTTCCCTTGTTGATAGACCAATGTTTTTCCATTTCATAGGAAAAAAGGCTGTAACAGGAGGGGCAAGCACTGATTGCAGGTAGCAAACAGGTGTAACTGTGAACGAGACAGACAGAGCTGTCCTTATAATAACCAAATGAACTGGTGAGCTGTAAGCTTAACTCAGAGTGCTTCTGCTGATGAATTGAGCCATGAATAACCATTAATTCCAGGGGTTTGTAGTCTCATATATGTGCTATTCTGCTGTCTACTTATCAGCTATTGGTATCTGCTATTCAGTTTCCACTTACATTCATTTACTGTGTTTTAATGGGACTAATTAATCCCATTTAAGAAATATGTAATATTTCAAAAGGTAAAACTGGAGAAAAGTGTTGAACAGTTGCAGTGTAAAGGTTTTAAACCAGTTGTGTAACCTGTCCAGAACAGAAACATAAACTTTTATCAAGTGTATCTATGAAAGGATCTTTGGACATCAATATGTGTAGGCAAAAAAAGGCAAGTATGAATAATTACTAAACAATATCATAAATTTCATCCTAATGTAATTTAACTTCAATTTCTGAGGTAGCTGATGTAAATAGAATTCTGGGTCAAAAAAATTTGTAATACAGCTTTGCATAAGTGTTTTCTTTGATTTCAGATTTACACTGGGTATAACTATGGCCCCACAATGCAAAATCAAATCTATACTGTGACAATCAATCTGATGGAAGAAACAGAACTTCCTAGAAAATGTGTAGGATATATGTATTTTATATATCCTCTTGAATGTCTGTTTATATTTATATTGATACAGACGTCCACTTCTGTGAGTAATATCTTTTCAAGTTAAAAATTCCCTGCTTTCCTATCTAGGATAATTATCCTGATAACTACATCTGCTCAAAATGGGATGATGAGCACTAGTACATGCTTTCACCTTTTCATAGTTTGAAATCCAGAAAAAAAATTAGTTTTGAGCACTTTTAGTGTTTAAGCATTCACTACCTGTGCTGCCAAGGTTTATTGAAAGCAGCTGTATGCCTGCCTCTGTCCTCCCACTTTCTTGGAACTGCTGCCAGAACAGGTAGTCAGAAATGGAAAGTAGGGCATCTATGCTCTTTCTCTCTTTCTCTCTCAGGAAAACATCTGTGGCTTCCATAGGAAGCACCTATTTTTTTCCATCAGCAAAGACTCTGGATACCCTTGGGTCCAGTTTTGGCACAGAAAGCCAAGTAGGATGCAGTTTATGGCTTAAAACTTATGAGAGAAATCATTCAGGCAGTCCCATCCCCTGGCAGAACACTGAGAGAAATTCCCCAGGCTGCAAGCCACATGTGGGTCTCTGACCTTCTGTTAGCTCACCATGGGAGAGGTTAACAGTTGTTGAGACTTCAGTCCTCCCTTTGACATACAAATACAACAATACCAAATAGCCTTTCCAAGACGAGCATATTCAGGGCACAACATGTTTTTTAATGCAGGGTTCAGTTCAGGGGGAGAGAAACCCCAAAACAAGAATCCAGTCCAAAAACTTTAAATTAGAAAAGTGTATGTTGCTATAAAAGTGAAATCTGGATTGGTATTTTTTCCAACTTTCTGCCATTGTTCGAATTACTGTGATTTGTGACTTTTTAAAACATATAATCATGAGACAGAAACAAATTCTCACACCATTTTTAGCTCTTCATGTGGTCAGTGCTATGATTTATGGAAATAAGATTGCTCAATAGCTAGAACGACATAAGAAATGCATGCAATTATCTGATTTTTAAGGATGTCTGTTGTATTTATCCTAGTACATTTTTGTTGAGATTAAAAAAACAAAAAATGATTCATAATTATTGATATGAAGGTTGTCAGAAAAAAAAA
>WEIU01014577.1:13532-26258 GCA_013389925.1 Aegithalos caudatus
AACAAGCTAACCATGAAACACCAATGTGGCCTTGCAGCAAAGAAGTCCAGGAGCACCCTGGAATGAATTATTAAGAGTACTATCACCTTTTCCCCTTCACAGCCCTGATGAGACACACCTGGGGCATCCTTTTCTGGATTCCCCAGTCCAGGGGAGACATGGACTTACTGGAGCAACTCCATCAACATACCACAAAGATAGCTAAGATAACTAAGGTTTTGAAGAATCTTTTATATAAATGCAGTCTGAGGCCTGAGCCTGTTCAGCTTGGAGAAGAAAGGCCATCTTATCCTTGCTCAAGAGAGCAGTAAAGAAAGCAGTCAGGCTCTTTTCATTGTTATTTAGTGACTGGATGAGAAGCAAATACAATACAAGAAATTTCTCTGAAACATAATAAAGATATTTTCACTATGAGGGTGATCAAACACAGAAGATTTTCCATTGATTTTGTGTCATTCCCATCCTTAGAGATGATCAAAACCCAGCTGAACACAGACCTCCTTTGATGCCTTATCCATTAGGCTGACCTGGAACAGAGACTAGACAGAGCTAAAAGATAAAGTAGGTATTTATTAAAAGGCCTCCAGGCTCTACCTCAGGCAGTACAGAAACCCAGGGCCGACCAAGAACAAACCAACAAAATGGCTCCCTGGTGACAAGATGTTATATTTTTATAAGTTTTGGTCCATTTGCATTTCGGGGTTTGATTGTCCAATTACAGCTTCAGGTTGTGAGGTCCCATCCTCTTGTTCCTCCCTCCAGTCCACTCTTGTTGGTGTTTTTGGGCTTGAAAGTTGTCCTTGGTCTTCAGCAGGAAGAGGACTTGTTTTGTCTACTTGTTCTGTGAAGAGAGCTTACTAGCACTTAATATGAGGCTCAAAATTACATCCCTAAGCAGCACAGAATCTAACATATGAAAGCCACAATTTAAGGTATCACCTTAACCTACACTAGCTGGTCATGCTTTGAGTACATGGGTAGGAGCAGACGATCTGCAGATATCCTTGCCAACCTCAGCCATTCTGCAGTTCTGCAACATTGATTCTTTGTGTTTATACTCTTTTAAAACTCTCTATATACATGTTCAAATAATTTTATTACAAAGACTCACATATTTATAGGCTAATTTAGGGAGGAAGAATATACAAAAGATTTTTGACTTAAACTCTCCCATCAGAGCAGGGATGTTAAAAGGCTAAACTATAGTGACTGTGTCACCAGTTCTTCAAAAGGGTCTGGACGAAGGTACAATAATTAACCAAGATGCCCACTTCCTTCATCCACTCCCTCATATCATTCGTTAGAAGGTGTTGTTGTAAGACATTTTGTGACTCATTCAGTTTTTTACAAAATACAGTGACAAGTATGAAGTCTCAAAATTATTAGCTTCCTGGATATAGATATTCTTAAAAAGAGAAGTGATTCTGCTAGTTCTTACCCAGTGTCACTTCAGCTTATTCCAAATAAGTATGTGGGATAATAATGATACATTTTGTTTACTGTGTCTTTTTTCTTAAGTCATTGAATTATCAGAAACTACTTAGCTGAACAGATAAAAGAATCAAAAATGTTAGATATTTGAAAAAAAAAAAAAAAGTTTCTGAGACATTTTGTATCCTCCAGAAAGTCTCGCATACAAATTACAGTGATATTTAACTAAAGAAATGGGTATCAAGACCCTTGGTACTTTTAACAATGTAGAATAAAATATTTATAAAATAAAGTTAGATATTTTAATTTTTACATGTTAAATAAAGAACAAATTTTACAATACAGCTTTAAAAGCACAATATTGCCATGGATTTATAGTATTTAGTATTTTTCATATGTTACTCTGATTGGCCATTATAAAGATTTCTGTTGTAGCAAGTCTGGAAGATTGCTGCATCTCAAAGTTCAGCATGAATTTCAATTATAGATTATTTCACATAGCTGTAGCTTAGTGAAGTAATTATGCCAATGATCACTTGAAATAACATATAGGATTGTCTTTTACTTTATTTTAAGCATTGTTTTTCTCCCATTTATATGGGCAGCCTAAGAAATATAAATTGCTGATGACAAATGAAATAGCTTCGTCTTTTTTTCTGTGTTTTTCACCTTGATTTTGTTCTTTCTTTGTAGCCCCAGAGCTTTATGCCCTGGTGAGTGCCTGAAGCTGATAAGTAGAAGTTGCCTCAAGTAAGCAAAACAATTAAGCGCCTAATCAAGTAATGAATTTTCTGTCAATCACTCTTTGATACTGTGGGTGACACCTGCCTGACACTGTCAGTTTTGGTTGACACGGATTTTATGTTAACATAAATCTCTTGACTCAGTGATCAGATATGAAGCTATGAGTCCATCAACTCCTACATGCAAAAATATCTTTTCTGCTTCAGCATGATTGTTAACATGTCTATGCTAATGACTTGGGAAGAGAAGTTGTCATCCACTTTACTAAAATATTACCAGAAAGCCAGATCCTAGGTTAGTGGGCTGTATTCTGATGGCTTTTGGGGAAAATGGCAACTGTTCAAGACATTACTTAGACCTACACTCAGTAAAAATAAGTATTCATCATCTCCAAGGTCTCTTGGTGAAAGAATTCTACCGTTGTATAGGGAATACTTCTAAGGAAGTACCCATCATATGAAATATGTTTCCATTTTATTTTTTGGCAAAAACACTTTTCACATTTGCCTAAGAGAGCAGCATGAATTTCCTCATGGACAGATTTTTGTTTGTTTTACATTTCTGACCTGGTAAATTATGTCATATCAAATTACAGCAAATTACAGGACGTCACATCATATTCCATAGTTTACATTACAAGTCAATTCAACTTGACACAATATGACAAAGTAATGCAATATATCAGTTCTATAAGCACATTCTTTAAGTAATGAAGTAACATTTCATCATACAAACGAGGGCACCTACTTTATAATATTAAATATCTATCCTCTGCTTCAATAGCAGTGTGTGGAGCAATTGGATCTACTGAAAGGAGATATTTCTGTTGTTTTCTCTGCTAATTGATTAAACAGTACTGTACAAGCATTTGCTCCATATTGTAAAAACTAATTTTATTAAAACACTCACTCTACATGTCAACACCCTGGGAACAGCACATATCTCAGTTGATAAATTATGTGTTGTTGAAACATAGAGCTTGAGTTTTAAACAGTACTGGTCTTCATTAAAATGATGACTGAAGCTGGTATTTGAGTAATCAAACTTCTGTTGAGTACGAAATATTTGTGCAAGGTTGTGGTATGAACAAAGTGTTTTCAGGGCTAAAAACTTATAATAAATTTTTCTCAATAACAATATGCCAGTCAATTGTAGTAGAAATCTGTATAACATGTCTGGCAGGAGTGACCAGACTACTCATCCCTATCTCCATACAGCAAACAAGATTCCAGTCACATTTACATTCCCTTATCACTCATGTTCTAAAACTTCATCTGGACATCAAAGGCCAATAACAACATTGCATCATTAAGGAAGTGCAATATATGTTAACAGTAAGATTGCCACACAAAACACAGGTAGTTTGACTTGGTTTAGTAACAAGGAGGAATTTGAGCTGTGATGTGGGACTCTATGAATTTGAATGGTAACCTACTCAATTTCTGGAGAGTGACCAAACTAACCTCCATGCTGCTAAAATGAAGTTTCTCCTGGTTGCACTGTAGTACATTAAAAGTGGAAGTTGTTTCTGTCAAAAAACCTTGCACTCAACAGGAGAAATCCTTACAAAGATAAAGGGGCTTTCAGTCTCTATCCCTTTAAATATCTGCTATAGTGAAAGGAAAAGAGTGAAGAATAGACAGAATGCTAATAAAGCATCCTGTTTTCAAAACCATTATGGAACAAGTTTCTCCAGTTAGATGGCTTAAATGGGAAGGGAAAATATTTCAGAAATGCACTTTTTCTTTAATATTTTCAGTTTAATTAGCTATGCAGCCATCTGTACATTCCTTTCTGCTCTATTGATAAGAGAAACAATGTCAGGAGAAAATTTTCAGAGGCAGAAGGCTGCCTAACCCAACATTTTAGACATGATGTTGGTGGCTGAATTATGATTCAATGAAGAAATGGGCGTATATGGAGGAGAAAGGAAAGCATACAAGTGTTACATAAAACAGATTAATTAAAAATTTTAGAAATTTTCCACTAAAAACTATAGATACATTTATATATAAGAAATTACTTCATCCTGTCCTTTGAAAAAAGGGCTTTTATGGAAGAAGCAAACTTTGTTATCCAAAAAATCTGGGTCATATTCTTGACTTCCAAAAATGTACATTGAAATTTATTTCCACTTTTCCGAAAAATCATTATTCAGGCAAATTAGTATAATTTTTGTTTTACAAAATAGTCTGTTTACAATTTTTTTTGGTAAATAATACTAGAAATTGCTGAAAAGTAAATTAAATAGTCTTTTAACAGTCTATTATATGAAACAGTTACCTCCCAATCTAAGAATACTAATCAGAACAAAGCTGTATTTTAATTGCTAAGTAGAACATCTTACATTTCTATGTTTCTATGTTTCTAAAGATAGGTCCTTTAATGTTTATATGTAAAGTATAGAGAAAAAAGAGGTTTTTGTAATTGTATATGTAAGATTGTTGTGGATCTTGAAACTAATTTTCAAAAGAAATTAAAATGTTCCGTTTACATTTCAAAGGCACAAGATATTATTTTTCATTATCATTCATATCTATCTATCTATGTATCTATCTATCTATCTATCACAAACATACATACAAAAATCCTTGCCATCTAACAGAGAAGCAAGCATACTTTGGTCACCCCTTTTTGTTTCCTTCCTTTTAAAATAACAATGGAGTCTTGAAGTAAGAAGGCAAAGGACACAAAATAACAACTTATGAAAGAGGCATCCTTTGTCAGAGATACTGAAAATAATACGCTTTAAAATAAAGTCATAGTCATAGTACTGAAAACACCAATTTTGTGTGGTTAATATGTAATATGTTCGCTAAAGAGTGTAACAGTTTTTTTGGATTAAGTTCAATGACTAAGAATGAAATTTCAGGTTGTTAGGTTACTTCAATTTGACATGATGTACCAGTAAATTTCAGAAATTATGCTTTTCTGTTTCTTTGCCAAACAGATTTTCACTTTACAATGAAGTAGTGTTTTTATATTGTGTATAACTAAATTCAAATTAAAAACAAACAACAAAAAAATCTACACAACTGAAAAATAAATTATTTTTTAGGCTTTTCAAAGCCTTTGTATGAGTCCTTGTGAATATTTCACCTGGGTAAGATGGGTTTCATTTGAAGCTGAGAATTCTGACACTCAATACTGGCACTGAGCCAAGTGTGTTCACTTACAGATCTTGTATCTGTGACTGGGAATGGTCTATGCATTCTTGACATTCTGTTGTACCATTCGACAAGACTGAAAAATCTAAATCCTCATCACAGAGCAGGTAGGAAACCTACAGGAAATCTCAGCAGGAATCTCTGGCTATGGAACAAAACTAACATAAAGAAGATCTAGTGCTAATGAACATCTTGTACAAATCTCCTATATACATAGGACGAATACTCACAAGAAAAGATTTATTGCCTCAGCTAAAGTATGCCTAAGGCTGGGAAGTTTCAAGCTATTCGAAATAAATAATTAGCCCTTATGTGTTCATAAAAAATACTGGATTGGAAAAGATAACCAGCAGATTTTGTTCAGGAGAAAAGTCAGTTACCAACATGGAACTGTGGATTAAGTTTTTGAGCTTTTTTTTTTCCTGGTCACAGAATTTTTCTACTGATTTATCAATATAGAATTTCTTTTTCACATTATTTCTAGGAAAGAATTATTAGGTTTTATCTGCATGTACTTACAAGACTGCTATTGCATACAGAGACCAAGTATTTCTCCAAAATGACCTGGAAGTCTGGCATTCTTATACCATTAGAGATACTGTTTGCAGTACTTTTATTTTGAATAAATGCACCACATCCAGTAAGTGATCTTTATTGTCTCAAAATTTAATTGCTTCCTCTTTATGGTTCAATCCATACACTCTGGCATTTTTCTCTACTGAGGTCATTATGAAACAATGCACCTTAGTGAATGTTGCCACGTGTTTATTTCTTCTCACATGTTTTTCTGAGGTTTCTATCCATCTCTTCTCCTACACTCCCTCATTTCACATGTAGAGACTGTTTCAGAATGGAATTTGAATTCTTTCTGTTAAAATAATTCTCTACCAATATTTACACAAAATCAGTTTGAGAAAATATGTCAATGTGGTATTTATATTCCCAGGTAATTTTAATTTTGAATAAGAATTTTCCTTTCTATTCCTGTTTTTTTCTTTTTTTTTTTTCTTTCTCTTTAAATTTCCTCTAGTAATTATGAACCAAACAAAACAACTAAGATTATATGCATTTGTATATGATAAAGTTCCGCTTGATTTCTTCATAGTGGTGAAAAGTGTTACATCAGGTTGGCAGATGGTCACTAGTGGGGTTTCACATGGCTCAGTTCAGGGTCAGTCCTGTTTAAAATTTTTATTTTTGCCCCTCACACTCCCTTATTGCAAAGCAGACAAAGCCAAAGTCCACAGCTGGTTCTCACAAGACATTCCCTCCAGCTTTTCATCAGAGTCCTCTAGATGCATTGAATGATTCTGTCTCCTCAAATTGTGGGGCCCAGAACTGCACACAGTGCTCAAGCTGAGGCTGCACCAAGTACAGTGAGATAATCACCTCTTTTTCTCAGCTGGTCATGCAGTGCATGGTGTACTCTACTATGCATTTGTCCTGTGGGCTGTGAAGGCCGCTGCTGACCCATGTAGAAGCTGCTGCTCAGCAGCATCCTCGTATCTGTTCCTGCAGGGCTGCTCTCCAGCCACTCCTCTCTCAATTTATATTAGAGCCAGGCAATACTAGGTCCCAGGTGCAGAATCACAGAATCAGGCCTTTGGACTTGTTAATGTTCATGCCAATATTCATAGCTCAGTACTCTGATCTATCTAGATCCCTCTGCAAGGCCAAGTACTCACCACCTCCCAGTTTGGTATCATCGGAAAACTTGCTAATTGTATATAAAACTTCTGCTTATATATTTTTGAAAAATATGTCAAATATAACCATCCCTAGAACTGAACCCTGAGGAACACTGCTGGTGATCACTTGTGACATCATATTTCTACAGAGCACCTAGGAGTCATTAACATGAAGAAAGGGAACAACCATCTTGATTTTCTAACTGAAATAGTATTTCTTAATTTCTTAAATTTTAAAATTTATTCAAGAAAATGAATTAATGTAGCCTGGGGTCCTCAAAAGATTTTGAGATGCACATATAAAGAAAGAAAATTTTTTAGTCTTTTTAAGCGATGTATTATTTTATTTCAACAAGGGAAATGCAAAGTCATGTATCTGGAGAAGAGCAACCCATGAAACAATATATGCCAGGAGAAACACCGCAGGAAAGTAGCTTGGTGGAAAAATACCAGGAGCGTTGATATCCACTGAATTGATCATGAACTGGTAGTGCACCTTTGCAATAAAGGAGGCTCCCAAATTGCATGAGGCAAAGCATTGTCCTTGTACATTGAGATAAGTAATACCTGTCCTCTACTCTGCAATGATGAGGCCACATCTGGAATCCTGCTCCTCAGCACAAAAGAAATGCTGACAAGCCAGAGACATTTTAGTGAAGAGCTGCAACGATGATGAAGGGACAGGACCATTTCTTCTATGAGAAAATTATGAGAGAGATGAGTCTGTTCAGCTTGGAGTAGAAAAGCCTCTGGGCAGATTTTATTAACCTGTATAAATGCTCAAAGAGATGGTGCAAAGAAGATGGAGCCAGACCCTTTTCAGTGGTGTCTACCAACAGGACCAGAGGCAATGGGCACAAATCAAAGCACAGGAGGTATCCCCTTTTTCTTTCTGTGATTGTGACATGAGCACTTGCACATGCTGATGTAAATCCTCTATCCTGGGAGGTATTCAGAAGCTGACAGCACATGATGTTGGACTACCAATTGTAGGTGGCCTTAGAGGATGGACCAGTTTATTTCCAAAGGTCCCTTCCTACCTCACCCATTCTCTGATTCTGTGATTCTATTTTACTGTATTTGGAATTCCACTCAAGATCTTTAGTCTAGATACATGGGAAGAAAGATGGTCCTGATCAAGCTAAAGATTAAGATGCAGCAACACACACTGTGCAAACTTAGAAACCTTTAAAGCATTGCCAATTGAAGATTCACACACAGGTTTAGCTTAGTGTGCCCAGTACCTCTAATCTCCAGCATTGTGGAAACCAGAAGCAAAAAAGAAAAACAAACAAACAAATCCCCAGACTTTGAAGCAGCGTGGGGTTGGGTGGTTCTCACAGAGGACTTAAAGATCCAGAATCACAAAAAAAAAACCAAGCAAAGATGTTTTTAGAAAAACCTGCTTAAAAAAAAAAAAAATCAGAACAAACAAAAAAAAAAACAAAATTAAAACCACATCAAAATCCAAGAACGAACTACTGCAGTATCAAGTATGTAGTGAAGTACTTTGATAAAACTGATCAGATCTGAGATTTCTTTCACTAGATCAGGTAAACTGTTTAGATAGTTCTTAAAGATCCTTATTGACTCACCAGTTTTACTAGTGTTGCAGCAGGTGTTTTGGTGGCAAGAGAAGTATCAGAACTCTAGGTGATTTCAACCTCCCTGTCTGACTGCCAGTCTGCTTTTCCCCAAGGAGACACACCCGAGATATAAGTTCTTTTCTTGAAAATGAGCACAGATCTCGTTTTTCCTCCACTGACACTTTTTGACAGGAGGTAAGGGAGACATGCAAAGCACGCAAGGCAGTTTTAAGGTGAGGTTAAATGTCATAGCTGTTGTAATTTAGCAGTTTACTGCTGTGAAAAGGAGGAAAATCCTTATTCCAGCTCATTATTCTGACAGCCTCAGTCTCCATGGTATTTTGATGCTGTGATTCAGGTCTCAGATTCATCAGATCCTTAGATAACATGATTCAAATTACTAAACTATTGAAAACTATTCATTTTTCCTATGAAGTTAGTTTTTTTATCAGACTTATTCTTACTGGTTGATGGAGGTGCTTGGCAGGCTTCACAGTCAAGGCCTTTCCAGAAGAGGGAGGGCCTAGCATTATATTCCTTTTGGTGTCAGCAAGATGCTGAGGAGGCTGCTATTGCATCATACTGATGCACAAACTCACTTCCTATAAGGAACAATAGTAAAACATACCATATGATATTTAATCTAGATTATACTTTATTAACCATATTATCATGGTTATGATTAACTATATTATACTAAATATTATATAGGAGGGTGTGAATCAACTGCTGAGTGTGAAAGGCTGTTTATGCAAGTGATATTTCAGGAATTTAAAAGTGCTAAAAATCATCCCTAAATTCCAGAAACTCTGCCACATTATTTGCAACAGTTCTATTAATGTGCTTGTAAGTACAGAACACAGAAAACAGAACAAAATATTTTTCCCAGGGTCTTAAAATATATTGTGAATCTTTTGTTGTTGCTGTTTGGTAGTTTTGGGGTTTTTTGGTTGTTGTTTTCTTTTATTTTGTCCATTTTATCTGTACTGTTTTCTTCATGACTTCGCAAGCAGAGGATAGAAAAAATATCTTATTAACCTCTTTCATTCTTATACTGTATATAAACCAGCAGTTAGGGAAAGCCTGCTTGTCCCTCTGTATCTTCAAATTATGAGTTTCTCTAATTTTTATCATACAATATCAGAAAATTTCAACCTGAAAAATGAAATTTGATCAATTTGAGTAGAGGAAATACTGGAGAAAGAAGATAAATCTTCACTAGAGACAGTTACCAACTCCTCCTTTTTTTGTAGTGTAATTTGATTTTACAGAGAACTCTTCTATCCTTCCATATAATGCTTGACACATCTTAAAAAACAAATTAGAAATGCTTCTTGGTTCACACAAAAATTTGCATGCTTGTCAATCTTTCTCAAAGTTAATTGCTGCTCCAAAATAGTAAAATTGGATCCTGAAAAGTATTTCAATAGAAGTTCTTCTGATGGCAACACACCTCAGAAATGTCTTTCAAATAATATCCATATGAAATATACATTTCACCCACTTCAAATAATGAAAGCTTGGGGCATCAAAGGCAATAAGAAGCAATCAAGGAATTCTTTACAATTTTTTGAAATATAATTTTTTCATCTGTCGAATTCTGATTAAGTAATTTTCAAAATTTGAGAATCTATGGACTGTTGAAAAATGTTGCCAGTCTTCAGCAGCAGCTGGAAAATCAAAGGATAAGCAGTTTTATGTGCAAAAAAAATGCACATTTCAAAGTCTTACTAATAGACAAAATTTAAGACAGAAACCTCATGCTGATGGATATTAAGGGGCAACTGGAATACTTAAATTTACAGAATCTGATTCCACTCTCATTTATTCCATTGCCTTCAATGTAGTGGTTTCCAGAAGTGCAAAAAAGAAGCAAATTGGATAGTAAATGATATTTGGAACAAGATCTATCACTATAATTTCTTCAGTAATGTTATTTATCTCTCTGTGTCGTACAGTAATTTTAATGACAGCATTAAGTTTTAAAAGCAATATTGAATATCCCTGAACAATCCAAATTTTAATTGTACCTGAAAATACCTATTTCAGGAAATTCTGCATATTTATTGACAAGAAAAAGACACCAGCCCAGGACATTTCAGGATAACTTCTATGCTCAGCAATACATAGAAGAAAGAAAAAGTGTAATAAATAATTAAAGGCATATGATATTCTCAATTTTTTAGTCATATTTACTTTGTACTGCATAGCAAGGTGGAACAAGACTCAAATTTACAGTAAAAACTTTATTTTAAATTATCTTAGAACCATATACCTACAAGTCTTCTTACTCTAAAATTTGGGTTTTCCAGAAAGGTAATAGGGGTAGTTGTTACAGATTCTCAAATGTGGTTTCATAGCATCTGATGAGTGAGGAGTAGGTCGGGGGCACAAACAAAAAACCCCAAATCTTTGGAAGTGTTAAAAAAAAATGTTTTACTTAAAATATGTCAAACTAAGGTAATCATACAATAAGAGAATTAATATCCACTTTTATAAAAATAACTTAAAAATACATAGTCTGTAAGTTATTACCCTAAAGTCAAAATTAATTCATTTAATCAAGGACTTGTAAATATTTTTGTGAGGCATGTCCCTTTCAACTGGAATACCAGCTGCTTTACACTTTGTTTATTGGGATGAAATAAGTAATTAAAATTGTATTGTTAACTGATTATAATTCTCTTAAGAGATGGGGACAAAATAAAGAAAGAGAAGTGATTTCAAATGCTTTTTTATCCTTTTTAAAAATTATTATAATATGAACATATATCTACTCAGTCACTTAAATATCAGTGTTTACTATTTGTAAACATTACACTAATGTTGTGTGAGGCCTTGGAATTGTACCTGTATCTAGGCAAGGTATCCCACAATTTAAAAAGCTGGATCACACTTAGAGTGTGCTGGATCATTTCAACCAAAATAAGACAACTTGATAAATGTGAATTAGCTTTGTATGTTCTTTCCACCATTATTTCTTGAATTTCTTTACAATAATCAGACATGATTCTCACCAGAAACTGTATTTTCACTCTTCTTCACTCAAAATTCTGAAATTCTGTGTGTGGAGACACAGATTTGCTGTATATCATTAGACCTACTTAAACCTTAGCACAATTAACATATTGTCTAGCTAATGTATTGTCTAGCTAATGGCCTGTGTAAATGATACACATGAAACAAAATAGTTCATTTAATAAATGCTTAAACAGCAACAAATCAGTCCCAAAACCTAGAAAGACATATAAAGGGAAGAAACAAATCAGGTCATAGCACATCCTGATCTTAGAAACACCCATGTTTTGCCTGAGAACATTCATTTTGTCATTATCCATGCCCCTAGGTCTTTCTTCTTCTAAGCACTTTTCCCCACTCATTACCTACTTGAGTTCAAAGAACAGATAATATTAAAGACTCATTAATTACTTTTGTCCAAAAAGTGTTCCTAGAGATATTTTTTCTATCCACTACATAGAATTATGTGTTATCACAAATTGCCAAATCTAAACTGAGGAAGAAGGAAGAAGAACGACACAAAAAGCTGCCTTTTTTGTAACAATTCAGTGTAATATCTTACCTTCTAGGGGCTCACTCTGGGAGAAGGACAAATTCTAAACTCTAAATTTTAAACAGATGTTAAATAAAAACAAGGGAAAACCAGGAGTATTGCCTAAAAAGGTAAACAATTGTCCTTTTGTTTTTATGATTTGTCTGGTACATAGCACAACAGGAAGGAGTAGAACCTAATGGTATCAAGGAAAGAATACAGTCAACACGTAAGCTTACTTCAGCAAAATTTGGCACAGGAGAAAAGCATTGTAGGCTAAGGACTGCTGAAAAATGTAAATAAAATGGGTATATTTGNAAAGACTTTTTTTTTTTGTTTTTTTTTTGTTTTTTTTTTTTTTTTTTTTTTTTGTTGTTTTTTTTTTTTTTTTTTTTTTTTTTTTTTTTTTTTTTACAAACTTGCTAATGTAGGAAAAAAGAAACAACAGTAAACTAAAGGTGGAAGAGGAATACTAGTGGAACCAGGACAGGCAGAAGGCTACAGATTATAAATTTAATACCATAACAATTTTTGCTCCAGCTTTCTTTCCAGACTATTTT
>WEIU01014578.1:9316-70553 GCA_013389925.1 Aegithalos caudatus
AAATTATCATTTTAAAGGCCTCTAGATAAATAGATACTTTAAACAACCTAACATATCTTACATTGTGTGCAGGTTAGTTTTAGATGGCTGAGATGGTAATTTAATCTGAACTGCTCTATTCTAAAATATCTTGAGAGTTGACACCATACAACAGTACTTAGGTGCTTGTGATTACAGACATCTGTAGCAGTAGTAGATATGTTAATTTCCCATCCATACCTTTTACAGTTTTCCATAGCAGAAAAGCCTTCTTCTCCTCTTAATGGTACATGTTTAACAGAAAAAGGGTCTATTTTAAACACAACTTGTCATTTTAGAAAAAAAAACCCAACATATCTTAACACATATTATGTTAAAAAGGAGCATAGTGAAATATCTATTTTTACTGACAATGGCTGAAATTAATTCTTTGGCAGGATGACAGGTTCCACTTTCAAATGAATTCTGAAATCTCTGTATGGATTTTTCAAAGATATTTACTGAAATTATGAATCATATTTCCTAATTTATGGATCATTTAAAGATCTAAGGCATATGAATGCAGACAGATCCATAATAATGGAATTTCAAAATTATATCTGCATCATGGGCTTATCAAAATTATGTACACAAACCAAATACATTATATTTAGCTGGCTATTTTTAAATGCAGTAACAGAAGCACCTCAAGGCTGACAAAAATGGTGTGTATATAGAATCCTCTAGTAATTATAAATTAGTTTTTTTCTACTAATTCATAATGTTCTCCTGTGTTCATGCATTTTGGGATAGACAGTGAGCTGTTAATCTACTAAAGTATGGGAAATGGGATCTCTTACATCATCTGGGATTAACATGGCATTTACATGGTTGTGAAGTAATGGATGAGGTAGTAGAAGCTGAGGACAGGGTACCCTTGGTGGCTGGTCCTGATGCTGCTTGTGAGACCTCTGGGTTCCTCTGATTGCTGTGGGGTCAGCAGAGCAATCAGTGTGCCAGGCACCAGGCAAAAAGTCTGCCAGCTTCTTTCTGCAAGATGAAAAATGAGATGGTAGGGTTCAGTGATTCAGAGAGTTTAATGTGACCAAACAGAGACACTAAACTGACCAGACATAATTCACAAACCAGTATTACTCCAGGTAACATGACAAAGTGCTCTGGCCCAGGGAGATCTAGTTTTGATGTACTGGCACCTGAATGAGAGTAGAATTGAGAGTCACATAATTTGTTTCCCACTCTGACCCCTGGATAGGGCTCACGGGAGACCACAGAGGTTTAATGCCAAGGCTGATGAAAACTGACCCATTTCAGTTTACATGGGACTGGCAAGATGGATTTTAGAGAAACTTGCAGAAAAGCCACGTTTCAACTGATGAATTGATCTAAAATTGAATCTCTTGAAGACAGCAGGTGGGAAACAGAGCAAAGCTTTTATAACGTGGTAGAACAAACAAGGACATTTCCAAACCAAATAAATAAAAAGATGAAAGCATAACAAAGGGCACCTTTATAAAAGTGAGTAGCAAAGGCTATGGACTCAGACACTACAACAATCCTTTCTTCTTTTTGCAATCACCAGCACTGTTATGAACCACAAGCCAACAAGTACCTCACTGAATGACTGATTTACACATTGACTGCAAGTTGTAGAATGAGACATAAGCAGTTTTTATCAATTTAATGAAACTATGAGGTAAATACACCGGGTTTGAGGTACTGATATATCTCTTTTTCTAACATTATCTGGAAACTAAATTGGTCTCATCAGTACTAAAAGTGTAATTTAGAGTTGCCTCTGAGGTGCATAGATTCTACAAACTTCAGTCTGAAAACTATACAATTATTAATGCTGAAGGCTGGTCACAAGCTAAAATGCTTTGCCTACAATTTCTGGACTGAAACAGTTGTTGAGGGAACAGATATATCTTTTTCTATCTATATAAATCTGATGCAAAGTAATTATATAGGGGTTTATGTCAGATTAGCTAACTTGGTTCACAATTTAAATCAATGCAAGATGTTACAAGTGATTCTAAACAAAGGTTTCTTACAGTGCTTAGTCATGGCTATGGAAGAGCTGCCTAGGTGGAAAAGGCCACTATACTTCAAAATGAATGTTGTGAATTAATGTGGTGAAACTGCTCAAAAATGCTGTCTGTAATTTGCTAAGTCTCATTATATAAGGATAATAATATTTTTTTCGGATTGCTTTGGAAGTGGTACCCTGCTGCTTCTATTATCTTTGTTTTCGTTTTTCTTTTTCTCTTTTTTTCTTTTTTTTTCCCTTTCCTCCTAAAAAGTAGGATTTTAATTACAGTTTCTGTCTGGAATTACTTGTAGAAATTTAATTTAATAAATTACCTTTAGACAAAATGGTGTTTTCTTTCTCTCTAGCAGGTACAGCTGCAACCAGTGATCTGGAGTGCTTTCTGGGCAAGATCTGGCACATGGATGGTAGGAGCTGGCTGTTTGCAGGTAGATATTAGCTGGCAATGCCTGATATGGTTTGTAAGAGTCAGGTGTGAAATAATTTTCAGGCTAACAACTTCCTGGTATACATAAATGTATCACAGATATTTTCTTTCTTTCAGAGCTATATTTCTGCCCACCTTGTGTAGCTGCATTTGTAAGATGCCATGTAAAGCTCCACTCCTCTCCAGTTTGAACACAGGCAGCTCATAGACAGGCTGAACTCTGGTTCTTTTAGAGCCCAGTCAGACAGCACTCACATGGGCCTGCAAAACTCTCTATAGGGTTTAACCTTCTTCATGTCAAAGGGGCCTTAATATTAATTTATTTTCAGAAATAATGGCTCTGAAAGTTCCCAGCATTAGCTCTGTGGTAGCATTTTGCTCCCACTAGTCTCACCTATAAAGTAGAAGGTCAGGATTGAGTGGGTGAGTTGATTGTAGCACAACATAAGATCTAATGGCCTATTTTTACCCTTAGAAGTAGCTAGAACCCTCTATCCATATTTTATATTCATTTATGCCTATTTGCTAAGTAATTCTTTTCTTCTTCATCTTTCTATACCCTGACACCTTAATCTTGCAGACATCTTACTACTGTTAATGAGAAATTTCTCCGTTTCTTTATGATGCTCTCTTTCCATCTCTTAGCACTGAGGCATCAGATGATAGTTCACTTTGCAAGACTTGAAAATGTTGTGTTGTACTCCTCTTTTGAAGAATACATTTATATTAACAGAGCTCAAACCAGAAGCAATAATGACAGCCTTACAAACATAATTACTAGCTGAGACACAAGTATAGTCACTCTCTTGAATACATCACCCAGGCATTATTTTCAGCTCCAGAAAGCAATTTCCATATTCTACAGACAAAAACATGACATCTATCTCTAGGAGAAGCAGAAACAATCTAATATCTGCGGAAATACAATGCATCTTCTAAATGACAGTTTCTGGGATATCTATAAACTCTCTGTCCGGAGGGTATTTCATTAATTCCAGTTCCTATGAAGTCCATCATCTACTTAAGACATGGAAAAGCTTTTAACGAGCAAGATCTCTGGCTCTCAAGAGACAAGGTGTTCCAAGAAAACAAACAATTCAACTCTGTTAAGCTAGAGCTCAAGCCCTAGTGCACTAAATTTGAAGGGAAAAACAAAGCCTGCTCAAACCAGCAAGAGGTTGAATTTGTTTTTAGTATACCTTAAAAAAAAATCTGAATAAGAAAATCCAGGTGAGTAAATAAAACATAAAGTATCTATTATGCTGGTAATGTGACAGAAAGAATTAGTAGTGGGCAGGTTGCACTCACAGCACTCTGAGAAA
The DNA here is from genome assembly GCA_013389925.1 of Aegithalos caudatus. NCBI lineage: Eukaryota > Metazoa > Chordata > Aves > Passeriformes > Aegithalidae > Aegithalos > Aegithalos caudatus. Next base: position 13,092 of record WEIU01014578.1, read on the forward strand.
AGGCAACAGTGTGGGTCATGGTTTCTCTCCATGTGCTCAACTTGTGACAGGAGTATGAGGAGAATTATTGAGTCACTGATGAGCTGAAAAGATACTACTTGTACGCCACGTACACCTTGTCTTTTCATGCCAGGTTAACTGCTCTATGGCTGAAATATAGAGTGTATTGCTAAAAGAAACCCTAGCTCCATATGGGAAAAAGAAACTATTATTTTTATTTGAGCGTGGAAGGCTGTTGGCTGATGTTAGTGTGCCTTATGCAACAAAGATTGCCTGCTTCTTCCAGATAATAATCATTCCCAGTGTTATCTGTTCTAGGATAACATCCAGTTTGGGAATCCAGCAACATCTCTATGCATACCATTTTTAAGTCCTGTTGGAGCTTTGACTGTGGTGTTCTGTCTTGTTTTGAAAGACAGGTGTCTGCCAAGGAAGGCATAAACACCCTTCTCTCCGAACCATTATAACTTTGGAATTAAGGGGCTTTCAGGCAAAGGTACGGGAAAATGAATATCAGTTCTTTACTAGTATGTATGACAATGCAAACAAACAGCAGCAGAGCAAGGAGCATCCAGCAGCAATCCCAGCTCCGCCTTCTGCGGCTGCCAGGCCCTTTCCCCTTGGGTGCAGTGCCGGGCATGACCGCCAGGGGCGCTGCTGGCTCCGGGCAGGGTGGGGGCTATGATTCCCCCGCGCCTGCAGGGGGCGCTGTGCCACGGGCTCCGCCCCCTCTCCCTCACACGGACAATGGCGGCTCAGCCGTGCACAGGGATGGGGAAAGGGTTTCCTTTACAAACTCACAGGCACGGCCAATCCCAGTGCCTCCCTCTGGATAGCAAAGGGAGCTGTAGCAGAAACCTCAGAAGCAGCAAGCTGGAACAGCCAGAAAGAGCAAAATACCGGAGTGGTAAATGAGATGAAACTCCACAGGGCTAACAGGAACCAATCCCTGCTGGCAGAGGGTCTGTGGCTGCCATACACCAGAAAACTTTGGAGCAATAGCAGAGACACAGGAGAGGCCAAGCAGCAGCAGCCTGGCTCTGGAACACAGCAGGGAGAGGCTCCTGAACATGACAGGGAGAGGTTCTTTCAAAGGGACTCAGGGTCCAAGGTTCCCCCTAAATTACCCAAGAAGATTGTGAAAGTCCTTTTTTTGTTTTTTATTACTGAGGAAGGGTGTCAGTAAGGTCTTGTTTCAATGTCTGCTCTCACAAGCAAAGGCTCACCCACGGGAGGAGAAACAGGACAGGGCTGGACTCTGGTGGCAGCAGCAAATTCCACCCCAGTAAGCAGCACCTCAGCCATCCTCCTCCAAAACCAACAGCAAGGAGCTGTGCCAAGCTGCTTCCCCCAACCCACATCCCACAGTATCTCTGCCCTTCCCAAGAAAAAGCCCCTCAGCTAGTAATGCCAGCTGCACTCCTTCCCCTTCTCGGTGGTCCCTACTTTTGTCCCTCTCAAATACTGGTTGTTATTGCTTCTCAGCAAGAAAATGGGAGAAAATTTTCTAAGAGAAGGAAAACAAAATGGAAAAATCCTAACCTCCAACATATGCCAAGTCTGCATCTTTGTAATACCAGCACCTATGGCAAACAGTAAATCTGTCCAGACTCAGGCTCTGCACCAGTGACACAACTCCTTGATCTCCTCTGATCTCGCAGTCTGCCAAAAGTAAGCCAGACCTGTCAAAATTCCTTTAGATGGCTGCGTCTCAGGTTTGGCTGGAAAGGGTAATATTCTAATTCATTCTGTTTCAGAGGTTGATGGGAAGGGCTTTCCTTGTGATGACTGTTCTATAAATTTATTTCTGAATATAATACATTTATTTCACTGTCTCTCCTCTGTCAGTGTTACAATACTGACAAACTTTGCCCGGCACGTTGTTTTCACTTATTTTGTCCTTAGTATAATCACACTGTCTGGAAATACACACTGTAATTAGAAGTCTTATCACCTAGAAAAATAAGTTGTCTGGTAACAATTTGGCAATTTTAATGTTGGCTCTGCTATTCTAACAACTATTCTATGCAATGTTACATTTATCTGCAAGTTGAGGAGGTGATGGTGAAGACACCTCCAGCATGGGCCTGGTAATACAGGTTAGATGAGTTAAGATGGAAAAATAGAACATTTAGAATGAAATGCTGAATAGCAAAAGGCATAAAACTTATTCTGCTGTCTGATGGTTTGAGCTGGGGCTTCTGCAGTGATTTTCTCTGTGCAACTGTCCTAGTTCAAAGCAACAATATATTTTATGTGCCTGTGTCTATCTATTCCCCATTGAGTTTCTCACTGTTCTTGAGAAACAAGTAAACAATTAAAATGATCTTTGATAATGAACAAACCTCTACCTGATCTGTTTTTCCAAACACAGCTTCTGAATACCCTTCATTTCTTCCTCAGCAATGGTACTTTTGAAGATCGACTGTTCCTACTGTAATACTTTTTTTTTCTCTCTATGTGAGTGTTTGTTTCTTCCAGGTTATTTGGATTATGAGTCATAAAGTGCCCTAAAACAATGGGGATTGCACTAGATGTAGTAGAAGCTCTGCTAGACCACAGCAAGGAGTTCTTCAAGTCCTGAAATTCATTGCAGAAATCCAGCGCTTACTTCAAAATTGGACAGTGTATCACAGTGACTATTGCAAGTCAATGCAGAGCTCATCACTGGTAAAACTCTAATTCATTTATCTTTGCTTGTACAAATTCAGATAACTTTAGTGGCTCTGTAATATATGTAAAATAAAAGTCTTTGGTCAGGATGCAGTGCTAGCTAAATTGCTGGTGAGATAGTGTGGCTGACTTCAAAACAAATACCCATTGATTATTTCATTCATTTAGCAAGAGATTACCCCAAACCTGGCCTAGAGCACAATGATTTGTGAGCCTCAAATTTGAGGAGAAGCTCTATCATAGATTAGAACTAATTCAAAGCCTCCATAGAATTCTCTTTTGCATATGCTACCTCAGTTCTTCTTCCCTCTGGCCACAATGAATGTTAGTGAAGAAAAAATTTATTTCCTGAAGCAAGGCTGCCTTTAGCAATTTCACATAGCTCTAAGTTATGTGTAAATATCTCATTTCTTAATGATGTTAATGTTGCTGAGTGCATAGGTCTGCAGTACTCAGAGTTTTATGAATAAATATCATCTCTAAATTACTCACCCTGTTTGAGCAGTAATCACTCAGACTCTCAAGCAAGCAGAAAAAAAAACCAACTTGTGTTCTTTTCGCCTCAATTTACTTGAAATTCTAAAGCCTTGCAAACTTCACATACTTTTAATGGTGTGTCTGCTTCAGCATTATCGTAAAACTTTTAACACTTCACTTTTGCATTTTTCAGGATGTGACCTTCAGCTTTCTCTGGAAGTATTAAGACAAGAAATAATTCTGCCTCTCCAACAATATCAAGTTTTCTTGTCACCAGCATCCTACTTGTATTCCATAATGGTCCAATTAATGTCCTTCTTGGTAGTTTGCTTATCTCCATACATGCAGTTTATAATTCCCTTTCTATATTATATCCTGATATTAAAAAATCCCTAAATGCATACATTTTTCAAGCTCTCTGTGATCCCTTGTTCACTGTTTACACACCAATTTTTCAAAAAGATAATACCTGATCATGTGGTTACAAAATAAATATTAAAAAAAGACCAAAAAACTATACAAAAGTATTCTTGAAGAAAATATGCTGTGTAAAAAATAAACTCCTCAGAACTTCTTCTTTATGCCACTTATCCCCTTTTCTTCTCTCCAGAATCATCCTTTAATACTACTTTTACATTATCCTGAAATAAAAGCTTCAAAAGTTGCTGTAATATAGGAAGGTGTCAGCTCTAATAGCACATCTGCTTGGGATACAGTACTCCTTCTTCAGAGGAATGTAATCTAGTCTTTTATTAATAATGCAAGTTATTTCCAGAAGGCGATGATGATGAGACCTGAACTTCTCTGTTTTGAATTCACTTTGTTAAAAAAGGTAAATTCCAGGATTGTGCCTGTCATCCAAATAATCAAAATCTCCATTTCTCTACAATATTATCTACAGCTTGATTTGCCTCCCCTCACCTTATATAAATTTTATGGATTTTATTCATGTGTTATTCCTATGGCATGGACTGTAGTTTTTGCAAAATATGCATGAAATCCTGAAGAGTCATAGGGTTTTTCATTTACTGAATGACAGATGAGCTGTCAGGACTAGATTTATTTTTTTAAAGGCATTAAGTGTCTAAATATTTAGCTGGGCTAGTATTTCAATTGTTTTTAGGTGATTAACCATCCATTTCACTGTCCATTTTACTTTACCTCCATTTTACTACAGCAATTATTCAGATTATTGGACATTAAACATTTTTCCAAACACTTGCCTTTGCAAGTTGCAATTTCAGAGTTTGATAGAACATTTCTGAAATTTCTTCAAATTTTCTGGTTTAGCCATAGGAATATTACAGATGTTATGGACTGATACATCAGTACGAAAGTTAATTACAGAAGTTTGTAACAAATACTATACACTTTGATTTTAAAGTCTTCTTCAGGTTTATGCACTGCTGTTTATTAGTTCTCAGATATTTTCCTTTCCATGGTGCCCTTACCCATACACTGGCTGAGGTCTATACAGTGCTGATTTCCACAAATGCTCCTTTCCTGGCGTTGCAATGAAGAGATCAGACTGAAACAGGATTTTGAAAGCTACTCTTTATGACATGGGAACTTGGTTTTCTTCATAAATTCCCATTTGTGAAAGCTTTTTGAAAACTGAAATTTAACTTCATTTGGTAAGCAAGTGGGAAAAAAGCAAAACCTTTCAAATGTTTTGAGAAAAGGAGTAGAACAGAAGCAGATACTTCTATGGTCAAAATTTACTGGATGATCTTAGCCTTTAGACAAGTTCTCATTTAAAGTTTTGTTGAGAGAAACAGGTTCTAGTAAATATTTCAATTTAGGTGAAGCAGCATATTTTGCTAACGCTATGATTAGTTGAAAACAACCCGGACCGCTTCAGCAGGAACACAGAAATTATGCCACGTTGTTAGGCTGGTTTGCAGTCTGCTGACTGCAGAATGCTTTTATATTGTTTAAGCATCTGCACAAGAAATGTGCTGTTGCTTCAAGCTCAAATCATCAGAAAAGCAAAGGAAGAAGCTGCAAAGAAGCTGCAGCTTCTCATCATGTCCTTTCTTCCCCAGTTCTGCCAGGTGACTGTCTCTGTTCTGCTGCTTCCAGGAGTTTCTCTCTTTCCTGTACTGCTGGCTAGTAATTGATCTCCCTGCAGCATCTTTCCCAGCTTCTATTCCACTCTGTTCCTTGGTCTTCAGTGTGGACCCTAGGACCCCTTTCTCCTTGTCATTTCAAGCATCCAGACAGCCTCATTCCAGGGAGTGCTGCATATTTCTCCTGCTCCCCTCACCCCAGGACTCTTTTCTTTCATGGAGCATATTTGGAGATGCCCCACATCTCAGGAAAGGCTCTATTCTTTTCCACATCTTCTCCTGTTTTGAGCTCAGTCACTGCTAATCCCCAGGATGGCACCCACCGTTTCTTTCCAGCTGGCAAGGAATTTTTCTCTCTCTTCATCTTTTCCTATTCCATTCCCAAAAGACACAGCTGGAGTTTGAAAGTGATAATTCAATCCACATGTCCAACCAAGGAAGATATAAACTAATAGCCAGTGCTCCTCAATCTGTTTTTGAAACTCACAGCACTTAGGGCTTTGAGTACCCTGCATACAGGCACAGTTTATCCCAGAAGTTTGCAGAAACCTGCTCTTGGATGACCCGGAGGGACCAAGGTATCATTTCTTCCCAAAGCTGCAGAAACAAAATGTAGCACTTTCAACTACAATGTCTAATTGTGAACATTAAATATTTTGACAGCTGGAGGAGAAAACACGTCCTGGAAATGTCCAGGATTGTTATTCATAAAGTGATGCAATGGGTAGAAAATCTAGCTACTTTAGTATATAAAAAGGTAAAATCTTGCATTTCCTGACAGAACCTAAATAAATTTTTCCCTTGGAAAGAAAAAAGAAAAGTGAAAGAAATCCTTACTAGGTGGTGATTTCATAATGATTTACTGTGATAATCTCCTCGTTAAGCTGATCTGAATAACACTCAAGCTGGAAAAGACCCTGACTTTAAAGATCTTTGTATGTAGGTCTTAACCATATAGAAAAGATAGGTTGAAATTTGCATATAAAAAAATATTACCAACTCTTTTATGCTAATCCAATCTTATGGAACATCCCTTACACAGACACACTGATACACACACACACACATATCAGTTTGTGCTGGCACTGGCTGTTAGCATAAAGAACTTGGTCTGCACAAGGTCCTTCTTCCTCCTCCCCATTCCAACAAAAAAGAAAAATGAATAGGAGCACAACCTAGTTTTTTTCCAGAAACAATAATGGGAAAAGATAGTTGTGCATTTGAGATACCTAGAAATAAATTTACTACATTCAACTAAGTAAAGTAAAACACAACCCCACAAGAGAGAAGGTGTTTAAACTTTGAGCATCTGATGCCATCCCTTGACTTACTTAACTGTGCCGCTTTGCTGAGTGGAAAATCTAGTTACTTGAATGTATAAGGAAAATGAAGACTTATATTTCATGACAGGATCTAAATAACATCTTATCTGTCCAAGTGAAAATCATGTCCATTACACTAGAATGGTTATGTACATCATCCTTCTAGTTTACATTGTTAGGGTGCTTTTACATCAAAGATGTCATTTTACCTTCCATCAAACATCCACGGATTTCTTGTGCAGCCTCTCTCTCCTCCCGCTCTGCCCTCGCTGCTCTGTTTTACTATCAGGTACCATGAAATTGCAGCTATATTTTTCGAGCTGTTTTTCACAGGTTGGAGTAAAATATATTTATAACAAGAGTAAATTTTTCATTGTAAAAGGTATTTCCTCATTCAGAAAAGTGTCTGAACCTAGAGAAGCAAGTGTATTCTTAGAGGCAAGGTTTCACTATAAAACCTTTAAATTATGTCTTAAAGCTTTTTAAATACAGTGTGTTGTCTCTGTTGCTCTGTAAATCACTAGCCTGTTAGAGGTCAAAAGATTATCCTTTAGAGAAAGGCTTCATTCTTTACAAAGCAAACTGATGAACCAAAGTTATAAGATGTCTGCCCTGAGACTTAGGTGGCAAAATACATCTTTGCTGTCAAGCAAAGCAGAGATGCTAGCATGAAGATGGGGTCTATTGTTTTCCTGAGATGCTCATGGATAATAGCTTTTTGCTTACTGTGGCAAATTGAGGCTAGGGGATAATGTATATTCTTAGTGTTCCTGACTCTCTATCCAAAAAAACCCCATGAGTTAATGGCACACTACCCACTCCCAGTGGTGAGGTATATACAAGAAGGAAGAATTTCTCAGAGTCAATAAACCCCACTCTATTAATTTGAAATATCCTTGGCTTTTATGTTTGACCTTGGGATAAGTACATCATTCCAATAATGAGATTAGAATATTATTATCTTTCTATTTCTTATTCAAGGCTTCAACCGGTCATAATTCTACAGTAAAATTGCTAGTGTCCCTGCAGAAATGTGTGTATGTATACACAGATTTCAAGGAACTTGGTCATGAAATATGACTCCCAAGGTATATAGTGTTATCAATATGCTTCTATGATACCCTCTAATAAAATGGTAATAAATTAACCTCGAGCATGAAGCTGGGATCCTTGACTGTTCAAAAGCTTTGCCAGTCAGCAACACTGTGATTAGGATTTAAGGATATGGAAACATTAAGTGTCTGCAATTTGTAATGAAGAATTCCAGATGCTTGTAAAAGTCCCTTTAAAAATCCAGAAAAGGGATAAATGTAAATGTCTGACTTTTATGAGCATAAGCACATGCGTAGAAGGAACCCTTTCCTAAGCAAAACATTCAGCATTAATTTATATTTTCAGTCTTTTTTTCATCTGCTGGCGGCTTAATTCTGAAAGAAAGTTTTCTTTATCTGAGTTGATAGCTAACAGTCAAAGTTGTTCTCTTGTCTCTGTATCTTTCAGAGGCAGGGAAACTGATTTATAACAATACATGGATGCACTGAATTAGAAAAGACAGTTTCAGAGCAGTGACATGTTTTTCTTCCTACAGTGCACTCTCCACTGAGATCTGTCAAACAGGCTGTAGGAGAGATGTGCATACTTGGAAAGGTTCTCCTGCGCACTCTCTCCTCTTCCTTCCCTTTCCCACTTGTCCTTTTGCTCCTCTGATTGTGAACAGAGAGCTGCTCTGCCAATCAGAGGGTGAAGGAGAAGGGGTGAAGGTCTTGCTTCATGGGTAAAAAGGACACAGGAGCTGGTGAGATGAAATCCCAGCTCCTGAATAAAGCTGAGTCCATCATTTCTGTGGCACAGACAGCTTTCACTGCTTTGCAGTGTAGTGATTGAACACCTTATCCAAATTTCACCCCAAAGCTGCTATAAAAGGCTGTGAAGGCTTTGATATTAGGCACAAACTTGCTTTTAGTTCTGAAATTTCTTGGGAAGATTGGGTGATTTTCCACAGATACTTAGGTGTCCTAAACTGCTGCTTCAAGAGAGTATTTCCTTAACAAAATGGCCACGTGCACTGATAAATCTCACGGCAGTTTTCCAGACTAAGAGACACTCCCTTGAATACTAGACTTTATGTATAAATTTTAATTATTTTATTTAATATTTCAGAAATTTTATTTTAGCACACTAAACTGTGTACTCGATTTGATTTGCAAATCTAGGACAATATCTCTTTCTTACCCAGCTGTGGGAAAGAAACAGTTGTACCTATACAGAAACTATGTATGCATTTATATAGAATATGCACACACTCCCTGGCTTTGGACATTAAACACATTCCTACCACTGAAACAGTTTTTCCCAGGTCTTCCTGTGTCCACGAATGCAAAAGGAAGTTTCTTCCTTCCTTTTATAAACTTTCAAATCCCATGAGCAGTGTACACCTTTGTAGCCTCAACCTTTTTTTTTTTTTTTTTGTTTGCTTGTTTTTGCTAAACAGAAAAGAAATAACAAGGAAAAATTTCCTGTAAGATGTCCTAATATGCATCTACCTGTAAAAAGTAGATCCAAACTAAATATAAACTGGCTGCTCCTTCCAAAAAGGCCTTATGGAATATAGCTCAGTGTGCAGAAAAAGCACATTTGCAATGGTGTACATACATATATATACACATACATATGCAAAAGTTTTGACAGAGACAAACTTTTTACATTCAGGGTGGATTTTGTCACAGACATTCAACTGACTGGATGAATAAACTCAACCTGTCCACCTACAGAAACAGGCACAAAAACATCAGGGAAAATAGCCCTTGAATCTGATCTGCCATTGAGTTCACATCCTTCCATAATTGTTTTGGAACCCTGTGCTGCTGCTGGGGACTGCTAAAAGACAGTGATGGGTTCTCTGGGGGAAAACTGGGGCATAAGGACTTGAAAGCAAAGACGTTGACTTCTTCTGTTTTCCAATGACAAAATTTGAGATCCTTTAAAAAAATGAAAAATAGTTTTCAAAATAATTATATCTTCATTTGCTTCATTGTAACTTACAAATGTAAGTATTAACAGAAGTATAATGCTGATTATATGTGTGTACATGTATTCATATACTCATATTTACATATTTACAAAAAGGGCAAAGAAGGATTTTCTTTTTAGCCAATCTTTAAAATTGCAGAAGCAAAAAATTAGTGTAATTTAGGTGACAAAGAGTGTGAGGTGTTCAGAAATAACAGATATATTCAGATAAGCACCTGCATCAGGAGTTTGCATTAGTAAAATTAAAATAGTCAGAACCATTAGGCTGCTTGATATAATGGTTCTTATACAATTAAACAACTTATGTGGTGGTGGTGGTGGTTTTTAATATTATTATTATTATTGTTATTATTGACATTAGGGTTTGTTTTCCACAAAAATAAATATAATACAGCATGAAATTTTGTGTCATAACACAAAACAAAGAATTAAGATCATACTTACTGATTTATTGGAGAAACTGCAACTTAATGCAACAGCTACAATCAGTTCAATCAGTTCAATCAATGCAATCAGTTCCAGCAATGTATTTTAAGTCTTACATTTTTAAAATATCTATTATATTTTAAAAAAATTTCTTATAAATTCTCTTTCTTTTCCCTAGAGTGGAAAAGAAAGATCTTTAAAACCAGAAGTTCTCCACTCCCTGTGTATTTTTCTCTGAGGAAATGATTGCTTTTTAATCTGCTATTCATCTCATCCACAAGGAGCAAAGTGGATTTTCAGGTCAGACACCTTTCTTTTGGATCAATAAGGAGTGATTGGAAAGGTGAGTTTGAAAATTATAGTAAAAATATGTGTACTTGACTCCTGTGTAAATGAGTCCTTAAATATGTATGAAATAGAGAGGTGTTTGAATTCATCTTCACCACCAGAGCCCAAGTAGGTTCTCGGCTGGGCTGTGCAAGTGAAGTCGCATTTTGTCAAGGAGATGTGCAGAGTGTTTTTATTTCAGGCAACTTATTCCTTGAGGTTAAATACATGCCTGTACATAGAAAAACTGGGTCGTGTTCTATTAGGTTTTGCAAAAATAAAGGTAGGCAAAAAGTAGACTTTGTAAAAGGCCATGGAAGTGCCACTGCGAGGCTGTGAGACCCTGGGCAGCATGAACTATTGTGGGAGTTATTTTTGAATAATAAGGATCATGTTTCTTGGAATTCTCCTGGAGTATAAATGATACATCTTTACAAAACTAAAACTAAAGAAACTTTATAAATGAAAGGCAAGAATCTCTTTTTAAATTTTAGAAGGAAATGATTATTATAATTGCGGTGCAAAGACTGAGCTGGTATTTAAATAACAGGGTTTTCTCCACTGGGTCAGTCCAAAAACAAACATCAGCCTGGCCAGGAAGGCTTCGGGCTGTTTGAAGTTTTGTTTTTTTTTCTCTAAGGAATATAAGCTTTATAAAACAACTGCCCATTGCCAGGTTTAATCATTACGTGGACTAAAAAAAATGGGAACTGTCTACTGCTAAATATCGAATGTCCCTCATTTCTCCTGATCATTTGTATTTTTTTGGTTCAGTCAGACTTTGAGTAGTCTTGGCATTAAGATTATTTCCACACTGTGGCATTTGTTTCCATTTGGATCTTAATTTGCTGTAATTAAAACTTGTGCCTGGATTTTCTATTGCTCTTTAATTCAGGACTATTTGAATGATATAGACTTTTTAAAAAGGCTGACTTATCAAATCTGGGCTTTTTTGTCATGTTTGTGCTAACATTTTCTGCAGAAAATTAACTCCTTACAAAACATTTAAGCAACTGTATTTCTATCAATATATTAATCTTATGACTTTACTCATCCACTCTAAGGACCTGAAATGTCTCCCACTAGAAAGACAGATTATATGTATGCATATACACACATATAGCCATGTCAAATGTAAGATGAGCCTTGATGCATTCTACAGATAGTTTATATGCCATAGGCAGACCCTTGTACAAGAAATATGTTCACATATTCTGTTAGATTGCACTTCCAAGACATCTGGACTCTTCAATCTTTTGAAGGATTTCATACTGTTGACAAAATACATTTAGACTGGATAAGATTTCTTTCCCCTTCACCTTCCCCTTCCCTTTGCATTTCCTTTTCCCTTTCCCTTGCCTTTCCCAGAAAGCAAAGCTTTCAAGCAAAATATTTTCTTGACCTGTGGGCTCTTCCTAAGTGTTTCACTGCTCAAATCTTGGTCTTTCCTGCTTAAAACCTTTGTAACTTGGATGGGAATTAATGAGCCCGACCTGTCCTGGCTCCAGGCATACCGACCTTGGCATCCGCAGAACTGCCCCGCTCTTGTATGCAAGGCCATGAAACTTGACACCCCTTCTCAGTACCTTTGTTACCTCTCATGTGTTGTCTTTTGTTTTGTTTTGTTTTGTTTTTTGTTTTGTTCCTACCCCGTGGACTCTATTTGCCTGTCAACTGGCCCTGGAGAAGGAACTGAATTCAGAACATGGCAAATTCCCTGCGTAGCTATACAGACACAACAACGCTGCAGTTGTCCATGCTCTCTTCACTTCCCATGAAATGTGGTGCCAAAATCAAAGTTTTAGACTTGATAAAGTCCTACATGGAAATCACCTATTTTAACAAAGGATCTGCTCTTTCTACTAAAAAAAACTTAAAGGGAGAAAGCCCCAAGTGTGGCACCCAGTTTGAATGAATGTAGTTCTGTTGGTAGTCAAGAATATACTTAATTTTAGAAAGATATATGTGTGTGCATATATATGTATATCTACACATATATAAACAACTTTTCTGGCTCAGAAAGCATGTCACAATGAGCAGTAGAGAAGCAGCAAAATTCCTCTGATAAAACAAAAAATAACCTAAGGCATCTAGATCAAATACAGTGATAATCATGGGAAAAGAAAATATTTTTTCCTCAAACCTCAAAAAAAAGACTGATGAATGTATTTTTTCTAGGGATTTTCCATTCCAGGTAGATGTTGATGCCTGGCTTTGTAGGTATTCTCCATTACTGCTCATAGCATTTGTGTACCATAACAACCCTGTAAGTCACATAATAGGCTGTCATTCAATGAAGTAATTTAGCAAAAGAGATTGTTTAAAGGATTGGTCTGAATTTTTTGTACTTAAATGGATATGGGAAAATTAACACTGAATGAAAAGAGAAGTCTAATTAATTGTGAATGATGTTCCTTTTTAGGGCCTCCTGAACCAGCACAAACAATAAAACAAATTAATTTAATCCTATTTCTATATCAGTTTGATTATTTACAGAGACAGGTTTTTAAAGGATTTTTTTTGTGTGTGTTTGTTTGATGGTAATTAAGTGCATAAGGCATCTCAGTATTAAGTTAATAAAGTTGAAAGAAGTGACTCAACCATCAATTCTGGGAGCTATCCCAGATCATATCCACTTGCATTGATAGCAGACAGCATTCAGACGCAAGGCCCCATCTAGGAACAGACTTAGGACTGGGGGAAGATTTTAAGGCTGCATGTTTGCAAGGTTTGATTTTTTCATTGGTTCCTTGCTGTTGTAGTAAGTGGTAAGAATACTGAGAGAGCAATTTTGCATAATAACACATGGGCAGCCATGTAGTAAGGTAGATGTACCAACTTGGAGCCTGAGAAGTGAAAACTGCTGTAAAGCAGTAGTTTCTTCAGTTTTCAACAAAAAGTAGCTGATTGGAGGAATTTTTGTTGGGAAGAATGGGACAAAGATAACATAATAGGACTTATCTGTTAGCAAAGCCAGGCTGGCTTTATTGGACTCATATGTAAATTTATATTTATGTAATGTCTTTAGTTCAAGACTGATTTTTTTTTTTTTTTTCTTCTTGGGGTAGTCATGATTCTTGTTTTAAATATGCAGTGTGGGCATTTGATTTGAAGTACACCAGGCTTTCATGATAAAAAAAGGGGATAAAAGGGAAATGTTTCTGAAGTGCTCTTCTCAGTTCATCAACATGTGAATCAGTAAACTCTGGATCTCCCTCAGCTGAGAACAGAGGTCAGACTGTTTGGTCTCTTTTTCCATTGTAGTGCCTACATAGATTCAGGATTTCTTTCCTTTTTTATTTCTATAAAAAGATATATTCCTTCAGGTGTGCTATTGCTGTTTCAGTGCCAACGTTTTGACTTTAAGGGAAATTAGTTTATAAAAAATGGAGATCTGTTCAGTTAAACTTTTTTATGGCAAAAGAGAAATTGTACTTGGCCCACATCAGCCATCATACAGTTGAAGAGATTTTATCTCTTCCTTTAATCCTGTCAAAAGGAGAGATCTTGCCTGCTCCCAGTAGCAGATATTTGGGGAGGTGGACTTTAGAGACATTCAGGTATTTAGACATTCTGTTAATACACACAATCCAGGCAAACCAGAAATGCAGTAGCTCCTTCTGCATCCTCCAGGTATTTTATTTTACTCCATGTGACTGAAAAGAAATGGCCCTTTACATCCAACGTCAGACCAAAGTCAGAGGATGGGACTCACCTCCAGTGAGGCCCCTAATGGCACAAGGAATTCAAATCATCCCAAGCCATCAGGCACTAATGAACTGCAATAATGTTTAAGGAGCACCTCTGAGAATAATGTCTTCTCAAGACAGTAGGTAGGAATCATAACCTTGCTGGATAACTACCAGATCAACTGGTTTTGTGCTTGAATGCTGCTTGGCCTGGGAGGATATCAGAACAGAACTTAGTTAGGAGCAATAATGTATTATAAACTATATCTTTCAAAAGTATACTCTTAAAATGTTATTGGCTACAGGTATGAGACATCCATGTGATCTAGGAGCCACTTTTAAATTTCACCAGGATTCAGTGATACGCACTTTGTCTGAAATTATAATTCATTGGTGCATGTGGATATCTGAGCCAACAGGTTCCATCCTTCTTGTGCTCACATCAATGAAGACTTTGCAGTTTATCTTCATTAGCTGTAAATGAAAGCTGGTGTTAGAGCCTTCTTAGGATAAGGTTCTTTGACATCTCTAAATGAGCCAAGATGGTCTCTAATGCAAAATAATAAGTGTTTAAGATAAAGTTTTGCACAGATGAAAAAGAAAGCACCCAGGTTTACTTTTCAAACACGCTTGAGGAAATACATGCTGATGGATTATATAGCATGTATGGCAGGTTGCATATTACTTAACTGGTTTAAAGTCAGTGCAAATGTTTTGTCTAAAGTGATCATAAAGTTAATAACAAGCCCCCTCAAACTTGTGAAAAAAAACCAAACACCACTGAGGTTTTCTTCATATATGCTTGTACAATTATTGCTTGGTTTTGTAGCTTTTAGAATTCAAGTAAAATTTTTTGAGGGATTTTTATTGACTATTGAACCATTTCTTTATTAAGGAACTAAAAATTATATTTCAACTATGTTATAGAAGATATAAAAATATATTTGATAAAATCAGTGCTAAAACAACACACGGGCTGGAAGTGGCTGGATTGTACTAGCAACAATACTAATCTCTGTAGTGGAGTTTAACTTGTGTAACATTTAATCCTGATAGTAATACAGCAAATCCACTTAGATTCTACAAATAATTTTACCAATTTTCCTTTTTTATCTATTTATTGAACTTTAATTGTCCATATGTCATACTGGGCATGCTTCATTTATTCTGCATTTCCTTTGTACCTTCATTTTGTGATAGAAGTTTACAAAAGGTCCAAAAGCACAAAACAGGAGACCAATATCTTAAAAACCTGGACTTCCTAAGGAAAAGCACCCATGAACAACAACCATAAATATTTGAAAACTGTAAAGGCAGGTTATCCAAGATAAATTTCTAGATCTTTTTTACCGCACTTATTTCTCTAAAACTTTTATATATACATAAATACATAAAAATATATATATAAATATCCCACAATTTATTTCAAGGAAAAGTCCACACAGCTATAGTTGAAAAGCAAATATTTCAGTTTATGCTTAGTTCCAGTCACCACAGTATTATTATTTATTGGTGTAGTAAATTTATGAAAAAGAAATGCCAGCTGCCTCATTACATCATACTGAAGTGTTCCAAGATCTGACACAGATGTTTTGGACCATAGAACTGGGGGAAAAATTTGGGTGTACCCATATTTATGCAGCCTGGTGAGAGAATGCATTCCAGTAAGTTAAGGTTATTTTGGAAGAGTCTTACATGTTTATTTCAATTGATGTTCAGTTGAAACAAAAATCTTTCTGACGAAGGAAAACTTTATTCTGATGCTTCCAGAAAAGCACAGCCCACACTTTTCTATGCACTATGTTTTCTACACACTTTATATCTAGTTATATTTTCTATACACTTTATATCTTTTTACTGGCCATAAAGATATTAAACTTTATAGTGCAAAAGGAACAGAGCTCATTCATTTGAACTAATGGGCTCCTAATGAATTTTGTGAATGCTAATATGTACACAATACATTTCATACAGCTGATACATAATGCTCTACTTCTAAAATGGGTCTGTGTAAATTAACTTTGAAGGGTGTACATGCTGGTCTTTCACCCAGTAATTGCATGATGTGAGCCCCCACAGCAGCTGATTTCAGAGCTCATTCCGGCAGATTCTTGATGGTGGAAATTTGCCACGAGGATTACATCACCTTCCAACAAACCACATGTGCATGACAACAGTCAGCAAACAATTACTTAAAACCTTATAATATAATTCGTAATTTGACATAATAGGCTTTTCTTTCAGGGTTCACATTTCCATGACAAAGCCTGGGGAATTGGGGCACTTCTGCAAACAAGCACAGGCTCTGGACATCATCAGTGGGGGAGACGGCCTTGTCCCTCCTCTCCTCAGTGCTCCAGGCTTGCACAATTTCTGTACTGCCTGGAACTTGGGATTAAAACTGTGACAGTCATCATTTTGGAAAACTCATTAAAATGCTCCTATTTATTTCTTTTTAGCCCTGAGCGAAGCCAATGCCCATCTTATGTTTTCTCTAACAAGTCAGCAAGGGGGGATGAAAATAAACCTCTAGTCATGATTTATGGAAACAATAACACTTCCTTGAGTTTTAAAAACATCTGAAAGCAAATGTCATGCCCGTGCCTCCTCTCCAGGTCTCTGTGATGTTTTCCATTCTCCTGTGTTACAAAGACTAGTAAAGGCTGAGTCTCAGGAAAGTCATGTTGTGGTAAAAGTATTTCTGCTTTAATCTAATATTCTCCAGCAAGGTCACAAATAACTAGCTATGCAACATTTGAAAACTACAAAATTATTGCAGATTCAGGCCTTGAAGCCCTTCTGTTTTCATTGTTCATACACAGAAATCCTTGACGTATATACAGGAGATAAATCAGTTTAAATTCTCTCCCTTTTCCTCCTTCCCCTCCTTGCTGCTTTTAGACAAGTGATTTATTTAAAAAATGTGTGACTTTTCTAATCATCCCTTTATGGGGTGAGGGTTTTTTGTAGCAATAAAAGGACTTAAAGCCAGCAAGGAGGAATTATGCAGCTTCCATTGTAAGGAAATGTAAAATAATTGCAGTTTTATGTGGGGTGAAGACACTTAGAGGAATGTGAAGTCTTTATCTGCAGATGTGAGTTAATATTTTGTTTAGACTGTGGCTCCCAGAGGAAGATATGAATAAACAGAAGGTCCTACTTTCCCTAAGAATCAAAAATTTTACTTTTTAGTTTTGTTTTGAAGTTAACTCAAAAGTGGAAAATAGACTTTTTCTGCATATCTTTAAAAAAATGAAAAGGTTTTCAGAATTTAGCAAGTGGTTGGGAATATAGAAGAGCAATAGTGATGTTACACACAATGCTACTGAATCACAGAAAAAGGGTTATAGGCTACTTACAGGCAGCATACATTAGCACAAATCCACAGAATGTGGTTTTCAGGAATGAAGTAACTTACACAGAAGGGAAAAGAGCAACTACCATGAATAGAGAAAGTGTATCACCAGTGCTGTCTGCAAGGCTGTTGATTTTAGGCTATTTGTAGCTATTACCTTAATTTGCTCTTCCTTCCCTGAGTGTCCCTCTGTGTGATTTGTTTTCACAGCCCCCTGCCCAGATTCAGAGGCAGAGGAACCCACAGGTTCAAATGAATGATAATGAGCATTGACAGAGGGGCAAGAAAATTGAGTCCTTGCTCTGGCTGCCTGGCCGAGAGCTGCAGGAGCTAATTGTGTCAATGGTAATGAGACCAAGCAGGCAGCAGATGCTCACGTGCCTTTACAATCCAAATCCCACCAACAAATTCCTCCCACAGAAACTTTGAGGGATGTCTTGGCACCCTGGAGATGGTGATAGACCCGGTCTCAGCCACATGCCACCTGCTAGAGCCATTGTTAAAAAAAAGAAGGAGAGAAAAAAGTGCCTATTATGATAACAAAGTTGTTTGCTGTCTCTTGCAATGACTTTATGGCACTAGTTTTACCATACTGCAGCTATTGAACAAAAAAAAGAGGGAACATCTGATTCTTTATACAGAAACATTTTCATTGAGCACTGTTAACCACTTACTTGGTAAGCCAGATGTTCAGTACATGTCACATATTCTGCTGAAAAAACATGCCTGCCTTTTTCCCATTACAGCTCCCACTGTGTCTGCTTCCTCCAGCAGGTTTAAGTTTTCACATGTTTTCCCATTACACTAGAGCAGGGAGCATGTTTTCCTCTTTTTTCCCAGAAAAATCCTGAAGAAAAAAGTGCAGATACCCATGTGGAGTACTGTATAAATATTTACTATAAAATAAAATAGACAACATACTTGTTCCTTATTCACAAAGCAGGCTGGGTGGTGGATTGTCCCTAAGGTTTGGAAGAGAGAAAGGTCATTATGGGTTCCTTAAAGTCAATACTTTTTAATGCAAGCTTGTTAAATTCTGCAGTAGAGAGAGGTTTAGATTCTTCCAGGAAATATTTGCCCAATAGCCGATGTTTCTGGAGAAATCTGATGAAATGTCCTCTCTTGCCACAAAACTTTGTGTCCAGCTTTGCAGTCCTGTGGGGCTCATGCTCTTCAAGACACTTTTAACTGACTCTGAAGCTGTTCAAAATCTTTCTGGGCACTGGGCTGCTTCCCTGTCAGCCTCAGCATCAAAATCATAAAATCATTAAGGTTGGAAAGGGCCTCTAAGATCATCAAGTCCAACCACCAACCTAAAGCTGGCAAATCCACCAGCACCATTCCTACAAAGAAGGCAAAAGCATCTTAGAAACTCTGCAGTTACCTCTGGCTCCACCATGGCTGAACGTGTCTGAACTCTGGCTGGTGCTGAAGATGATCGACCCATTTCCTTCTTGAGAGACCCCCACATCCTTGGAACATTTTAGTCACTGGCAGCTGCTGGAAGCAGGTACATGAGTGGATCTGGATCATTTGGCTGAGGCTGTCAGTGGAAGACTGAACCTGTGCTTTTTCTGGTAAAAAGACACTTGAAACACCAATTATGCTCCTTTTTTAAACTCCCAGGGGTAATGGAGGATGTTATAGCTCCATGAAAAGCTTGGCTTGAGCCAGTAATTTGACAGACTGTGTACTGCAGCCCTGACTAAATTCACATCTATACCAAACTTCAAATCTTTTATTTCACAGAAACCTCACTCCTGCAAAGAAAATTATCTCAAATGCAGCTGCTTCTTTCTGCTCTTTATAAAGAGTGGCCTTGAAAGCAACATCACATCCTAGGTAGTGTGTTGCAGGGTACAAGAGCAACACATCTGTCAAAGCAGAGTAGCAACAGTTTAAGACACAGAAAGCCTTTCAAATTTATTCATATGAAGCATTTCAAATTCCAGTGCATGTGGTGTATGAGTTTACAAACATCTGGAGTAAAACCAGATGCTGGAAATCCAATGCCAGTACACAACCTTTGTAGGACTGATTACCATACCTCAGGCTGGGAGCACAGATGTTGCTGGTGTTTTCCCTGTGGTGAAAAAAGAGGTTTGGGGTTTCTGCCTGCAGTAGTGACCACTTCAGCCCCATGCTGCCTGCACCACTGGGGCACAGGAGGTGAATGAGCACCTTTGCTCCTTGAGTTCCACTTTGCATGAACCAAAGATTACGGCCACAGTTCTCTGAAGCCTTTGGCTCACTGCATTTTTTGTACTTCACTTGTAGGGATGATAAGAAAGAAAAAAATGATGCCTTAGGAAATGGGTGGTTATGTCTGTTGTACACAACAGGACCTACAGCTCATTTGGGTGGCTTTGTAAAAAAGTGCAACAGGGCCACACAACATCAGGTTTGTTGGTTTAGGTGCAATGGGAAAGAAATGTGTTCTAGTCCTGACTGGTGCCTTTTCTTCCAAACATCCATAATGCTCAAACCCTCTTTTGGCTCTCGTGTATGTATTGCTCTTAAAGGCATTTTGGGTAAACAGCTATCAATTAGAGACATTTTACTTCATACTTTACAAGGCAATAACTAAACATGATGACAAATGCATTAAAATGATCAAACAATGGAATTTCCATTGTATACTGTGCCATATTAACTAATCCTCAAAAAATTCAAAAGCATCTGCTGATAAATTGCAGGCATTTGTTTATAAGAGATCTAGTAAACTGTAAGACATGCATATTTCTCTTTTTCACTTGGTAAATCTTTGAGAGATAAAAGTTTTATTGGTGCAGAAAGAGACTGAATATCTAGGTACTTGTCATGCATAGGACATATATGGGTTTATTCACAATTTATATACACAGTGCTGCATTGCAAAACTGCCTTGGAAATTTACTCATGTAGCAGAAAACGTGATCCCCTGCCCTTTGCTACGATGATTGATGATAATGTAAAACCTAATTTTAAACTCACATTTCAAAAACTTTCTCTCCCATCAGCAGGTATATAGAATTTGGTGGTTTGATGTATTTTAATGATCCATCAGATCTTTTTTTTAAGCAAGTGGAAAAAGTGAAAATTATAGGTCAGGACTCTGAACTAAATTTCACTGTTTACTCCTTCTGAGTCTTGGACTTCAGTTCCAGGGCTTTGACTGGCTGTTTGCTGGGGCAGGAAAATACTTTCTCCTGGTATGGCTATTACCTTTACCAAAAGTCTTCAGGGTGTCTCTGAAGTGACAGAATGGTCTTTGAGACAGCTCGTGGAGGACACTGCATAGTAGGGGCAGTATTCTGATGGGAGCAGATACTGTTAAAACAGATTACCTTCAGCAGGAAGTACTGTAAGGCTTAGGTATACATGTATGTAGTCAAGATACAGATTTTGTGGAGGTCAGGATTGATAACTTTAAGTGGACTTTTTGCTTTTCTGATTTTTCTGCCAGAATCCATGACCCTATTTTTGACTGCCTTTTCATGTGAACTAGGTAACTGATGTCTGAGACACATTGTTTAACATTCTACAGACCAAAATATGTGCTCTGCCTGAGATATTTGGTCTTAACTAAGAAGTCTGTGATGCAGAGGCCATATTTTTGACAGTCCAATGATCTTTTCTGCCTTCTCTTCAAGAAGTCAGCCTCTGATGTCCCGCAGTTCTGAGAAGAACATCAAGTGTAAGTGTGACTGATGAGATAGTAGATTGGACAAATAGAGTATTAATTTGTGATGAGTTCTGTTATATGGTTGTCTATGCAAAAAAAATGGAGTGAAATGTCAGCTTCCTTCCACCCACTCCAAAGAACAGTATCACATTTACCTCTGATCAGTTTTTTGGGCCCAAGAGTGAGTATGAAATGGCAACACACATTTGCCTACAAGAATACTCCTCACTCAGTGTGGACTCATGCTGCAGCAGGTGGAAATATTAGTTTTACTTTGGGAAACAGGTTTGTTGAAGAGGGATGGAGGAAGTGAGAGGGAGAGAGGAAGAAAGAAGCAAAGGGAGAGAAGCAAGAGGGAGAGACAAAGCTCCTCAGTTTTGTCGTTCATTGTGACAGAAATGTTCTATTAAAATACACTACTGACTTAGGAAGGCTTGTCTTTCACATTCATTGCACAGGTGTCAAATAAAATTTTATCTTGCAATGTCTTGTGCAGTGGTGCATAGCTCTTGTGACATTTTGTAACATAATGCAACATAAGGTAATAAATCATAGAGAAGTGAATAAACCCTCATTCTTGTGTATGTGTCTTGAGGAGGGGAATGAACCAAATGAAGCAGTGCTAATTTTACTGTGCTTCTATAATTGTTAAGAATTTTTTTCTCTTCCATCTTTGCTGAGGGACTATTTATCAAAATATTTCCTTAAAGTAAAATTCTTTTTCACTTAATTTTTGCATATATATTGTGCATCTAGGGGATCATAAACTTTTAGAAGAAAATATAGGCTTGAGAGCTCAGTAAAATTCCTTAGAGTAACAAGACAGACTTTAAAGTGTATTGACCACAGAAATAAACCTCCTTTCAGCTAAGTGAAAAATAATTAATCTGTTGTGCAGCTGTGGTTTCTGAAGCAGTACTGTAGGCAAATGAAGGTGCAATTTAGAGTCAGTTTGTTTTTCCTTCGGTACAACAGTGAAGAATTGGAGTGCAACTTTTGGGAAGAACCTTGTGGTGAATAGGTCTGTTTTAGGTGGGAATAACTGAGATTAGTTTCCAGGAGGCCAGCAGCACTCTGGTCATGTGCCTAAGAGCACTCACAATGCCATGCTCACTAAGAAGCATCTGCTGCCTGCACGTGAGACTTTCTCTTTTCTTTGTGAGGGGAGTCTGTCATGTCAAAGGTGGGCTGGAGTTTAAGAGACTTTCAGACAAAACTCCTTCACGGGATGTTGGAGATACTAACCTTGAGACTGCTGTGATTGCTCCAAAGCACCCTAGAGAAGCATCACTTTTAGAAATGCTACATGCTTAAATATTGCTCCATCTAAGCAAACTATCTGAAGATGTGCTCCTCCTCACTTGCAGTTTATCAAATGAAAAAAATGAAAAAAAAAAAAAAAAATTGAGGCTTTTCCCTTACTTTAGTTCAGAATTCAGGTAAGGACTATTGTGCCAATGACATTTTTATCATCATTATAAGTGCAAGTGGTCAGTTGCAAGACAGTGTGTGGACTTAAGTGATAGTATGGCATGTAATGTGACTGATAAAGTTGTAAAATAAAAAATAAATTCAAAAAGGGGAAAAAAGAAAAGAGGTGCTGTAATTACTACCAGCAGGGTATCCTGCTCTCTGTTATTATAGAGTGTGTGTCTCTGAGAAAGACCAATGTGACAAAGTGATAAAAATTGCATAAAGCAAGTTCTGCATATTTAAGTCTACTAAACAGTTCCTTGGAAGAACATGTAATCATTTAAAAGTATACATAATAGTTTTAAAGCAGTGGAATTATTTTTGCTATGAATTATTCATCTCCTGTACTCATCATGTAAAGGGGTGGTGACTTCTTTTATCAACAAAATACTTTTTATTGACACTAAGAACAGCATTTAATTGAACCTCTTTTCCCAATTATCGTCAGAAAAGAGTTTACACTTGTACTTTGGAAAAATGTTTTAGGAAGATTTATCAGAGCTGCAAAAAAAGCTGTCCATGAACTAATGGAATTATACTATCTTTGAATTCTCTCCACCAGAACTTAGAATGGTCACTAATTCCTTTCTTTGCTCTTTTGGTGTTTGCAAAGGGGTCCACTAAAGCCTGAATTGATATAATTATTGGCTTGGATTGTTAGAGATTTAGGCCAGATGGCTATGGGTTTCTAAAGTCCCAGTTGCTTGTGTTAGCTTTTCTAGTTTGCCTATAGGGTTTGGGGATCAGCAATTTGAAAGGGCTGCAAACTTGTAAAACAGTATTATTCATGGGGGCAGAATGTTCATCAGCGTGACCCAGTACTAAATACATTCATTATGGGCATTTCTATTCTGCACAATTTGCCACACGGTGCTAGTTTGTGGAAGAAAAAAAAAGAGACAATGGCTTATAAAATGCTTTTGAATGCTTAAAAAGAAGGAGAGTTCACACTGAGCCTCCTCTGCTTTCTTTTTCAGCAAAAACCTTCTTAGTGACTTTGGCTGAGCTCTGCTGAGAGTAAGTAAATTGGGCAAATAAGAGATTTACTCTTTACATTTTTGGATATGTCGTGGGGGGGGGAACATGAGAGAGGAAGAAGAGCAGTAAAAGAGTGATGGTATCTTTATGGGCAATGCTAATAAACAAATGGACAAAGTTAGCAGAAAAACAAAGAGAAACATAGCAAGCCTGTGGATAAAATGATAAAAGCATATGTAAAAATGAAGTCACATAAATAGATACATTTGAAATGAGAAGAATGCATCAGCTTCCATGTCCTGAACGCAGCCTGAAGCTCACACATGGATCTGTAAGATTTCTGGTGTGCACAGAGTACATGCTTGACTGAGACATAAAATTATATTTTTGTGTGCAAATGTGTGGGAGTGCAAATAGTTTTCTGCAACATCAGAGAGGGGAGGAATTTGTCATTTTCTAAACAATCTGTCTTGTGGCTTCTTTTCCTTTAAAATACTTGGCATGTAGAAGGTGTGCTTAGCACAGACTGTCACGGTGGAGCATGAAGTGCTATTTCAAATAGGATAAAAAAGATCATCTGAAGTAGCACTGGAACAGCAAATAAAAAAGCTCAGAGACAATCGCATACATGAACACACAGAGGAACGGAGCTCAGGCAGAGGCAGCTGCGCTGAGGGCAGAGATGCTGCGAGAGGCAGCCGGGGAAGGACCGGAGAACGCTAAATGTTCCTGACTTGGGAAGAGGGAGGACAGGTTTCGTAGAGTGGAGGAGCTCTCGCAGGGCTCGGGGCAGGAGTACATACATTGGGAACATGCAGGTCGTACGTAAATAAGCAGCAAGAAGACGTTCTTGCGGCACGGATAGCGAGACGTCACCCCCAGCTCTTTTACTAAGCAAACCCACTTAAAAGCTCCCAGCGAGTTAAACAAGGGGTAACCTAAAAGTATGTAAATAATGGAGCGCGATCGCATTTCTCGTGGCAGGAAGGGGAGGAATTAAAATCACAAAACCCCGCTTGAAACTGCCATGAAAATTCGGGGGGTGGGGAGGAGAGACGTTGATTTAAAGTTGCCCATTAGTCATTTGTACCCCCCAGCCCCCATCCCTGGCTGCCAGCGGGTGCCGGCCGAGAGGCCGCCAGCGCTCCCCGCGCCCCCGCCCCGGCGCGCCGGGCTGCGGGCCCCCTGCCCTCCTCTCCCCTCCCTCCCCTGCTCTCCCTCCCTCCCTTCCTCTCTCCTCCCCGGCTGATTGGCTGCACTGGGCTCAGCACAGGCCGGGCAAAAGCTTTGTCTGGGGACTTGGAGTGAAGTTGCGGAGGATTTTAGGCTGGAGCCGGCGAGGGAGGGCGTTCAGTCCGGCGGCGAGTGCGGAGGAGGACGGGAGGACGGGCTGCAGATCCATCCCGCCGGCTCCCGGCGGTCCCTGGATGCTGACGGCGGGAGAGGAGCGCGCTGCCCCGGAGCATCACAGCTTGGAAGAGGAGCGCTGAGGCAAATGAGAAAGCGTGGATTGCTTACAGATTGTATCTGGATGTCCCGGCACGGTGTGTATAAAAAAAAAGGCAGAAAGTTTTCTGATCTGTAAGTAATTAATACTTGGCTGGCCAGAAAAGGCGTTTTCAAGCTGGAAAGGACCAGATGTGCTTTGGATGTAAGGTACCGAAGGAGGCAAAATAATTGCTTTTTAACTTATTGGGAGAAATTAATTGCAAAAACTTACAAATGTATCGTATCGGCGGTAAAATGCACTTTCTATTCATTTTTGCACTGATCATAATATCTTGCAATAATGTTGTGCTGGGCAAGAATTTGAAATACAGGATTTACGAGGAGCAGAGGGTTGGATCAGTAATTGCAAGACTATCGGAGGATGTTGCTGATGTCTTATTAAAAATGCCTAACCCTTCCTCAGTTCGGTTTCGAGCCATGCAGAGGGGAAATTCTCCCTTGCTTGTAGTCCGTGAGGATAATGGAGAAATCAGCATAGGAGCTAAAATTGATCGGGAACAACTGTGCCAGAAAAACTTAAACTGCTCCATAGAGTTTGATGTGATCACTCTGCCCACTGAACATCTGCAGCTTTTCCATGTTGAAGTTGAAGTGCTGGATATTAATGACAACTCTCCGCAGTTTTCCAGAGCTCTTATCCCTATTGAGATATCAGAGAGTGCAGCTGTAGGAACTCGGATCCCTTTGGACAGTGCTTTTGATCCAGATGTGGGAGACAACTCCCTTCACACTTACTCCCTTTCTGCAAACGATTTTTTTAGCATTGATGTGAGAACCAGGACTGATGGTGCTAAGTATGCAGAGCTGATCGTGGTTAGAGAGCTGGATCGCGAGTTGAAGTCGATTTACGAACTCCAGCTCACTGCCTCTGACAAAGGGGTGCCTCAGAGAACTGGGTCATCCCTCCTGAAAATCAGCATTTCTGATTCCAATGACAACAGCCCTGTGTTTGAGCAGCAGTCATATATTATTCAGCTCTTGGAAAACTCTCCTATTGGGACTTTGCTCATAGACCTCAATGCTACTGATCCAGATGAGGGCGCCAATGGGAAGGTCGTGTACTCCTTTAGCAGTCATGTGTCTGCCAAGATTATAGAAACTTTTAGGATAGACCCAGAAAAAGGTCACCTGACCCTCCTGAAGCAAGTGGACTATGAGGTAACCAAATCCTACGAAATTGACGCTCAGGCTCAGGATATGGGGCCAAATTCTATTCCAGCTCACTGCAAAATTATAATTAAAGTTGTGGATGTGAATGACAACAAGCCAGAAATCAACCTAAATCTGATGTCCACAGAGAGAGAAGAGGTAGCTTACATTTCTGAGGGGTCACCCCTGGACACCTTTGTTGCCCTGGTCAGAGTGCAAGATAAGGACTCTGGTGTGAATGGAGAGATCGTTTGTAAGCTCCATGGGCATGGCCACTTTAAACTTCAAAAGACTTATGAAAATAACTATTTAATCTTGACTAACGCCACTCTAGATAGGGAAAAGAGATCTGAATACATCTTGACTGTAATAGCAGAGGACAAGGGAACGCCAAGTCTCTCCACAGTGAAACACTTTACTGTCCAAATCAGTGATGAAAATGACAACCCACCCCGCTTCCAGACAAACAGATACGAAGTTGTTATCTTGGAAAATAACTCTCCAGGAGCATACATCACATCAGTCACAGCCACAGACCCAGATCTGGGCGACAATGGGCAGGTGACATACACTATTTTGGAGAACTCTGTTTTGGGAAGCTCTATCACCACCTACGTCACCATCGATCCCTCCAACGGGGCGATCTATGCCCTGCGAACCTTTGATCACGAGGAAGTAAATCAAATTTCCTTCGTGGTTCAAGCTAGGGATGGAGGGAGCCAGCAGCTCATTAGCAACACCACGGTTGTACTCACCATCATTGATGAAAATGACAACGCTCCTGTCATCGTGGGGCCGGTGCTACGCAACAGCACAGCAGAAATCTTAATCCCTAAAGATGCTGAAATTGGCTTCCTTGTCACCAGGATAAGGGCTACAGATAGAGACTCTGGTATGAACTCTGAACTCAGCTGCTCCATAGTAGCTGACAAGGAAAACAGCATCTTTGTGATGGATCCCCAAACTTGTGACATCTCTATCAATGTGAGTGTTGAATCAGTTCCAGCAAAACAATGGGAGTTTTTGGTGATAGTCCAGGATAAAGGCAGCCCTCAGCTTAGTACTAAAGCTCTTCTAAAATGTACCATTTTGGAGCATGTTTATTCATTTTCAAGCACCGAAGCGACTTTGGTAAGCCAACCCTCCCTGGACATCTCCATGATAACGATCATATCCCTAGGATCAATATGTGCCGTGTTATTGGTTATTATGGTTATCTTTGCTACGAGGTGCAATCGAGAGAAAAAGGACACCAGGTCTTACAACTGTCGTGTGGCCGAATCGACCTACCAGCACCATCCCAAACGTCCCTCCAGGCAGATCCACAAAGGGGACATCACACTGGTGCCAACAGTTAATGGCACTCTGCCCATCAGGTCTCACCACAGAGCCTCGCCGTCGTCGTCCCCGGCCCTGGAGAGGGGTCAGATGAGCAGCCGGCAGAGCCACCACAGCCACCAATCGCTCAACAGCCTGGTGACCATCTCCTCGAACCACGTGCCCGAAAATTTCTCCCTGGAGCTCACCCATGCTACACCAGCTGTCGAGGTAAGGTCCAGGCCTTGCTTTTGCACACCTATTTATGCAGACACTAGTTTGGAAGCACACACACCCCCTGCGTGCAATCTGTGAGAGCAAGAGGCAGCCAGGTCTATGCCTCATGGGAGTGTGTCATGGATTTATCTGCGATAGCACAGCTTTTCAGTTTTACTCCAATATCAACAGATTCCATTACCCTGAGGAACAGTGTTAAATCTATTGTTCAATAGCATTATTCTTTGGTTCTTCCCTATAAGGTCAAAACAATGGAGTGGAACATAGTGTTTTGTGCTGGTTAGCTGTTCACTCTTTCTTCCTTGCCTTCCCTCTCCCTCATCTCTGTACAGCTCCATCTGAGAAAGAGTGCCTGAGTATTTATATTCAGAAACAATCCAGGAAACTCTTTTATTAATGGGGGTGCAGAACTAAAACATTCTGACACAGTTTGAGTACAGCTGCAGTAACTTATGATCACCATATCTCAAACTTTGACTTAACTCTCTCAGTTTTTACTGCAAATGCTGGGTCATGGCTGAAATAAATGAGACCTGTGTCCTGGTAACTCTTTACATGTAAAGCAAGGCTGTTCTGTTCTGAATTAGGATCCTGGAATGGTAAAGACTTGATTTTAATATATTAAACCAAAACAAAACTCCACCTCTGTTTAATTGCTTGTTTTACTTGTTAAGGAATAAATTATTATGAGTTTGGAGGCTAACGAACAGCAGTGAACTTCCTCATTTTACAGAGTCTTCAGATGTTTGCTGTGTCAGACACTACACTACCAAATTATCTATTGTACTGCATTATATATGTGCAGGAATTTGATTTAATTAAATCTTAAAGGAGGAAAAAATAAACCACAAACAAACCTGAGAAGCAACTTAGTGGTTTTAAGGCTAGGAGCTTGAGCTTTCATTTCAAGGAATCAGTCTTTTCACCTTTTCTTTAGCAGGTTTCTCAGCTTCTCTCGATGCTTCACCAGGGCCAATATCAACCAAGGCCAAGTTTTCGAGGAAACAAGTATTCCAGGAGCTACAGGTAAGAATCCAGATTGTTCTGCTACATATGAAGGTACACAGGATCAGAAAATACAGGCATGTATTTTCAGACAAAAAGTGGACTATAGCATACTTGAGATAATGTAGTTCTCCACAACTCTCTTTACAGATATGCCCTACAAGACATGGATAAATTCAGCTTGAAAGACAGTGGCCGGGGTGATAGTGAAGCTGGAGACAGTGATTATGATTTGGGGAGAGAGTCTCCAATTGACAGACTTCTTGGGGAAGGATTCAGTGACCTTTTCCTTACAGATGGGAGAATTCCTGCAGGTAAGAGCACAATGAAAGCTGAGCAGTTTATTTACAGTTCTGCCTGGCTGTCACTTCGATAAAACTACTACTCAGAAAGCAAAAATTCTTTAGCGTTCAAGTCCTGTGTTTCCTTCCTTTTTAACTTTGCTTCATGATACTAAGTTGAAGCCTTGGTGTATCTACTAAAATGAAACCTCTCAGATACAACTGCAAATCTACTCAGAGCAATGCCTACTTTTTTCGTTACTCACATCATGAACTGGCTCCAAATTCCTCCTAAAACTATGATCTGCTCCAAGTCCTGAGACTTTTAATGACTGGGTGGATGTTTTTGCAAAGCCAGGCAGTTGTGGTTTGTTAAAAATACAGCGAACTATAATTTGGGAGATAGGTTTTCCACAGTGGATTTGATCCATGTGATACAAACTTTTACCATTTAGAAATTGAGTGTGAAAGTGAACTGGAAATATGGATGGAGAAGAAAGAAAAGTGTTTTCCCATTGCAATGTGAGTAGCAAGGGAAGGTTTGAAATATTTCCCAGATTTTAAATCTTGCAACCCTAATTTCTGGAAGCAGGAGCTTAAGAGGTACAATTCAGGGGCAGAGGGCAGAAAAGGAAAAAAAAAAGAATAGAAAGGGGGTGAGTGGCAGTAGGATAAACACACATATACATATTCATGTGTATGAAGTATTGCTTTTAAATTTATGCCCAAATAAAAGTTGAATAAAAGGTCATGGGAATTCATGCTTTGTACAGATAGAAGAATTTTGTAATTACTTTAATAATTATACAGCCTCTGGTTGTACCCTAGATCTTGTTCTTACTTCAAATCATATTTAGTTTTCTCTGTATAACCAGAGGGCCAGATAATTTCAGTAGGGTTCACTGAACCAAGTTTGTAAATTTAACAAGTTTAGTAAAGTAATTTTATAAATGGAGTCCCTTTGCTTAGGGGGGTGGTGCAGCACATGGCCTTCCTAAAGTGACCCCCATGTATTGACCAGGGTTGTTATGCTAGACAAGACAGAATGCCAAAAGTTCAATTTGGTTTTCTTATAAATTTTGACTTTTAAATTTTCTGTGGATATTTTGCTTCAATCTTGTATCACATACACAGACATTCACCCACCTCCTCAAATGTGCTCAAGACCAGAGGCCTTGAAGAGTTACTCTGTTTTTCAGACTAACCTAAATCTGGACTTCTAATATATTTTTATCCTCATCCTCCCTAACTCCTACTACTTATTCTGCTGCCAGCTAGCATGAGGCATGTCTCATTCTCTCCTGTGCTTCAGCAAGGAGGCAGGGAGGGGTCTGCTGGAGCTATCAGCTGGCCTGGAACATGAAGTGCAATGGTGTTTGCACTGGCATCCAGCCCTGCTGCTGCCAAGGAAGAGTGATCCCTTTACAGTGGGCAACTGCAGGCTGCCAGCAGACAGGAATGATTGTCCTCTCAGCTGGCTGAAGTGCCTGTGACCCATTTTAAGCTCTTACAATTCGCTCTCTAAACAGTAAGCCTAAGGACAGGATTTCCAAAAATGCCAGGCTAATTAAATTCAAAGTAAGGGAAACTCCTCTCAGTGCAGACAGAGGCATTGGCCTATCAAGACTGATATTTAGTCTCACCCAGATTTTACATTTACTGCTATGTGTGGCCTTAATCCTCCAGATAAGTCTGTTGAACCTGTTCAGATGAGACCTGAATTGATCTACAATCCCACTATATGAACAGGAAAAGAAAACTTCCTGAAGGTTTCCTGTTCTCCATTCAGAAAGGTTTCTGCATTGTTAGTCTGGACACAGGCAAAAATGCTGTGGGAAGGTCCTTTCAGTTTGTCTGTTTAAGGAGGAGCAAGGAAGGAATGGAGCCAGTCCCTCAAAACTCTACAAATTACATGGTCAGAAAGTTCCATAACTGTTCTTGAAGGACTTGTTTCTTTTTCTTTTTAAATCTTAACCAGCAAGCTTTAAATTCTGGATAAAAAATAAAAAGAGGGAAAAAAAAAACCAAAACAACAAAGCTGCTGTGCATCTGGACATTTTTCAATTTTTTGCTGATTTAAGGACAGATTGTGTCACCATTCAGTTACTTCAGAGTATCTTTTGATCTTATGTTCAGGCATCAGAATTTATTATTTTAAACCAAAACCATTCTTGATAGCAACGGCTGCAAAACTGACGCTAAGAAAAGCTTTGCTACTAATGAAATGCTAGACCACTGATAGTATCTAATGAATTTCAAGGAGTTTTAAAGGAGTCTTCTTAATTAGAAGAGTAATCCTCACCTTCTGCATTGATTTGAGAACTGGTCATGGATCACTTAGATGTCTTTTGACAGTTCTAACTCTTGGGCATTTTCTGTAAAATGCCATACGTGGTAACAAACACTTGCAGGCATTTCAGTCACTTGTATAAAAACTTCAGCCACTGATATATTCTAGTTTGCTTTGTTTGTTTGAAACTTCCTGGATCAGCAATTATTTTGCAATAGATTGATTGTGCAATATCTAGGCTGCAGTCTGAGCTTGTAATCTTGAAGAAATTCATAGCGCTGCATGCATGACATGGAGAAAGTTTATACTCATAGGAATGGAAAGGCCATAGAAAGCAAACAATATGATAGGCTGTGTAAAGTGCAAAAATAAATAGTGCTGACAGTACAAGAGTAGGACTTTATAAATCACTAGTACATCCTAAACTGAAATACTCTGTTCAGTTTTGCTTACACCACTACAAAATTATTTTTTGATAAACGGAATGGATCCAGAGCCAGATGGGAAATGTGTTGAGGGAGCAAGGAAAGCTTCCAGGGCATGACTGCAAACATTTCTTATGCAGTCAGTATATACTGAGAAAGAAAAATAAACTCTATTCTGTGTGGGATAGTCTAACCATTAAGTGATTAGGGCAGGAGTTTCTTATGGTCAAAATATGCATAATGCAAAGAATTTGTCATTTCTGAAAGCTGTCTTTTGAAGTTGGTGACCCAAACCTGTTAGGGTCCCAGCAGAACCCAGATCTTCTGCAGAACATCTGGCAGGCACACAGACACAGCCTGAGGCAAGGCTTTGTGTCCTAGCATCAGTTCCCTTTGGAGTGGAAAATGTAGCATCTCTCCTGGCAGGTCCCTCTCTGCAGGTCTGTCAAATTGGGCTTTTCCTGTCCCTGCTTCCAGGAACCATTCCCAGACCTCTTGGAATGTGTGCAAAGGACTCTTGCAGTGTCCCTTTTTTGGTGGTTTGGGCCAGTGTAGCAGTCAGGGTTGCAGTCATTTGCCCCATCTTATTGCTTCTACCTGAGAGACATCAATAAACCAAGAAGCTGAGACAGCTCCTCTGTTGTCTTCTGCTCTTCAGCCCTCGTGGCTGACCTGGATTCCCATCCAGTGGGATAGAGCCCTCCTTATGCCAAGACCTGAGCCAGCATGGACCAGTAACCTGAGCTACAGAGCTGCAAATGCACCTGAGAGTAAAAATCCAGTATCTATGTGACACCAGAGTCACACAGGCTGGGAATTCTAGGTGTTCTAGATAGTGGATTAAATTTTAATAGTGGATCTAGATAGTGGATTAAAATTTAACTGATTTAGTTAAAAAGGTAATATGGCAGTGGATCGCCTTGTGTTCTACATATAGAACAAAGGAGTTGCTTAATGGGAAAGGAGATCCTTCTGCATGTTATTATTCTTTGCTCTTTATTTCCTGTGTCCATTTATTCCCACGTGATTGCTTTGATATGCCTCACTAATTGCATGTGGAAGGCTTCTCTAAAACTCAAGTGAGTGCCTCGAGGTAGAAGTTTCTTCCTTTTGTTTTATACTTTTTGATGAGCTAGAACTGTACAGAGGGCTTGTGTGGCTTCAAGCCACAAGTGCTTGTTTTTGCACCTGGAGTTTGCATGTTTATCTTCAGGCTTAGTTAAGGGATTGCATTACTCTCTTACACAAATTGCTTCTCATTCTTGGCCATGGAGCTACCAGACCGTTTGTATTTGCCAGCTTCCTGCACTCAGTAGGTGAAACCAAACACCGGATTTGAACATCTCCAGGGAAGTTCAGTCCTGGTGACAGGAATCCCTGTGAGTGCAGGTGCAGTGTGCAGCGGGAGGGGATGCTGATGCTCACTCTCCT
The DNA here is from genome assembly GCA_013389925.1 of Aegithalos caudatus. Taxonomy (NCBI): domain Eukaryota; kingdom Metazoa; phylum Chordata; class Aves; order Passeriformes; family Aegithalidae; genus Aegithalos; species Aegithalos caudatus. The sequence goes on from WEIU01014578.1 coordinate 46,219, forward strand.
CGTGTCTCTCTTGCAGCCATGCGCCTGTGCACGGAGGAGTGCAGGGTCCTGGGCCACTCGGACCAGTGCTGGATGCCACCGCTGCCCTCTCCCTCCTCCGACTACAGAAGCAACATGTTCATCCCTGGGGAGGAATTCCAGTCACCCCAGCAGCACCTGCAGCAGCAGCAGCACCAGGGCCTTGAGGAGGACGCCCAGGCAGCCGACGCCGGGGAGAAGAAGAAGAGCTTTTCCACGTTTGGGAAGGACTGCCAGAGCGAGGAGGAATCCGGGGACACCTGCACCTCCTCCCTCCTCTCCGAAATGAGCAGCGTCTTCCAGCGCCTGCTGCCTCCCTCCTTGGACGCCTACACGGAGTGCAGTGAAATGGATCGCTCCAACTCGCTGGAGCGCAGGAAGGGACCTTTGCCAGCCAAGACTGGAAATTATCCACCAGGGGTGGCAGCCTGGGCAGCCAGCACACACTTCCAAAACCCTGCCAACAATGGGCCCGCTCTGGGGACTCACTCGGGAGCGCAGCCTTCGTCCAAATGGCTTCCAGCCATGGAGGAGATCCCGGAGAATTATGAAGAAGATGATTTTGACAATGTGCTCAACCACCTCAGCGATGGCAAACACGAACTCATGGATGCCAGTGAGCTGGTGGCAGAAATTAACAAGCTGCTGCAAGATGTCCGGCAGAACTAATTGTTTCAAAAGCCTATTTTTCCATATTTATGGAAAACTGGAAGGGGGAAAAAAAAAAAAACAACAAAAAATAGACTGAGCAGAACTGGCATTGCCAACTAGTTGCATTTATCATAAATGTGTCTGTGTATGTTGAATATTAAAATACTGTATTTTCATATGTACACAATGCAAGTGTGATTATCTTTATCTGTATTTTAAAAATACATTTGTACCTTATATTTATGTGTAATTTAACAAATAAATTTTATTTTTGTACACCCACAGCAAGCATGTTTTCCTAAATGTATATAGATGGTACCACCCTTGTCAAACCTAGAGCATCCTTGCCACACAGGCATGTTTAAAAAAAAAAAAAAAGGGAAAAAAAAGACATTGTTTTCCCTTACTATTTCTTTCAAGTCTTTCAAATACAAATTCAAAGCACTGAAAAAGTTATGCAAATGTTAGTTTCAGTAAATGATCCAACACCTTTTTTGCAATGTTTTATAATAAAGAATTGTAACTCCCATGAAACCTAAAATGTCCTTTTTTATTTTTATGCTTTTGGTCTATACAATCATTTTTCTCATTTTATTAATGGATTATTGCAGGCTGAGGTCTTCCTGTCTTTGGCACATAAGTGTTTTCCCCTGTGAACAAATCATGGTATTCAGTGATGGGTCTTCCACTGTGATCTTGGCAAGAAAATGTAAATTTGTTGTGCTGTTGTTACACTGCAAAGCCAGTTGAAGTCAGCAGTGTATACTTGAAAGACAGCAATAAAATCAGCTTTTCTGACCTCAAGCTGAATTCTGAATTTATGTAAATACAAAAATTGCAATGAACTGCTTTATCTTTGTAAATGACACCAAAATAAAAGGAATGTTGCATCTTCCAGAAAAACAGCTTTATTTTGCCTCTGCACAGCGGCTACATTTTTATATTAGCTATATTCTCTGTTGTCAGTGTGCCTGTCTTTCATTTGCAAAGTAATACAGAAATGTTTGAACTTCCTAGAAAAGTGCAAGCCTGATGGTACATTCTCTCTGTCTGCATGCATCTCTTCCATAGCGGGGCTTTTTCTCTGTCCTGAAGCTCGGTGAAAAGTCATTTATTTCATGGTGCCATTGCTGCAGTGAGGTGATGTAAGTGATAGTGCTCAGATAAAAGTCAATGTCGTCCTTTTAGTTCTGTTTTTCAACACCACTTTTTTTTAGCCTACCATACACAAGGAGATCTTTGTAGTAGTAAACAAATGGATTTTACTGTTGAGAAACAAGGGTGGGTTTTCAATCCCCAGTGCTCATCTCAGGAGTGCTAAGAGATGGCCATAAAGACCTCTATTTTTTGGCATTTATGCAGATGCTTATTTTATAGGATATCTATTTCTTGACAGAACTGTGAAAAACTGTTGGAATAATCCAAGTCAACCTGGGCATAAAACTGATACATTTGTTCTGGAGAGTCATACTTGTAAAGTATCTTATAATTTATTTTTTTTTAAATGTTAGATACAAAACTTCCTGGTTAACATTACCCCAAAAAAGCAAGAATTTTGTTGCATGCTTAAACTTCATTTGTTTTCTTTTTGTGCAAGGAAACTTTAATCTCCTTTTTGGTTTCACAGTGCTGTAGATGGGATATTTGAAGATGTGTAGGCATTTGTTGACACCTGAACAATGGGGAGATTCTCAGCTTGTTTACACATAAGTAGCTCACCTTATGCTGCTTTGCTGGTTAGAAATGCCAGGATCTCACTTTGGGAGGTTTGTTACATCACCTTTGAATGCCAACAGTATTTGAGTCTCATCAGGCTGCCCTCTGTCCTTGAGAGGAAGAAGTTGTAATGCCTCATTAAATATTTGACACCTCTTCCCTGTTTTTACCCTTCATTCCTTCTAATAGGCATTATTGCACCCACAAGCCTCACCTGGGTCCCATTCTCCCCCTCCCCTGACTCCAGGGGCTCAGACTGGAGCAAGCAGCTGTTCTATGAGTTTGGTTCTCTTTGGCTCTCAGACTCCACCTGGGACTGACTTTATACCTGTGCCTCCAACCCTTATCCAGCTACTGCTGACAGGAGTCCTTGGATCATCATCCTGATTAGTCACCTTGGCATGGTGAGGCCTGCCAGTGGGTCCCTTTGCCAGCACTTCACTAAACCTGCTTCATCCTGGTTCTGCAGGGCTGCCCTTTGTCAGTGTGGGTACTGCTCATTCTGGCATTGCTCTCCTGGTCCACTTGATGCTTTAAAACAGCAAAATCAGGCTGACTCTGAAGCCAGGATGGTGTAACAGTCCTAAAGTTCACAAGAGCATAACTTCCTCCTCCTTAACCAGGTTGTTCCTGTCTCATCTCAGCCCTGCCCTTGCAGTTTCTTCTTCAGTGTCTAGTTTTAGTCCTGTTCTCCAAGTCCCCTCACCTTCACCTCATGTTAACTCCTCTTGGCTCTCTCACTCCATTTCCCTCAAAATCTGACCCACATTCTAACCCTGCACAGCCCATAGATATGTTTACAGAGCTATATGTTTATTGTCGTATCCCGACAGCCCTGCCCATGACAGAATTTCCCACTTTCCGTCTCCTTAGTTGGATCTAGCTTGCACATCCTTCAAATCCTCTCTTTCCCTAACTTTTTGATGTGCAATTGTAATTACAATGTAATTGTAAGCTCCACTGGATTCCTGAATTCCTAATGCCTTTTTTGGGTGCCTGTACAGCATGGAAAGGGCTGACATGTGTGGCTAAACCTTCCCACTGCTGACTTTCACAGAAGTGGGAGTCAGGAAAGCAACTCTGAAGACAAACCTCAGGCCTACCTGGTTATTTGATTCCATCCTGGACACACAGAGTGTGTGAGGTGTACAGGGGGACTGGTGGTTATGTTAAAAATGTACAAGGTGGTAGTTTGAGAATAGTTTTTAAACTTGTAGATTATTTTTCTTTTGACCTGGATAAAACATGACTGTCTGTTACACAATCACTGGAATATGAAACTCCCCTCCAAGTGGTGTGGATTCCTCCATAAATAAATGCAGATAGCTGTTTCTCCTCATTTCTAGAGAAGGAAATATTAGACATTCAGGCTCAGACTGCTTTCTGTCTACAAGCTTGCAGGGCAGCTTGATAAGCTTCATTTTCACAGTCATATCATCCACCAGGGATTACCAACCTGTTTTAAATTTAAAACCCTTAAATCAGTTTATGCCTGCTGGCCTATGTCACATGGATAGTCTCAATGATTTAAAGAGCCATTGTTTGCAGAGAGGACTTTCTAGAAAAAGTAGATTGCAGTGAATTTATCTGGTAGCAATAGGCATCCAAATATCATAAAACACATAAGGTTTTCCTAGAGGGGATTTCTGCACCAACACACAGTAATAGTATTTGGTATATGCATTGCTGCAAGAATTCTATCATATAAAGAGACCAGTCTCCAGGAGCAAGAGGGTTTATTTAGATTATATCTGAAATGCATTGGAGTTTGAGTTGTATTTATTATTGATAGGAATCTTATTAAAAGATTTGTAGTAATAGCAGTAAATGAGAGAAAAATCTATCCTAATCCTACTTGGTTTAGAGTTCTTCTTTTTCTCAGGCTTCATTTATAAATGAGAGAAATTATATAATATTTATATAAGTGTATGTACACATATATAAAAAACCCTTGCAGCAAATCTCTTCTGTGTAAAGAACAGGGAAAACTGATAGTATGCAGATCAAACAAAATATATAATAAGTCTGGATTTGCTTCTTTTTGACAACTAATAGAGAATTAGGGGTTGCTGGTGTGGTTTAAGCACCAAACAGGAGGATGATTGTCATGCCCAGAGAACAAGTTCCTAGTACTTCTCTAAATGCCTACCAGTTTTATCATTCTTGGTTGCATAATGACAGAAAAGGACATTAAAATCGGCAAATGGTAATTACCAAAATACTGGTTATCCATGTAAGGGTCCAAGGCCTGGCTGGATGGGGCTTTAGGTTCAGTGGTCTAATGGAAGGTGTCCTTGACCATGGCAAAGGATTGGAACTGGATTATCTTTAAGGTCAAACCCAAGCAATTCCATGGGCTAGTAGCATTCTGGCATTCCTTTTATATATGTAAATACTGAGACTTTTGAGCAAATGCAAAGTTTGTTCATGGATGCTCAGCAACTACTTTTCTCCATGCTCTTGTAAGTTTTTATATTCACTTCTAAAATGGTTACATTTAAAAAATATACTCAAATAACTATCAGAGTTGTTTGGCCAGTTATTTGTGTTTAAGCATGTCTGTCACTGCTGCATCACATTTTGTATTAAGTGCCCATTAGGATAAACACATTGAGAGGATGTGGCTGTCAATAATGTCTTTGCTGTATTCTTTACCCGGTGTGTGTTTATAGTTGCTGTGTCTAAGAACAGCAGTAGAAATCAAACAAAAGCCACCACAAAATATTTAACCCTTTCAGTTTTCTTGCCTTTTTTAATTGCAATATTGGAATTCATAGAAAATGACAAGAAATTTAATTTCTTTCTTTGCAACCTGCAGAGGATTTCAGTTTCCCAAGATTAGAAAGCTTGGAAGCCTCCATTTTTAAGGTCAACATAGCATCTGACCTTAGGAAACTACGGTATACATGTGTCATCTTTCAATAATGCAGGCTGTTACATTTTCAGGTGCAATTTCTCTCCTTTCTGTATCCCAGGGTCAAATTCTGCCTGCACACAAAACTTGGCCTGCAATATTTTCTGCAATGCAGTTTATAATAATAATAATAATAACAATGATAATGAATGATAATGATGGTAATGATAATGATGATAATGATGATGATGATAATGATAATAATGATAATAATAATAATAATAATAATAATAATAATAATAATAATGCTTCAATCAGGAAAATATTCATAATTAATGAATAAACCTGCTAAAACTCTGCTGTATTTTGTAGGTGAAATGGAGGCATGTCTGAGTCTGGTAATAATTTTATATGGAAAGATTATTTTTATTTATTCCTGGGTGGGGTAGCAAGAGAAGCTGTTGCCCTGGAAAAAGGCTCATTGTAATTATTCTGGGCTAATGAGCTGAAGTTGCTGCCTGTGTGCGAGAGATATGTGGAAAAAGTCCGTATTCAAATTAATATAGTACTGTGCAAGAGGAAAAGGAGAGGGACAGGTTAAAAAAATTGAACTTTCTTGTTAATCAGGGCTGTGTTGCTTCAATTAATGCCTGTTATCCACAATATTTGCAAACGGGGAGGTAACCTGGTAGGCTTGTATGAAAATGATGACAAGCAACCACCACAGCAGAGATTAGTGCACCTCTGGCAAAGAATGATGGACATTTTAAAATTAAAATATAACAGAAGCATAAGCTTAGCAAATTGGCAGGCTTGAGACCACTTGGGCCTGTTTTGACCCGTCTGGCTTTCTTAAATTCTTGCAATAATTAGGTCACCTAACTAGAAAGGAAATGCTGATTTGTATCCAGGCTAGAAAAATGTTTGTGGTGAAATGATTTATTTATAATCTTTTCAAAATATCAGAGACTGATATTACAATCTTTATATATCCTCATGATTTTTTTTTTGGTGGTTGTTTCTGATCTGACAGTGGAAAGTCCTATAATTTAAACTTTTAAATACATTTAGAAAGAGGATGTAATTTGGGCATCTACAGCTGCAGTGGTGCAATACGTGAATGGGGTTTGCACTGGTTTAAGGAACCAAATGATGCTATCACAATCATCCCTTGTGATCCTAAAAACCTGTGAAACAAAATCCCAAATGTACTTGTTGAAGGGTCACCAAATTTCAGGTCTCTCTGATGGTTCTTGTCTCATGGTAGCACTTAGAGCAGCACATGTTGGAGTACACAACTTCATATGGGAAATAACAGAGATTTATCACTGAAAACCTCTGTAAAATGAAAACACAGTGGCTTCCTTCTATCGTGGGTGGACAGCAGTAACACATTCTTATGCCCTGTATTACTCAACACAGATTTTTTCAACACTGCTTACAAAAGTCTACAACAAATCATTCTCAGAATAGAGACAATTTCCAGCTTGTGTAGTTTTGCACTTTTGTGTATATTAAATTACCTCATTCCTTCATATAATAATGAAACTGCTTTCTGGAAAAGGTGTGCACGTGTCATTAACTGCAGTCCTAAAGTGCAAGTTTTAGACAAAAGAAAGCATGTAATATAATGTGTCAGCAAAGAGCCAATAGGATTATTTCACAATTAAACTGGAACGAAACTTCAAGAGTTTAAATATGAAGCATAACCACTGGTGACCATGAAAACTTTACTCAATTGAAAATCAGAAAAAAAAAAATCTTGTTCTTGTGAAGGACTGCATGCTATGGAGTTTTTAACAACAATTCCTGAGAAGTATATAAATTCAAATATAAAATCAGAATTTATATATGGATCACATTAGCCTTTTGCAAGTAAATATAGTGGGTTTTTTAAGATTGAAACTTAGATGCTGAAAGAGAAAACATTCATAAGTCTCTGCTTTATTAAAAGACTAAAGGTTAGATATTATGGGAAAAAAATTGTGTAGGTTGTTGAGTGTGGTTATTTCAGCTACTTACATCTTTGGTATCATTACCATAACTAAAAATATCAGAAAGACTGGTGTTAAGAATAAGTTTTTGGTGGTATGTGCATCATTGAAAATGAAGCTGCAGTAGAATGGCAAATGATGTATCATCAGTACCAACTTTAATTAGCATTAGAATCAGAATAAACACTATTTCTCTGAAACTCTACAAGAACCTCCCAGAAGGCACTATTGCTTTTAAAACAACTTATTTTAAAACTGAGTGATCAAAAAAAATAGTCTTCTTCACTTCCTATTCTGCTTGTTATCCCAGATTTCCAAGGAAAATGGAAGAGCAGGGAAAAAACCTGGCCAACTGCGCTCTGCAGTTTAAGTACCTCACTGAAGGTACTGAGCCTGTTTGGACATGGAACATGGTTTTCTGGCTAAATCCTCTGAAGCCAGGTGCTGTGCTGGAGCTGGGAATGCAGACTGGTAAATCTCTTCTGTGTTCTGTCCCCTCCAGGGCACAATTTGTCTGAGGCTGATGAGAACAGGGGCAGATTCTGTTACTGCAGAGCTGATTCAGTGATCCCAGTGGTGCCAGCAGTGTCTGTTTACAGCTTGGCTGAGGCCTGGAAAGGCTGGGTGTCCCTCAGCACTAGCAAGAGGACTCCAAATGGATTTGATGCCTCCAGCCAAGGGTTGTTGGCTTGCATGGGTGGCAGCCAAACATATGGTGATGCTTTGGGCTGGTGGGTTGGGAGCAGCTGGCTCGAGGGGAGATGCCACTGGAGGCTTGTGCTCATTCTCTCATTTCCTCTCTGCTTGTGGTACTGATGTCCAAAAATATTCACATCCTCCTCATACCCTAGGGCTCTTGCTGAGCTGGCCAGGTAGAAAAGATTCTGGAAAAAGCCCAGCTTGTAAATTGGGGAGTGAAGGGTGAGATCTGGCACCCTTTTTGACTGAGTGCATTGTCCTCAATAATGGTATTTTTCACTGAAAGCAGCAACACTATTATTATCCCTCCACGGAGTCAATAGGAAATAAATGAAAGCCCATCTGACTTTAGAAATGAAAATTGATTCCTTCCATTTGGAGACAGCTTGTGTCCTTTCCATTCCACTTGGAACCTGAACACACAGATACTGTTGCCAAAATTAGGATGATGCTACAAGGGTATCAGAAACAGCTCTCATAAATATCAACAGGAGAGGAAGCACAAACAAACATGGGTACAAAGGATAGTGTCTGTTTGTTTGTGCTGGGGGTAAATCTTGGACAAGAGAGAGGAATGTCACCCGGCTGGAGAGTGCATGGGAAAATATTTCAGCTCTAGTTTTTGTCTTGAGAGTTGTTCTGCAGTATGTTCCCAGACAATTTACAGAAGAGTTTACATATATACATTACATGTTTGAAAAAGTGTTTTTGGGCAATTTAGTGAAATGTTGAGCCTGGGACTCATTGTACAAGACCAGTGAAATTAGCTAACATATGATAGAATGCTGCTATTGTTTTTGTAGAAGTAATATTATATGCTTAGTAGGGTTACACAGTTCAGTGATATCTTCCATGAAGCATCATTTGAAGGAATGACACTTAAAAGCAGAAATAGAGAGGAGAGAGAAGTATCTTTCCAAGTATTTGTAAATATGAGGGAGTTGGGAGACAACATAACTATCCTTTCTGTTTTTCCTCAGGCAATAAAATACTTGTTTCAGAAGAGGTTATGGATGGAGAAAGATTCCAGTTGCAACACAGTTATAATTGTTTTTCCCGTCTTATTCCAACCTACTTGGGGATGGTAGCCTGGTCATGGCCCTCTGGAAGGGCTCCGTGCACCTTCCAGTGTTTCTCTCCAGAGTTTTAGTAAATTTGTCTGTGACCCGTGAGGAGTTTTAATCACTTTGGAAAAGTATCAGTAATTTAAGTATCTAGAAAAATTGCATTTATTGGTTTATTTTTGCAAGCTTAATTAGGCACATTTTTCTGGGGTGTCCTGAAGCTCCAGGATCAGTTAACATGCAAGTTACTCCTAGCCAGCACTGGAGCACTGCTAGGTTGAATCACTCAATATTTATGGTTGTTTAATCTACTGGGCAAATAACCTAGAATATATATATTGCTGGGACTTGAATTCATTTTAGAGCACAACACAAAATTCAAGAAAATACTAATGTTCCATCTGTTTAGGTAAGAGGACTATTCTCTCTAAATTATTTTTGATGTGTTTTTTTGGTATGGAACTGGGTTTTGTGTTTTTTTTTTTTTTTTTGTTCTTTTCATGGTGTTTTAAGAAGATTGATGCAGAGTATGTAAAATACCACAAATAAAATAGAAGAACTTATGTTCCAGGAAAATTGAATTGGCTGCAGGACAAACAAATTATGACTGAATACAAAAATGTTTAAAGTAGTTTTCATAAAGTGAACATCAATACTTTGAGCTACTCTGGATGTTTTCTCAATTTTACAAAAAGGATTTTTTTTTCAAATGTGCTTGCTTACTGTAAGAGATTCAGTGAGGGAATACACTGGTTATTTAAACATGAGTGTAGAAATGTGTTACTCTGATTTAAAACAGTACAACAAAATCAGGCCCTGACAAACACTGTCTGGCAAAGAGAGCTACAGCTAATTACATCAGAAAATACAACAGGTTCATTGTTTATGATGATTTCTTCCTTGCCTTTTTAGAATGGTATATATATATATATATTCATGTATAGTTCAATCACTTCAAGTGGCAGATGGGAAAATATCATCCCAACGGGAGATAAAATAAGAATATTTGCAAAATCATTCATTTAACAAGCAATTAATAAAATTCCTATATTTCTAGAGAGATTTTAAGAAGTAATCCAGTCTTTACAGGTAAGAATTGATATAGACATAGGGAGGTTCAATAACTGGAAACCATTCATGTATGAAAAGGTAACTTTCTACTCCAAACCATACTTGAAAACAGGATGAGAAATGCTTTCAACAGAGTTGTCTAGGAAGTAGTTCTGCAATATTAATGGCAATGTCACAACAAAATTTAAGACAGTTTAGGCTAAGCAGTGTCACTGGTAGTGGAAACTGCAGCATATGATCTCTTATAGCTTTTGGGGATAAACACAATTTTCACTCAAACTTGTGTTATTAATGAAGTAATCTGATATTTTTGGACTGGCATTTAGCAGCAGAAGCTTGCCAAATGCAGCAATATCCCAGCACTTTAAACTCCAGGGCAAATGTCTCATTTTTAAAGAAAAAGTATTTTGTGAAATGGGGCAGGGTCTGCTATAGTTTAAAGAAAACCACACATTGATATCTACAAGAGTTTAGTGCTGTAAGACTCTTTCTTGGCTGGTTTCATGACAGAATTTCTTTTTTCTGCTGGATATTGAAAGTACTTAATAATTGTTAACAATGAGCATATGCTTTATATAACTCTTCACATACCTGGGTTTTAGTTTGTCCATTTTTCTTTTCTCTAATCAGATGCAGTTTATAAAAGGCTATGTGGTTCCCTAACCCAAAACCTCTTGCCTTGTCTCCCATGTACAATAGTAAAAGCAAAGGTTGAGGGACAGTGAGGAGGGTGTATCCTAGGTCAAACTGAAGAACAATTTTAACAAGGAAAATGGTACTTGGTTTACTGAATGTGCAACCTGACCCCCAAAATATTACAAATGGAAAACCCACGTCTTCGTCTTGCTTCCACATCTGAATTTGTTTTTATACAAGTATGTTCCTTGGTGTGGAGCATGACTAAGAGAATATTGGAGTATCAGCAGCTGGATGTCCAAGAGAAGTCCTCAGGAGCATTTTGACCAGTCGGAGAGCAGAGGACAACAGAGGACCAACATCGTGGAACAGGACCACAGCTTAGAGCCTTAGCAACCATGGATTACTTGAAACTTGTTAGGAGACAGGGGTAACATTAGGAAGAGTGTAGTATCCTCGTGGTCTGTCCTGTACTACTCAGAGTGAAGGCAATTTTGCGTTCTCTGTGTGTGTTTGTTTAGCTGGAGGCAATTGGGAACCGAAGTGATGAGTAACAGAGATGCGTGTTTAAATTTAAATGAAGGCTTCAGTTTAAATTAGAATTCCAGGACTTGAAAAAAATTTCTTGCAAAAGAATTAGGAACTTGGAGAAGTTGCAAGACTGCAATTGGCAGTAAAATAAACGACAGAGTCACTAAAAAATAAGAAAAAAAATTAAAATAGCAGAAATGAAAGAGCAGAACGCTGGTTTTAGTCCAGAAAGTGGCAAGGAACTCTGAGTAAGCAGCTCATCCAGTTCCTGCAAAGCATAACAAAATGGAAATTATAGACAGAAAATACTTATTATGCTATGCAGGACATTTTCCAGTGCTAGCAGAGAAGGAAAGAAGTGGAAAGTACATCTGGTGTCACTCTCATGTCCCCTCTGGCTATATTCGGAAATGGCATGAATAAACTCTGGAGGGAGCCGCACCCAGGCACTTCTAGCCAGAGGCAGTTTAACAGCATCTGAAATTCTGGGAATTGGGAGGGAAAATCTGGGGCATGCTCACGCAGGTGGGAAACCCCTTTACTTTTGACTTGGAGTGCTTATATTGAATCTGTTGGCATAGGAAGACACCAAATGCTCCATGATTGCCTGGTTTGCTGTAAGAGCTGTTCTCTCCTTGTGCTCATTCCCAAACCCTTCCCTTCTGCCTTCCTCCCTGCGGCTGGACTTCTCCCATGCTGGGGGTGTGCCTTTGAGGCCCTGGATAGTGTCTGATGGCCAGAATATCCTTCAACAGGATACTTTCAGCAATTTGGAAATTTAACAAACAAACCAAACCAAACCAAAACAACCCAAAACCATAAAATCCCAAACAAACAAACTAATGGCACTTGAGCTCTTCTGACCCAGTAGCCAGAAAATTGTAAAAGAAATGTGAAAGCTTCGTTGAAAAGAGGGAAAGTCCCTTTGACTCACCTCAAGCAGCTGACAGCTAAAAATAATAGAATTTTAAACAAAATGAGTTCTGCCTCTCTCTGTTCCACTTTATTTGCTGTTCAGCTCTGTGCTCTGTTTTTTATTCTGGTTTTGAAGTTAAATTCCTGTGACCACTACCACCAAAGCCAGGTCACATGTGTAGCAATTCAAGACTGAGTAATTTTGTAAGCCTTTTTCAATCACTCAACTACAGGCGTGACCATAGCTTCCAGGAAGAAATGTTTTCTTTTTTTTTTTTTTTTTTGTTTCCCTGCTGAATTTTGTTCAAGTAATTTTTTTAATTGCATGTTTTTAATTATGTTGGCAGATTACTCCGAAACCACCTGACTGGGCTTTTGATTAATTTAAGTTTTTTTGCAAGCACAGTTATACTTACACTCCCCCTCTGTTTTCTGAAGGTGGTTGCTGATGTGACAATTTAAAATGCAGCCCCAAGTAGCCAGTAAATGACATGGGGTGTGCATGTTTGAGTAGGACAAAGGAACAGACATAAAAAAATATTTTAAAATGTAAATTATCATCCTAGCATGTGGAAGGTATGAACTGAACCATAATTATCAACTTTAAAGATTGAGGGAATGTTTTTGATTGGTATTTTTTGAAGAAAGAAATACTTTGGCATCTTGAAATGTGAAGTGGTGGGTGTTAAGGAAGCCAAACTGTGCCGTAGCCTTCTTTTAATGGCATAAATATTCTACTCTTCTCCAAGACTCCAGTCAGCAAATGTTTTTTAATTGTTACCATACTATGTCTGTGAGATCTGAGAGGCACCAGTTTATGAGGAAGTGTGGGTGTGATCTTTGTGGTGTCAGAACAGCCTTGCCCTTTGAAGTCACGATCACTGAGCAGATTTATACCAGCCACGATATCTTGCCAAACTGATGAACTGATTACTGCTGTGTTTTGCAGAAGGCTGGCCTTTGATCCCAGGTAGTTTTAAATGAGAAGACAGCTCCGTGCATCACTCAGAGCTTTATACTCTACCAGGGCTTTCCTGTGTAAAGTGAGGGGAGTTGGAATGATGTGTTCTATAATGTGCCTTCCAAGCCCAGCCATTCCATGATCTCAGAGGAGGTTTGTACTGGTGCCTGAAGCAGCTTGTTGCTCACAGTCTGATGGGGATATTCATGGTTGTCTCCTTGACCTGAGGAGATGAGGAGCTACCCTTAGCCTTCCCCTTGAGCAGTGGTGAGCAGTAAGAAAGAACTGTATCTCTTTAACCAGTTTGGATCAGTTATTCTGGCTGTATCCCCTTCAGCTGAGGAGTTGAAAGTCTTTGACTTAGACTAAACACTGCTCAGCCACAACTAAAACATCAGTGTCTTATCAGCATTATCAGTTCTCATCCAGAATCTTAAACACAACACTGCACCAGATACTAGGAAAAGGATTAACTATCCCAGCCAAAACCAGGACAAGCTGTTCTCCCTTGTGGGGGTAAGAAACACACCAAACAGAAACCCCGAACCAAAAGAAATCCCTACTCAATATAAATATGTAAAAGTGTTATTAAAAGAAATAGCTGTTTAATATTAGAGTGTCCTAAAAAAGAAATTTCATGTTGTATGTTAATTTTCTTACTTTTATTCTGATTCTTCCTGGAGCCAGTTGAGGACTCCTAATGAGGACAGGGGAGAAGATATGGGAAAATAGGGGATGGGTGTAAATACTCTCACACTTACATGATGAAAGACCATTAAAATAACTGCTAATCATCTATCACTTTTTCTTTATATTATTTTATAATATATATATTAATATATAATATATTTACCATAAAATATATTACTATATAATATATTTTCCTTTATAATTTGGGAAATAGGGAGATTTATTTTAACCTGTAAAACATGAATTAGAATATTAAACTATTAAATTAGAAATTAAACCAAGAAAGTATTGTGGTCTCAGTGTAGTTAAGCTTTCTTAATTATTCAACTTTAAGACACCAAATTTGGTTTTGTTATTTACTACCAGATCATGTCAGGCTTTTATACTTATTAATTTCTCTCCCAAAAGATTACCAATTGGTTTATTACACAGAGGTAGATAAAGGTCAAGCAAAATAAAAATGAGATGGACTGTATGGCAGTGAAATGCATAGATATGAATCAGACTAATAAGAATGGTGTTAGACTGATACTGCTGGAAAGACTGACACTCGTCCACATATATAAACATATAAATATAAAATGGTTAATATATTAAGTAAATGCAATATTAGCAGAAACTGGCAAACAAGTTGGGGAAAAATATGAATGGCATAAAATTTTCATGCTGATTTCCATAGGCAGTCACACAACATACCAGTTTCTCTTAGTGAGAATGTGTTCTCATAGAACTGAAAATAGAACGTGAGAGAGATAAGTGGTCCATATGTACATTTTTTGTCATTTAATGTTTGTCTGTGTTCCAAAGCAACTAAGTATGTAATAAAATCCAGTGACATACAGATGTATTTTTTCCAGTGAAAAAATTAATATGCACAATTTCAAAACACTTTGAATTACAAAAGCTGTTGAAATTGTGTTATATTTTCATTATTTTTATAAGCAGAAAATTGCACAATTGACATATTTTTCTGATAAAAAAACACCTGTCAATGTACATAGTATTTTCATATTTTGAAACAAAATATGAAGATAAAGCAGAATAGCCAAAGATTTTTATTTGATGTCTTGTAATATATACTCCAAAATACCTTTCTCTTTCTGGCAAATAAAAGACTTATTTTTTTCATAATTAAATTCATTATACTATGCCCTATTCCATTATAATCTAAATGGAGCTTCCATATATAATATTTTTAAAAATAAACTTACTGTGTTGACTGTCTGTTATCTTCTTATTTTTCACATTAACGGTTGGACTCAAAGATCTTGGAGTTTTTTCCAAGCTAGGCAAACATTTCTAAAAATATCTCTGTGCTTTCTGACATAAAGGCAGAGAGCAAGTCCAACTGCTTAATTGAAATATTTTTATTAGTTTTTAGAGAGGCAGAATAATATTTGAAAGAAAACAAACCACTTGACTTGCATTGCCTGTTTCAAATTTTTTTTATTTTATTTGGAAGGTCAGCATTCTCTACCAAGTGTGAATATAAATGAAAGAAAATTTATGTACAAATCATTATGCACTACTAATTGAATTACGGGAAATGATTGCTCTTAACCTCTTCTGGAGGAAACTATCTGGCTACCTGATGGGAGGAGGAGATAAAGCTCTGTCCATTTGAGGGTGTCAATGAGCTATTGACATTCTCCTTATGTCTTACATGCCCCTGCAAGCTTAATCCTGTTCGAACTAAAGCCTAAACACAACCAAAGAACATCTGCAAACTCTCCGATAGCCCTTGCATATTCATCAGCATGTAAACAGAACCCCTGAGCTGACAGTAAAGGAATGTGAACTATAATTAATCTGTCTTCACAAAGTCCATTTATAAATTATTGCTGCTAATCCTCCCTCTATTTTTAGACAGGGAAGGAGAAGCTGGCCTTACAACATATCTGGATATTCAACAGCTATGAGGGCCCCATTAGGGAAAAAGACGAAACAGAAACTCAAGAGTTCTGAGAAACCTGAAGGAGCTGCTACTCATCACTGATGCCATTCTAGGTCTTCACAAATTTGTGCTAAACACAGCAAGTTCAACAGGAATATTTAACTGAAAGTCAAGACCAGAGCTTATGGCCTTGTATACTTACACGTGTAGCTTCCTGATTCTATAATGAAGTGAAAACCAGACTAATGCAGGTACAGTCAGGTCTGGTTTTCATTAGAAGAAGGGAGATGATCATGGTCATGACAACTATATTATGTGCTAATTATCAACAGAGGCCGAGCCTCTTAAAAGTAGGCTGTCTTTCCACTAAAATATCTTTAAATCAAACCCAGCATTTACAATCCTTCTAGAAACCAATGAACATTTGAATTTTAGAAAAGATAAACAAACCCCAAAACAAGAACCATCACACATTCACAGAATCACAGAATATGCTGTGCTGCAAGGGACCCCTAAGATCACTGAGTCTAACCCTCAGCCCTGCACAGCACCATCCCCAAGAGTCACACCGTGTGCCTGAGAGTGTTGTCCAAGTGCTTCTTGAACCCTCTCCTCCTCCTCCTCTCTCCCAGACTGGCTTTTTTTGGTGTGTTTTTTCTGGTGTCACATGAGCTGCTCACTATTTTCAATTTTTAGTGATTCTGAGAATATCTGGGGACTAAATTTTTAGCACTATTGTTAGGGTTTTTTGTGTGTGTCAGCAGCCTCCAGATGTCCCACTGTGAACTAGAATCCCACTGTGAAATAGGCAGTGCAAACACAGGATAAAAACAAATTCTTGCCACACCGTGCTGGTGGGGAGAGAATGGATAGAAACAGGTAATCCTTGAACCAAGGATAGTGTGGGCAGAAAACAGTGCTAGCTGATGAGAAAGGTTGTAACCTGTCTTTGAATATCTACAGAAGTCTTCAAAACTGACTTATGCAGATTCAAACTGATGTATTCCCCAGTTTATTTATAATTTTGTAATATATTTGCCTTCAATTCACCCCAGTAGTGCCCATATTTTCAGTATTTTAGCTCATATGAGTCAGGTTTCATCTCTGCATTCTAGGTCATACTTGAATTTATTGGAGGTAAACAGTGGAAAGATTTTCCATTTTGATACAAGATAGATGAGAATCTTTCAATACCAGAAATACTCATGAGTAAGATGGAATTTTGACAGAAAACAGAAACCCGAGGCAGGCTAATCAGAAAAAAAGTGATCTCAAATTTAAAATGAGAATGTTTGATTCTACTATTGCAAATGGTGTTCAGAGCTAAGGCATATCAAAAGGTAATTTAAACTTTTTCTTACGCCAAAATAATCTTCTCAGACAATCTTCAGGGCAATGCAGGTTCCTCTACAAACTGGATCCTGATACTGCACCTCATTAGGAAAATTGTTGCAATGCTGTGGAAGAGGAATGTAAATAAATATTGTTGTATTACTTATTAATTACTGTTTGTTATATTATGCTTAGACTAACAGCCAGTGGACTGACAAGAATGTTAAAGAGGTGATCATGAACAGGGACTTGGCAAATTTGAATTAGACTTTTAACTCTTTAATTTTCTTGAGCTTTTCTGAAGAGGCTCTTAATCAAAATGCTTCAATCACCCTATGATCTAAACATCCAAAATATTATTGAATGTAACAACTCTTCTGGAGAGAAAAAATAATGAATTTTCAGCCAACATCACCAAAAACCTAAATCTTTGCCATGATTAGTGACTTGTATCATCTTTTTTCAAGCAAACTATTGTTAAGCCTGTTGGTTTTCAAAGCTTGCATTAACTGTGGCCCTGAAATATTTGAGAAAATTAAGGTTTCAAGGCTCAATGCCACAAGCACAGATGGAATTTTATTGGCATGGAGTAACTTAATTGGCATGAGAAATTATACTGAAATGAAGTTTGGTAGGAAGGCAACATGAATGTCAGTCCTAATGTGCAATACCTATAATTTAAGTAGAAAGTATGTATTTTATAAATATAAAAATCTTACTATTTTAGATGAAATTATTATAGGAATAAAGATAATGCATGTTTGGGAAATCAAAATCAAAATCTAAATTACTTGCAAGAAGCCCACAAATATTATTTTTTTGATGAAAGTAGGGTAACTTTTAAGTGATAGTTAAAATTGCTTTGGAATTCATGGAGTAGTTTAGAGGGTCAGAACCCAAAGTTGCATAAACTTTTATGAGACCAAGAGCATCAGCCTACCTTTAAAATGGGGATGGTGATCTCATTTTCTATGCAACTAAGCCATAGGATGAATCCATTATGTTTTCATTTAAGCAAAGATGCAAAGTTTTCTGGCTAGAAGCATCAGTATGGATGATCTCTATCAAGTGTAATGAATTTCTTAATTTACACGTAATCAATATAACATTTTTCAAAAGTTTTCCTCAGTCAATCTGTCCTAAGGATGTATATCCTAAGATGGATGTTACTTTTATAAATACATTTTTTAATTTCTATGGAAGGATAAAAGAATCAATTCTTTAGTAAAGCTGCTGAAATACTGTCATATGTGAGTGGTGAGGCATGAATAACTGTGTGAAACTACAGGGGGGAAGCATTGCCTCTTTTTTTTTTTCTCTCTTGCCTGCTTTATGGTTTGTAAATGATAAATGAAATTTACTGGCAATACCCTGCAGTAATATTTCAAATTATGTTACAGAATGCACTGTGAAAAGTATTGAGTTATAGCAGAACCAAAGAAAAAGGCCCTAATCTTTTCCTTTCTGGAAAAGTGTGCGGTATTAGAACATTCGTCACCCAGTTCCAATATCACAGGATGCCACAATGCATCAACTTCCATGGGCAGAAATATTTTATTTAATTTAAATAACTTTAAAATTATGCCCACTATTAATATGGAGACTTAGGAATTAAGTGCAGTTAAAAGTCATTTTTACAGTGTGACTCTGGGTAGTGGTGGGTGCCCCATCAACCCTCAAAGCAAGGCAGGAGAGAGGAGCTGGAGTGCTGCATCCCTGGGGCATTGCTGTGTAGACCTCTCTCCTAACAGCACCACCCCCCTTGCCCCCTCCCACGATGGAAAATTTTCATGGACACGTTTTTATGATGTTTCATTTGTTAATGCCATTGAATGATGAAAACCAAGATGAAAAAGACATTACCCTAAACCGGGGCCGTGGGTAGTGTCTGCAGTGTCCTTTCAGCTCTTTGAAGCAGGATCCTTTTGTTGGCTCGGCTGAGCGGCGGCTCTTTAACATTCTGAACCTGCTGTGGCTGCCGGGGCAGTTCATCACCAAAGAATGGAAAAGGGCCCCTGGCATATCAAATAAAATAAAATAAAAAAAAAAAGTTGGGGGAGGAAAAGAAGACAGAGAAAGGCAAGTGTCCAGCACACAGACCGTGCATTGTGCATGCAGGGTTTCAAGAGTCTGCCGTTAGGTATATTTCATAATGTGAAAAGACAGACCAATTTTGGCCCCCTCGCCTGGTGGGATCAGTGCTGTCACTGCCATTTATTTTCAATCCCCCATGATTTCTGTATTGCCAACAACCCTTTTTGCATAAAAATGAACCATAAAGGCAGTCAAAACACCTGCTTTACTGACAGCCCCGATTAAAGCTTTGATTTATCCTTCAAAGTGTAAGCTGATCTGCTGTTCCTGGGGCCTGGTGCTGGTGTGTAATTCATCGGGGGCTGAAGGTCTCCTTTCTGTCTCCCCAGCCTCAGCTGTGGGTGCCTTTTGTACCTGCTTGAGAGCTGGGCTAACTCCGAGAACACCCACCCCAGCTGGAGGCTGGGATTTTTCCATCCCTACTCGGTCCATTTTCTCAAGTGACAGTAAATTACAGGACTAATTGGAGAGGCCCCAAAGGCAGGACTGCGTGGCTCTGAGGAAGCAGCCCCGCTCCCGCTGTGGGCTCTGGGGAGCAGCTATTCCAGATGGAAGGGAATAGCTGTCAGTTACTCCCACTTCTTGCTTTCCCATCACTAAAAAGATTGACATTTGACGTGGAAATTTTTGGGGTCACGTGGGAACCCCTTCTCTACAGTCAAGTTTTGTTCTGTGGTCTTAAGCCTTCGTTTCAGGGACTGCAGTGGCAGGGCTGTGCACACTGAACTTCTCCCCAGGCTGTAAAACAGCACAGCATGTGGGAGTGAGACTTTCAAGCTCCTTTGGGGCAATAAGTTAAAAAGCTTTATCACTGTAAGTGTAAAAATAGGTATTTCTTAACCCTACTGGAAGGTTAAATTGGGTCAGAGGTTTTTTTTTAAAAAGCTAGCTGGAGCCTGTATATGAATCCCTCCCTGCTCCCCACGCACAAAATAAAAGCAAACAAAAAACCAAACCTCAATCTTTAAAATACTTAGACAAAATTTCCTTGTGAGTATATTTGACTTATGAACCATCATTGATCCATTAAACCACTAAGCTGCTATAGATGCAGGGCATGGTATAAAAGAAGGCTGAGCAAATCATCCCATGTGGATCAATGCGCAGAAATTTCCCAGAGTGAGATTTCTTTTATTTGAAATGTTCTTTTTACTGAAATGAAAACATTCTGAGGCAAAAATATCTGTGTATTATTATTTATAAACTAAACAGGAGCAAGGAGGATGATTTACATTCCAACTCTTTGTTCTGAACCAAGACTTGGTTTTGAAATGTTGATTAAGTCAACACATAATCTAACATAGTACATATGCAATATGATGTTTCGTTAAGATCAAAACTGTTTTTCATTTGACCAGGTGTACATTGAAAAGAAAAGTATCAGAAGAGACTGAAAACATCCTGTGAAATTATGCCAAATATTTAATAATAATTCCCTGTTTAAAAAAAAAAAATCAATATTTTTGTTGCTGCATTGTTGGGAACTGGAGCATTAATTTAAAAATAGCTTTACAACAAATCCTTGAAATGAAAGAAATACATGTAAAATTTACATTTCCAGTTGAGGTAGCCCTTGGCATAAGTCTAAATTGCAGACTTTTTCCTATTTGGAATGTAAAGTAATGGGATAATTGAATTTGTGCTGTAAAGTTTAGCAGATCTGAGCCTTAGCACTACAAGGTCTGCAGTGAAGTTGCAGAAATCCAGCACCAGGCACCTCTGTGTTCAGGTGTGAGATAGGCATGAGCTTGTCCTTACCCAGATGATTTCCTTGTTCAAGAAGGAGGCGTGGGCACAGGGCAGACAGGATCCAACCAGCCTCAGCTGAATGTTGGCAGCACATGTGCTAAGATATTCTTGACCTGCCTATTTAACCCTAAAAGTCTGGTATGGGATCTCTAGGTGTTTGGAAGTATGATTAAGGTAATCTCAATGCATAGAAGTTGAGAGCTTTGCAGAACCAGTCATGTCTTAGGTGTGCAATGACATCTAGATGGATGTGGGGTTGTACAGAGCCATCAGAGAACAAAGCTGCAGCAGTTTTTAATGTTAAAGAAACTTCATCTGGTGGCAGTAGGAAGGCACTAAAACATCTGCTTATTCTTTGTCTATCACTGCCTTTCTCAGTCTTCATTTGCCCACCCCACATCACTCTCCTGTCTAGGCTGGCATGTGTTTTACAGCCCTATATACAATGAATGTAATTCTTGATTTTAAGGCTGGAAAATCTCTTGCATCTGATATTCTTTCAAATAGAACAAAACCTTATTAAGAAAACCTGAAACAATTCATGACAAAAATAAAATTCCTGATTAATTTTTTTGTCATAAATACTGCTTTTTGTCGGAAGGAAAAAAAAAAGAAAAGGTCAGAAATACAGATAGCTGAACTAATTTTGCTTTTTTTTTGTACAAAGGAGGAGACACTGCATGAAAATGGTCAGTCCTGATTTTTGCCTAGTGCATAGGAGCTTATCAGTCTTGACATTAGTTTTAGTTCCTGCTGGAGGGAAAACTTTCAGTCAGTTATGACTAGCTAATGCAGATTTGAAGAAATGACACACATATTATGAAATGCTAAATTTTTTTTCATTTATATAGAGCAGATAAGAATTTTTTTATGTCTCCCTCATCCATACCTGTGCCTGTCTCATACAACCTTTCACAGTCACTGTTCTTCACTCCCTTCTACATATTTTGATCTGTAAATGAGAATTAAGTGCCTTTCTTCTAAACTTTCATTTCCATGTACTTTCTCTCTTGTATTGATTGCATAAGCTATATACATACTACATAAATATATATGCATATACATTTTATTGTATAATACAGTTAAGATTTGACTGAAAATATGTCCCACAAATCCCATAAAACTCCAATTCACATAGGAGCAAGTCTCTCTTAAGAAATTCAGAGATGTTTAAGATATTGTGAAACCATGCCAGTGAGAATGTCAGTTCCTCTTTTGTTCATAACAAATATGTGGTGATATATGAAATTCAGTGGTGTGCCAGAAAAAATAACACTGAATCCTAGTTAAGTGTTCCTAATGGAGATAAAGATTAAATATACAGGTTGAAACCTGGGTCCAGCACCATTCTGTTGCTCTGCACTGGAGTTGGCATATAATGGCATGTCCTGATGGAGACTTGAGGGATCAGGAGAGATGGAGCAGTGGATGTTGTAAGGCAGAGAAAACACACTGGAGAAGGACTTAGGCAGGAATTCTTACTCCATAGTCTCAGTAAAGGCAGTAGTTAGATGATTTAAGGTCAAGTTTATCCACAGCCTAAGTTATCTCTATCTAGGGGTACAAAAGCTGAACAGCTGAACAGCTTTAAACATCTTCTCAAGATAAGGCATGAATGGCCTTTTGTTAATCAGCTCATTACTGTCCTCTACATGTGTTTGCTGATGCATACATCCTCTCATAACCTCCTCCCTACACCCTACTCATAACCTAAAATAACTTTAAAAAATGTCAGCCTTGAGTTTAGATTTGTTGATTCTGCCTGGCCCTAATTTCCATTTCCCAAATGAATCCAGCCTCAGCTCAATCCTTATCTTGTATACAGTTTCTCCAGTGAGGGCGTGAACATTGCTCCTTGCTGTACCTAAAAGTTAGAAGAAAACAATCAGCATCTGACTGTAGCTTAACTGCACAACATCTAAATACTGTGTAACACAACAGGTTCTCATTTACCTGACTGCCAACAAGGGATGTTGAAAAACTAGGCAAAATGCTCATCTGACTTCTAGTGTGTCAGAAGAAGGAAATGTTTTGGAGGTACAGGACCAATGGTTCTGTATCTTTTCCTTGTTAGGCTTTATCAAGCCATCTTTCAGAACATTTTGAAGGCTGCCTTCCTTACTCATGTGTTATACCTTGAAGGTTCTCACAATGGTGTTCTTTATGAAGAAATAGTAATTAGTGCTATTAGCTATATAGTCAAAAAAATTGTAGGTCCTGGTAAACTCTATAAAACCAAATGAAGGAAAATTTTCAGAGGTAAATCTCCAAGCAGAGAGATTGGCAACCCTGAAAAATATTTGCAGCCAAATCTCTTTAGATTGAGGTAAGCACAGAGAAGGTGCTCAGTGAAATTCTGGCAAATATCCACAGCTGAGCTGTGATTGAAAAAAATACAAAAGAAAATAGAAAAGAAACTCATACCTGTTATTACAGACATGTAAATACAGATTTTATGATATTATAGATCAGTTTTAAGGTATTTTTCTGGCAAAATGCTTAGTTTTACTTTTTGTAGTTAAATTCCCCTTTATAAAACAAAATTGCTTTCTTATACAAACCAGAGCAGCTTTATGAATTTTAAATCACCCATAGCACATATATAGCAAACTTTGGATATCAGGCACTACTGGTTTGAATAAAAAATTTACTTCTCTTTTTTTGTCTTTAAAATGTTACTTAGCCAAAAAAATATTTTAATAAATGCATAAAACATGTTCATCAAAATGTAAAATTAATAGAGTGCATATTTCCTTGCAGATACTTTTGTAATTGGTTTTGCCAAGGGTAGTTTAGTTCAGATGCAATCCCTGTTTGTTAACTGAGGGCCTATTCATTATATTTTATACAATTTCATGTATTTTCCATATCATGTATTATTCATACTGTAAAACTTTAATTTGGGCCTTATTACAGAATGGTTTTATTTATTACCATATGCAATCTAGACTCATATCAAAAAGGACAAGAGTAACTTGCAGGAACAAAAACCATGAATTTGACCTTGCTGGGATGTATAATTTTACAGCTGCTTGAGCTGGGCCAGAATAAAAAAAAACAACTATGTATACAAGTATTGTGTTGCTCATAAACATTCAAAACCAAACTCTGGTATCACTCTGGGGTTTTGTTGTTCAAGGCTTTACCTCTGGCTTGGTTTGTTCATGCTTGTACAGTGTGCAGAACTCCAGCTCTGCAGTGGGACATAGGAGAGTCAGTGAGGCTTCTCATAAAACCCTCATGAGGAGCAATCTCTTCTGGAAAAGAATCCAAAACAGTCTTGGCTAAAGGTAGGCATTTAGGGATGCTGTACCTGTTCAGGAAGCCATCCCTGGGGGTACAGCATGCCAGAGACATTTTGCTTATTAAACATGTGATGGTCTAGAAACAAGGCAAAAAAAGAGACCAGTATTGTACAGCACTAGAGGTGTATCTCCTCATCTAAAGGAAAAAGATTTTTTTTTTT
>WEIU01014579.1:282-28017 GCA_013389925.1 Aegithalos caudatus
CAATAGCCTTTGAGTTTTTTTGAAGGACTTCACTTTTTTTCTGTGAGTCAGCTGATGGGCAAACTAATACAAGAGAGAGACCTGAAACTCTGGCTTTGTAATATAGGTTGGGCTGGAACATACATATCTTTAAATCCCAAGTCACTACAGACAGTTAGGCTGACATGTAAACCTGAAGTACATCTCAAACCCTTATGGTAGAACTCTTTCTTCTGCTCATTCTCCTGTGATAAATACAAGGTAGTTCCTTTTCTGTTGCAGTGTCTGCAGTGATGTGGGTCATCACAGAACTGTAAGAAGTGGTAGTACCCACCTCCTTACTTCAAATTCCCAGAGTAGAAGGCAAAAGTTGGTTAGAAAGGAAGCCTGAATGTAGCAGTTGTTGATGAGCTGCTCTTTTAGTAACATTGTAATTGTAGATATTTAGGATAATAGATTCAGTATTTGATATCCAAAGGTGCTACTAATACTCTATTATTGGACTGTAACACTGCTGCTCTTAGTGCTTGATGCTGGCTGAAGCACGTAACTCTGTAGTGCTTATGTTGTAGGGCTTGTACCTTTAAATGCTCCCAACAAGGGTGGGCATTTTAAGATGTTCCAGATGCTTTTCAGTTTTCACTCATTTGTCTTCTTTGTCTATTGCCTTCTTACAGTTAGAACATAGGCTTAAGGTTTGCTAAGAGCTTTTAGCAGAAGTCATTTAGAGCAAGCAATGCAGATTAGACCTTAAAACACTAAAGGAAATACTGAGGGCTATACTTTGAGTTGTCTTCTGTGTTTCTAACCTGTTCTGCGGATTTAGATTTGAATTTGCAGGTTTACTGATTATGGCAGCTGTAAATATATAGAGAAGACTTTCTGTAACAGTGTTTCCAGAGGGTGAATGGAATTAATTTTTCACTTCAAATATGGTCAACACTGAGAAATCTCTTATTTCTTTTTTAAGAAGAAATAATTTTACAACAGCAAATAGGCACTGGAAGTTTCTAATCTTAGGGTTTTTTTACACTCGATTGAAGTATGCCAGTTGAAGTCTGTAGTAGAACGAGAAATGCTACCAGATAGACAATCCCACTGGATTTTATTCTAAATTTTGGAAGGGGAATTGCTTTTATTTTGATCAAGCAATTGAAAATTACTTTTTCTGATGTGTTTCAGTATTTTCATGGCATGACATTCTAGACCTAGTTCGGTAAATAAACCCCTAATGAATGTGAAGTAGTATAAACTCTGTACAAAGGTAGGACTAAGCATGATACTTAGAAAGTGAGGTTTTGTAGTTCTGCTTGTGAAATATGGGAAGTATTTTCAGTACGTTTAAGGATAGAAATAGGTATTTCAGAATTTGATTTGTCTTAAATGAGGTAAGAATTCTAATTCACCTTCCCCTATGAATTCATAAAATTCAGCTTGTTGCACTATAGAGTTCCTAGTCTATGAATGAGATTGCAGTTGTGTTACCAATGCTCAAACGTGTGTAAAAGTTAAAAGGAGCAAAGCAAAAATCATCTAATATTGGTTCTGATTATAAATTACAGTTTAGTCAGCTAAATTAAGCAATTAAAATCAGCCACATGAATGAAAAGCATGTTTATGTTTAGCAATGTTAAACACCTTACTTTCTCACTCACTTCGGAAGCTTGATAAAATGCATTTTTTCCCAAAATACCTTGCTTGAATATGGAAACTTTCATCACAGCTCTAATTGGTAAGGCCTATCTTTATCCACAAAACAATACTATGCATCTTTATCACAGGGTTTAGTTGCTTGGTGAGGTGCTTTACTGCTTTATTTTTAACTTTGCTTATGAAAGAGTGCTATTATGGAGGAAAAAATAGTAATTGCTATTTATATAGTTGTGTTTGAGGTCTTCTGATTTGGAAGTGTGTAATTTCTGTGTTTCCTCCCTTCCCATCTTTCAAGGTGGCAAATAAGTATATTTTTGCAGCTTAGAATTATAAAAGACTGATTAATTCAGCATAAAATCTGTTGCCTTAAAGGGATGAGGAGTTTTGTCTAAAGTTCCAGTAACTAATAAAATGAAACAAAGTGGTTACTGAGCACCTCCTCACTGCATAAACTTGAGTATAACCTCAAAGCCTGTTTCTGCAAAGTCGGTTTTTCCTTTTGAGAGGAGGAAAAGTGACTGCATTTATCTGGTAAGTTAAAAAAAGAGAATAATGTCCCTTAAGTACAAGATAAGAATTCCATCTCTGCCTAGTATTTTAACTATAGTATCACTATCTGCATTGGTGCTCCAACTTAAATGTATCTTTCTCACTTGTAATTACTGAGAAATGGAAGTAGTCTACAGCTAAATTGCCAACTTGAAGTGCCTTGGGTAACGTTGTATGTAGTCACATCTAATTAAAGGTATTATTATGGAAATTAGTTGTTGGACTGTATATCCTGAGGATCCTTTGTTATTGGAATATGAGTTTAATGATGTAAACTGTGATGCTTAGAGGGCACTACTGGATCCTACAGTTAGGTTTTGGAGGCCGATTTACACACAGCACAACTTGTTAATTCTCTAGATAAATGTGTCACGATTTCCAAGTAGAGCATGGAATTGAACAATTTTTACTCATCTCCTGGTGTTACTGAAACTGATGCCTTGTCACTGTTCTGAAAACCTCATCTTTGTGAATAGGATGAAACAGATTATTCACTATCTTGCTTAAGCATGCCTACTATTAGATTGTTCACAGGATCTGATTTCCTGAGAGAGTTTCTGTTAACAATCTTTCAATTACTGTTTAAAGGTTTTTATGACCACTTAAAGGAGGGAACTACCAAATGGTTCTGTGGGCCTTTAAATAATTGCAAATGGGAATCTAATGATATCAGAGATTCCCATTTTAAAACCATGAAATTGTTAATTTGTCTATCTGTACAGCTTTCTCACTTACGTTGATAATTCTAAGCAATTTAAAATCCAATTATTTCCACAATATGACAGTAATTAGATTAGTGTTTTTACATGAACAGAACATGTAGCATAAAAAAAATAATTTTGAGGGATATTATTTTAGTTATTTGAAGTGAAATTGAAACTACCCAGTTAAGATCCTCTTTAAACTTGTGGCACGAGGGAAAGGGTTAATGTTAACAATATTAAATGGAATGAAAATATGACTTTAGTTTATATTATAATGTTCAAAAAGTATTAAGAAAACAGGGGCGAAGCAAAGAGTATACAAACAGGAGGGGGTTTTGCCCTGTTAGAAGAAACAATGTTGCTAATTAAACATGCTAAAATAGCAAATTGCTATTTCACTAAAGATCTAAAGGTAATATTTATGCAAACAAATACACAATTTATAAACAGTAAAAATTAGTCCAGAAGTGATGGTAGGGAAGCAAAAGCCAAAAGGCTTTTTGGTTGAGTGTGTTTGACAAGGCATGGCTTCTGTCTCTGGTAACTGATAAGGGCTCGGCGTTGTTGTTGTGTGTTCTTGGATCTTCTGTCGGCTGATCCGGCCGCAGTGTTGTCAGCTCAGTGAGGAATGTCAGGAGGCTCTGGAGCAAGAGGGACATTAAATGGGTGACACTGAGGGATGGCAGTAAATGAGATGGGAGCTAAATATATAGGTTTGTGACATTCTAGCAGCTGGCTAAAGTCCTGCTGTTTGTTGCTTGGGTGTACTAGCCTTAAAAAGGAAGAGAATGCATTGTAGCGCCCAGAAGAAAAAAAAACAGCTGGTGGCTTATCAGTCAGCCCTAATGACAGAGAAGGTTAAAGAGTTTGAAGGACAAATCTTGCAAGAGTGTTTTTATTAGTAACATTAAATTTTTAATTTGATATGATTAGTTTTATAAAACTACTCTAAAACGTGGCTTGTTCTGTGTGAAAAACACATGAATGCTTCGTTTGTTGTCCAAATAAAATTACTTTTAAAATTTGCTTATTTACTTTTGATTTAAGCAGTTTGTTAAGCCATTTTTACAGTAACTTACTTTTGATGTTTTCTTGCTCGATAATGGAACTTTTGGAAACAGTTTGATTGGTACTTGATTAAGTATCTTGGAGTTTAATGCTTAATTTAGAGAAAAAAAGGCTTACTTTTCTAACAGATGAAAGCATAAATGCCCTTGAATGGTAAAAACTTCATATATCTTAATCCCCATCTTTATTAGAGAAATGGAAAAGTGCCATTTAGAAAAGTGATTTAAATATGATTTCACATTTGATGGACTTTCAAAATGAAAGGTAATGTTTGGAAAAATCTGTGTCTAATTGCTTAAAAGCATTTGTTGTGTAACTTACAACTACATCTAGTTCTTGCAGTGAAGGCTGTTTGAATGTAAGCTTGAAATAAGTACAGTACCTTAGTTGAAAGACTAGTTAGTCCTGCTTGTTACTCTTTTCTGCTTCTTTGTGTCTGAGATTTTTACAGTTTCTTCTCAAGAACCTGCTTAGTTCTTGAACCCAGACTTGATTGTTACCACTGTCTTCGAGCTGACTCGAAGGGAAGTCAAGAGCAAAACCTCATCTGTGGCTCCTCAGCAAGAAAAGCAGTAGTAAAGAAGCCTTTCTGTCCCCTTTTGTACTCCCAGGGAGTGTCTGTGTTGGTGGCACTCTGACACTGGCTTGAAAAGGTCCCTGAAAGAAGCTGTGGGCTAAAGACGTGATAATGTAATACAGCTTAAAGCCTTTAGTGGGGACAACTTTCCCTTTTTGGTGTTCCTTGTGCTGTGGCTCACTCTGAACAGAATGGGAAGAGATCAGGAAATTCCAGGTCTCCTGCTCTTAGTGGGAATAGGTCTGTCCCCTTCCTTCAAGTTTGTTGGAGTGTTTGTGGCAGTGAGGTGTAACTGAGCAGCTTAGTGTCAGCTTTTACAGGACTGCAGCAGTGAGAGCTGGGTCTCATTTGTCTTAATATTAAGAGCTGGGTTTTTTTCCTATTATTGGAGCAGCTTCTGCTTGTGACAGTAGTGCTGTCAGTGTGGTTTTCTATCATTTTGAGATAGTCTTGCATTAATTTATGTTTGTATATGTTTTTCTTCTCTATGGTATGTGAAAGTTCAGGTGGATTGTTTGTAGCAGGATGATGCTCAGGTAAGGTTTTCAGGCCTTGAATAAAAGAGATTACAGAGATTTGAACTGCTTTGCTCAGGGAGTTTGGTGTTTGGTGTTCAGGCAGATTGACTTTTTTATGTACCTCTGTATAGAGAGATTTATGGCTGTGGAGCTGTATAGTAATTTGCAAGTCTTCTCTTGTGTTTAGTACATGGTGCAATTTCTGAAGTGCTGGTTCTCTTTTTTAATTAGCACAGCAGCTCTTTCTGGATCTACATTTTGAATTCTATAACTTGTTTAGGCCAATGTCAATATTACCTATGTGTTGCATTATACAAAAATATCAGAATAAATATCAACAGAACTTAAACTTGCCTTTATTCCTTCTGTATACCTAATGCACTTTATTTATAGTATTAATTCTTTTTCCAAGTGATGGTTTCATTCTGCACAGCAAAAAACAAAATTACACAGCTTTTATAGCTTTATGTTAGAGGTCAGTAATTTAAGAGTTACTCTTAAATTCTCTCTGCCTTTGTAGTCTGTTATCTGACTTCCGCTGCTTCTCTTGAAAGAACTTGCAGAGTGCAACCTCTTCAGTGTTTTGAAATTTCTTGATTCTTTGATGATATAATGTAAGGTCTTACAGTGGCATTCATTTTCACAAAAAACATAGATCTCCCTTAAGATTTGAATTGCTTTCTACCTTCCATCTGAAGGTTCTATTATCTTAATGCCAAAACTATATGGTGGTGTAATTTTTTACAGGAAAATGAAAATGGAAAAAGGTTTGTTACTCAATCCTAGGACAGTAAAGCTTCTTAGTATTCACTTAATTTTGAACAAATTGGTAAATCTCTTGGCATAAATGGTTACATCTTGGGTTAGTTTTTAAAAAGTGAAATTGAAAAGAATATTGATTAGTTGTGGTAATTTCCCAAATCTAGGAGATTAGCATACCTATTCATTGCTATGCTGTTAGACTGGTCTTCAAATTGGTCAAAGCATTGCTGAAGAAATCATGCTAACTCTTTAGCAGCTAATCTAGGAAAACAGTGCCTTTGAGATTAAAGGTACTACTGTTGTGTTAACATAGAAATTATTTTTTTCTTTTTCCACCTGTGATAACACGTGTACATGGTGTTTAAAACATAAAGTGGAATCTTCTTCCCAGAGGAGCTGAAAATACATTTTCCAGGAAGACTATATTTATTAGTGGTTCAGTGTTGTTTCAATGGATGAAAATTAAGTTGGCATCCTAGATAACATTTTGAAGATCCTGGGTTTTGTATATACAGAAATTACTACATCCTGAATTCTTATGGCTGTATTTTGATGATGAGTTCTGACAGGTATCTATTTCAAACAGATGACAAAAGAAAACTCTATGTTGGCTTCTCTGATTAGTTGTAATGCATCAGCCAACTAAGTGTAGCTACTCAGATGGTTCTGTCACATTAATTAGAATTTCCATGCTAAAAATTAAGTTTATTTAGATAAATATCTAGCCATCATTATATTTCATTAAAAATTTTCAGTACCTAACAGAAACAACACCAGGTATTTACTTTTAATTTACTCAGGTCCTCCTTTAAACTGCAAGTTTAGAATTTAGACAAAAAAAAAGTTGTATCCTTCAGTGTAATACTTTTGGGTTTTTTTTATCTTTTAATCTGTTCTTTGAGATTTCTTTGTTCTGTAATCAAGAAAGCTGTATTACCATTATTAAAATGACCTGGAAAGCTAGCCTGATTTTTTATTTTGTTTGTTTCATTTTTTTATAGTTCTGGTCTAATGTATTTACATGAGGTTTGTAAAACTCTTTTTCAGTTAAACATGCTCTCAAAGCCTTCAGCAGAGGTTATTAGAGGTGAATGATGTGGATTTAAAGGATTTAGTAATTCATTCTAAATCCCAGCTATACTTTTAAATGCTTTTTTTTTGAAGGAGCATTTTAAGCATTAGGATGTGGTCTGTTGGGTAAAAATGATATTTTATTGACATCACATGGATAATCTGGTTTGTCTACTTTACAGCTGCAGTGATCAGAAAGATTTTGAGCTTTTTGGATGATCACTATATCAGTGGCTGATATTCTGCTCAGTCAGGAACAAATGCAAATAATCTGTAATAATCTGTAATGGGCAAGTCAACTCTACCAATGAAGCTAACATTGCAGAATTATGGTATGTAAATTGTGGCACCCTTACAGGACCTACAAGAGAGCTGGGGAAGGTCTTTTAGGATAGGTAATGAGGGAATGGATTTAAACTGAAAAAAGGTAAAAAAGGGATGTTAGGAAGAAATTCCTCACCCTTAGGGTGGTGAGACTGTGGAACAGGTTGCCCAAGAGAAGCTGTGGATGCTCCACCCCTGGAAGTGTTCAAGGTGAGGCTGGATGGAGCTCTGAGCAACCTGGTCTCCCTGCTCCTGGCAGGGATTTGGAATTACATGATCTTCAAGTTCCAGCCCTAATTGTTCTATGATTTTATGAAATGCAATAAGTTGATATTTTTATTTTAAGATGGTTATTTTGCTGTGGTGTTAGGGCTTTAATTGTACATAAAAACAACTTAGTTTTGATTGTAGCAAGCAATATATCTATTAAAATTAATCTCCCAGTTAATATAACCTCAGTTTTCGATCTGAAATTACATAGCGTGCTATTTATTCTGGCACATTCTGGAACACAAAGCAGTATTTCATTTGTTAAATAATGTTACAGTGCCAGAATACAGATACTGGCAAAGAGAACTTAAGAGTTGAATAGGACTCAGGGTTACTCTTTGAAAATTTAATACCTATGATTCTAGTAAATATCAGAACTACTTGAAGTAGCAAAATCTTAAATTGAAACAAATCCCGATTTGTCATATTAAAAATTCCTAAAAGTTCTAATTTATTGTACCACCTGTTTAAATGTTACTTAGAGAATATCACCAGTAAGAAATAATAGATGAATACTTTTTAAGGTAGACCAAACTGTTTGTTATGATAATCCATCCTTTAAACCATTAGATACGTGTTGCTGATGGCCAAGAAGGGAAGGCAGCAATTCTTAATCCTAGGGAGAGCAAGGTGCTGCTGTTCATCACTGATTGTTTACTATCTTTTTAATGAAGTTTTACTGGAAAACACAGATACATTTGTATCAGCATTTCTTATTAATGATCCTGTGCAGAGTCTGTGTAGGCATGGTCTGTTTACTGACTGTCCAACTAAGGCTAAATACTGCGCTCAGTTTTTGTGAGCCAACTGACTTGCAGCCTGTGTGTGTTCATTCAGGAGAATTTATTCGGTTGTGAACATAATGTGAACAATTCAGTGTTTGAATTGTGCTGATGGCACCAGCATTCTACATGAGGTGAGTTAGAGGTTAAGCAGCATCGAAGCAGACTGACTCATGCATGCCATGAAACATAAATACCCCAGTACTTAGAAGAGAGATTTAAGTTGTTCTCTCCTGCTTCACGGAGTGCTTACTAATAAATTTGACAAGGTTTCTGGATATCTTTCTACTTTCTGGCCATCCCATAGAATCTGTACTGTTCTAATTGACTTACAAAGCTATGCTTAAAAACCCAGTTAAATATAATTTGAAGGAATATAACGTTACCAGAATTACTCCTACATTAACTGCATTATGTAATACTTAAGTGTAGTTCTGGGAAATAGTATTGGATACAGGTATTTGCATGCAGAGAACACATTTTCTCTGTTACTACCTGAATTTTTCATTGGAACCTCTGCAATGAGTAATTGGCAAAGCCTTTGCGCTAATGTGTTCTTTTTCCTTCACATGCTGATATTTTTTGTATATTATATCAGACTTCAAAACACTAAATGTCAACTTTGTTCTCCTGCTGCACAAATACTATGTTTTGGTAATGTATTACAATTATGTTCATATCCCTTGTTTTTTTGCATTAATACATATTTTACGGATGTTTTTGAACTAGACCAAGCTGGTCTTACTCCCACAATAATTACCAGTTCTTTCTCATAATGAGACAAGTTATTATCTGGCTTTGATGTTGGAAAGTGATTAGGGCAACTGAGCTAGAACTAAAGAAAAAACAAACCCAAAATGCCCCCAACCCTATAATCTTTGTTAAAAATGTATGCAGTGTACTAAATAAAGATGGAACCAGTTTGAGTGCATTATGTACTGAAAATTATGCTTAGACATTTAATATACTAAGGAAAAGAAAAAAACCTCTTCATTATCTGCTTTCTAGGATCATGTTCTCTTCTTTGTGACCACTCATATTTTAGAGAATCAGAACTACTTTAAGTATTTTAGCTGTAATGGCCCTTTTATTAAATGTTGGGGATTAAATTGCTCACACGTGAAGTAATCCCAGAGGTAGTTCAATAGTTGTGCTAGAAGTTTTGATTTTGTTTATCTAGCACAAAAGTACCTAATTGAAAATATGACAGATCCTAATTTTCTGATGGTTGATATTCCGTATTTTATTCTCCAGTACCTTAATGGTTTTATTGCTTTGTTTATGTGATGAAGAGATTATTTAATGATAATTTGTATGTATAAGTTGCTTATGGCACAGCCTTTTTAATTTACTACTTAACTTCATCACTTAAATGCTTCAATAGTTCTCATTTAGCTTTGATTATAGTGTTAAAATGGTATATATCAGATACACACAGCAAATATAAGTGGATATATTTGACATAAGCAGATTATATGTGTCATGCTGATATTTACTGCATGTGTACTTTGGCCTTTACTTAATGATTTTGCTTAGAAAACATGCCATATTTAAGGATAGAGAGAATATTTCTAATGCAATGCTGTGTGCAGCAACTCTTCTATTACCGGTAGTTGGTAGGTTTGGTAGAGACTTGGGGCATCAACCTCACGTGTTGTCACCAGCAGTCTTAACAACTCCCTAAAGTTAGTTTGTATGTGAAAATTAACTTCAAAATGTTGTTGCTATTGTCTGTGTTCACTGTATTGGCAGTGGTAATACCATCTGCTTTGTCAGCCTCTTCTCTCTTTAAAATCTCATCAGATGATCTGTTTTTCTTAACTAAATTACAAACTTGCCAAATTCCACCAGAGCACATTTAATCCTCGGACTATATGTTAATGCAGTTAATGAAAGACTTCACAATTTCAGCATTATTTTTGAAACACATGTTTTCCCCTGTTGATTTCTGAAATGTATACAAGTGACTGTTTATGTAAACTTGGCCTTTCTTGTTTTTAGTTAGTCTATAGTGTGGTCACTGAGTAAATTGTGTTACGGGGTGCACTTGTTTTTATCTGGTAGTAGTTCTTACTGCCTCAACAACAGCTGTGTAGCTGTTTTCTGTTGAGACAAACTGTGGTGTTGAATCACGGAAAATACTCTAGAAGGCATGAAATAGATCTGAGGTTTTGTCTTCATGGAAAAAGAACCTTTCTGTTCTGTTAATCCCAACCTAGCAAAAAATGTAGTTGTATCATTCTGTATGGGAGGGGCAGTGGCAACAGTTTCAAGTATTTGAAGAAAATATTTTGACTGAAAGAAGGAGGTGGGGGATGTAAATGTTAACTGAAAGGTTATGTACTTAATCCACAGATGATATTTTACTGGCAAATTACATGTGTACAGGTGTGTTAGTTCTGTGCTAGTTCTCAACATTATGTGTTTGTGCACTTATATGTACAGAAATACACATCATTACAACTGTGCTTATACAAAAAGCCCAACTAATCAAATATCCCTCCCCCAAAAAACCCAAAACAATAAAAAAATCCCAAGGAGTAACCAAAAGCCAATTTTTTGACAAAGTTGTCATTGTGGAAATGGTTATATGGTCATGATATACTAATAGAATAAATATTGGAAAATGTTGTTGCTAGAAAGCATATGCAGTGTAAGGTAGGGTAAATTGCCCATTTGTAATTTCTTTTTTTTTCCTCTAAAATGTTTCAGATTACTTTCTCAGAAATAAATTCTCCAGGATACCTATCTATAATTTCATGCTACAAGTTTTGTTTTCTTTATAAACACTAAGCTACCTAACTGAAAGTATACAGTCTTAAAGTTTAATATGCTGTATTTTGTTTTCTAATACCTCAAGTGGTTTTATACTTGTTTCAAGTTAGAGGCTTTCAAAAAATCAAATCAGCCATGTGTATCTGATTTATTTTTTTATGATTATCAAAGACTTTGGTGAGAGCAATGCAGGGTTTTCTAACCAGTGCAGAAAAATAACTGTATTACCAGTATCAGAAAACAATATTCCTATAAAAAGAAGACAATGAAAAAATCAAACCAAAATTTGCTAATTTTGGTGGGTCAGTGAAAGCTTCATTGGATTCAGAGTCTATTCTTGTATTTGTTTTGTCAGCGTAGTGCTATTTTTTGTCTTCTGCTTTAGTACTTCCAGTTTGTTTGTGTATAAATATTACAATTAAATGCACTAGCTGATTTTCTGTGCAAAAAATATGCATGAAAATACATACTTGAATTTAATTCTATCTTTAAGAAATTTATTAATCCTTGGAGTAATGTTAATCTTTCTCACAAAGAGTACTCGCGTTACACAAGCACAATTGTGAGTGTCATAGACATTCATCATGCTTTGTTTCGAATGCCTTTGTTGTCTTGCAGTTCCTTTGTGTCTCTTTATTACTCCATTTCCATGGTTGGTGTTTTAGCCTGTGACTGTCAGATTGAGTTACCTCCTAAATGGTCTTGGAGTATGACTACTGCAATCTGAAGACATAGGTTTCTTCTCAAGTGGCTAAACTCACTGCTAGTATTGCTGCTTAAGATAAAATTACCAGATGTTCTCCATTATAACATCCAGTTTTTAGTTGCTTCTTAACCATGACCTATTTTAACCACTGAACCATGCAGAGTCCTGGTCTTCAGATGCTTTTTATTTGGTGTGGAAAATCATATGAAAGTGAAATGAGCAGGAAATGCTGCTCTCCATGTCTTCAAAAAGCAAGCTAATCACCAGGACCTTTTAAACCACATTTCTGAAATTCTTTAGTTTGTTTAAAGTATCAATATGCAATCTGAAAATTGATTTGACCATGGAGAAGGCTGAATATAAAGAATCGTTTTCTCACTTGATGAAAATCCACTTTCAGCTGGCAGTTATGTTTAACATATAACTAGGCTGTAAAACAAAACTGGGAAAAATATGGTTAAGGGAAGGCAAGGCTGCTCGTGACCTGATTGAGAAGTACGAAGTTTTTGCCCTGTTGTGATTAAAAAAAAAAGAAAGGAAATTATATGTAAAGGTAGTCTAAAAATGGAGAACTTGTTTTCGTATATGGCATAACTACACTGAAGCTGCTTTCTACAGGAGGTTAAGAATTAAATAACATCATCAAGAATGGATATTTATGGTTACAAGTACTCAGTTGTAGTAATTACAGTGGGTTTTTTTTTAAAGGAGGTAATAGTATTCATGTGATTTTTCTAAGATGGGCATCAGAAGGTGAAGCCAAATGCTGGATTACCAGAAACAGATACATTGCAAAGCATTTGTTACGAATCATTAGTAAATAAAGGGCTCCTTTTTTGTGTGTTTATAATATTTTTCTGAATTTAGCTTCTTCCTTTATCTTAAAGTATGCTTAAAGACAGCATGAAGGGTAGAGCATCTTTTGGTTTTGTTATAATGAGGAACTACTGAGCTTCCCTTCAGACTTTCCTTAAAATTGTATTTAGACTGTGTATGAAAAGTACTCAAATACACATTGTACCTAGGGAATATAAAAGCTTTTAAAAACTTTTCTTGATTTCCTTAAGTTGAAATAGAGTTGAAGAATAGCTTGTTTTGGCTTTTTTCCAGTGATAAGTAACTGACTCTGCAAAATCAATGTTTAGTAAGTCACTGGAACATTTGCTAATAAGATGGTAGAATAAATTAGTTTTTAATTGTGTTAAATAATTGTTTGATCAAATGCATGTGTTTATGTTCTTTCTTGCTAGATTTGGTATTTCAATCAAATTGGATTTTTTCAAATTCGTTTCCCTTAATGTAGTAAAGATTTTTTTTTGTAAGTTAAATTAGTTCTTGCCACATCTTATTTTCATATTTCAAAGGAAAGTACAAAAGTCACAATAGTTGTATGAAAATTAGTACTACTGGTCTGCCTTGTCTGAAGTTCTTCAGATTCTAACATGCATGGAAAGATCCTTAGACACCGCATTTCCCGTATTGTAAAAAATCAGACACACTTCTTTGTAGTCTCTTATTAATCAGCAGCTCTGAGTCTTTGGGATGGTTCATTCTTACTTTTCTTTACTACTTTTATTCTGGGTGTGTGAAAGGTGAGAACTATAAAAGCACCTGGTCTGCTTAGGAAATAGTTGTTCCATGCATAGGGAATACAAGATGTGTTTATCAGGGTGTTTCTGATGCAGTGGACTTATTAGGTAGGTCACCATATGGAAATTTGTTGACTCTTGGGAGAGTCAGTTGCTGCAGAATAACCATTAATATCCCAGAGCAGGTAGAAACATTAGGATTTGGACCCGCTTTTTTCCCCAATACATTTGTTTCTGCTTAAACACTTTGAGTAACAATGATCCTCATGTGCAGCCTCCCAAGGTATCTGTCTCTTTTCCTTAAGGGTGTGTGTTTCGGGTATCTTCTCAAAAAAAAAAATGCAACAACTGTCTTAAACACCAGCAAGATCTAATAGTGTTCTGCACATGCTGAAAACTTCAAATGTGAGAAGTTAGCAAACTAAGGGAATGTGAGGGTGATGATGCAGAGAAACAGGCAGAGGGAGAGCAACAAGGGTGTAACTGGTTGGAACTTCAGCACCTGAGCTCCACAAAATGCTTTTAATTCTTGGCTTTTGGGATGCTCTTGTGTTTGTCTGTCATCTTCTTCTGGGGGTTGTTTCTTTAGTTTTAATTTTGAGTTGAGGAAGATTTGAGCACATGAAAATAAAACTCAGGAAAACAATTGTGAAATACCAATAGTGAAGATTTTACATACACAAATATATTGAGTGTATCTCTGTATTAATTGTTGTGGAAGGAGAGACGGACTTAATTTGGTTGCTTTTTCTGTGTTGTTGATGTAGAAGCAGTTCATCTTAGCTTGAGCCACTGCTGCTTAATTTTTAACATAATTTCACTTGTCAACATGTGTAAGATTAGATACATTCCAAGTAGTGCAGCCTTAAATTGTTCAAGTTGATTTCTGAACCTCTACTATTTCTATACTAGCAATTCTCTGGGCGTGGGGTGGATCCTGCAGTACTCAAATGCACAGTGAGAAACGCTCCCAGAAATTAAAGGGAAATATTCTTAGCTTTGTCTCTGTACAAATGTTAGAACAAACAGTATTCCTGAACACAGGTGTGTTATTTGTAGAGAAACACAATGCAACGATGTGTGTTATTAGGTGACAATATGGGACAAAGAGCACAAGAAATAGAGTTAGATGTTAAGAATGGTCTTCTGAATTTGTCAGGTGTCTTGTTCTGATAATTCTGTTTGATGGTCTAGCTGGCTTGACATGTAAGGGAAAGAGTAGGTGCAGATATGTGTTAATATGTATGGTTTGGAAAGAAAAGGTGGGGATAAGCTGCCTTGGAACAATTTGTGAAGGCTCTTTATAAGGAGCGTATCCTGAGAGTAACTGGTAAAGGACATTTAAGAGATTGTGTTGCAGTTTTGTTTGTAATTTGTGTTTAAGTCTGTGATTTCTCAACTAGAAATTCTAAATATTGTTCAGACTACATGAATAAAGCTGCAGACCTGAGGGTAATACACATTCCTCCCGTTTTTTCTTTGTCTCCTGTATAGTTCTATTTAATTTATTTTTATTCAAAGTATGTTATTATTTGATTATTCTTTTACTCATGATCCAAATGAATGAAACATTAGAGACTGCTGTTTTTCTCGGGAGATTAAGAATGTAACAATAGCTTGTGTGTTGGTTAAAATATTGATTTAAAGTCAGCTTTGCAATACTATTTTAGCATTATCAGTGGAATGGCATATATCCAGAATTTTAGTGTGCACAAGTGTGGTTGTGGAAAAAAGCAAGTAAGATACTGTTCATAGAAGACAATGGTACAATTTTGGTATTAAACATGAAATATGTGACATGTAAGATTTTAATAATATTTCACAGCTGAACTTTATTATTTGTAACTGGCTTTATCAAGGCTTAGTGAATGTTTCTTTAATTTCTTATGATTCACAGTTTGTGTATGTTCACAAGTTCATTTCGTCTTTACTTCACACCCCCTCACCACCCTTTAGTTGATTCAGGCTTCATAATATGTCTTTGTTTTCTGAGCTTGCAATACTAAATAACTCTGGGAGTATATATTCCCAGAATAGTTTAGCTGCTGTGAAACACTGTTAATTTTCTTAAAGAACTCTAATTTGCTTGCATTCATAATTTCTGCTTACTCTTAAATCATTTCTGGTCTTTACAGTTTCATAAGGATTTCAAATACGTTGAGCTTTAGTACTCAAGCCCAATTTTAATTAGCTGAGGAAATGAAAGCCAACAACTTCTTCACAATTCCATTGTATAACTTAGTTTACCAGGATCTAAAATATCCAGAGCAGAGTGTTACAGCAGAGTTTCTGTTCTTTTAATTCCTTCTTTGCATGTAATGCTCAGTCTGAAATTTCAGAGTTTATCTGTCGTTTGAGCCGGTGCTTCATCTGTGCACTGCAGTTGTCACAGAGTGTCACTGCTGTGACAGTACTGTGAGTACTGTGTTCTCAATGCTACCATCACTCAGTGCTTTTTTTAATTATGTCATAATTTTCAGAATGTGTGGATGGAAATAACGAAAGGGGAAAAGCTCTTGAAGTAACTAGGAAATAATGTTATGTATGGCTAAATTGGAGGTATTACTGTGTTGAGCGTAGGTGGGAGGAGGAACGTAGGACTGCCACTGATGTAGACTACCTGATGTTACATCTAAAAGACCTAGTTTCACCTGAGACTTGTATCCCCAAAATTGGGTTCGTGTGGGTACTTCATGTATGGAAACAGATCCTAATTCGTTTTTCAACCTCAAGCATTTAGTGTGGTGTCCTAAGCCACTAAACACTTGATATTTTTAGACATAGGAATACATCTTGTTGAATTATTAATTAATTTAAAATCTATGAAATTTTACTTGATTTTATAGACATGATTCATTCTTTTCTTTCAGTTTAACTTTGTTGGAAGAATCCTTGGGCCCAGAGGATTAACAGCTAAACAGCTTGAGGCAGAAACAGGATGCAAGATAATGGTCCGAGGGAAGGGCTCAATGAGGGACAAAAAGAAGGTAAGAACTTGAAGAGCAGTGTAGTTTCAGATGCATAATTTTGTTTTCTAATGGAGGACAAGCTCATATCTCTCATTTTTTACTTGTTGTGTTCTTACTATTTTGCTTTTTTTGTTATCTAGTGTCTTACACAGACTTAATAAATAACATAGGCTGTCCTGAAGAAGTAAAATGTACATGCTCCATAATTCTTCAATTGGGAGTCTAACTAGTGATTATAAAGTATTCTCAACTAAGAAATAACTTACAATTGTGTCACATTTCACAAGGTAAAAACTGAAGTTAAATCTATTTTTCTAGGAAAGAGCTGTTAACCTCAAAGGTCTTATTAACAACTTTCTTGTATTGAATTACCAAAGCAATGATTTGTGCATAGAGTGTGGATTGGAAAAAAAGAAGAGTTAAATGTATTTCTGGCAGTCATTTCTTTCTGAGTGAACCAAAAAGCACTGTGTTTCTGGTTTAGTTTAGTGTTCAGGTAGAGTTGCAAAGCAATTAGGGCTATTCTTGCCTTGTCCTGTAATATATGTGCTCTGCCCATATAAATAGGGCAGCTGCATGATAGAGCCTTCCTGAATGTCAGGTTGCTCTCATGGTAACTCGATTCTCCTAGGTTTATTTTCTAGCTATTTCCCTCTACCTCTGGCTACTGCTACAGCAGTTACACCAGCATCTCCACTGTAGTTTTGAATGTTTCCTCTTTGTTCCCAGAAATAGTTTGTTTTGGTTCTTTTTTAGGAGGAACCTCCCCCTTCCATACATGATCAGCCACATAATACACTCTATTGATACATATGTAGTACATAACAATTAAAATAGAAAGTTAATGTCTACCCAGTTAAACATCTTTTCCTTCCCAGAGCTTATATGTTACCTTCAAATTTCATTTAATGTCTTTTGTTTGCATAATCTGCTGTAGTACTGTCACTGTCATTTGTCTTATTCTGCCACTGTTGTAGGTTTTGGAGTTAGTGAAATGTCTGTTAGAGAATCATGGTGGTGGAGGTTCACTCCTCAGGCAGGGTCACCATGTCCAGGTTTCCTGAGACCCTGTCCAGGTGCCTGCTAAGTGTAGTGTCCTCTTAACACCGTGCTTCAAAACTTGTCCTGTCCTCTGGGGAGTCGTCTCTCTAGACATCTTGGGCAGGTTTAATCCCTGGGGAAGTATTTTTGGGCTGATCTCTCCTATTCTCCATGCCTTTATTTTTTTTCTTAACTGTATTTTTTGATGATTTGTGGAAGAATAGGTAGTGGGAGTTTTGTATTCAAGAAAAATATTAGAAGAACTGAGACCCTCTGAGTGAGTCATCTGTTTTTATAAGCTTAGTAATATAAGAAAACTACCTTCAACATGGACAAGTATGGCAGATGAGGTAAAACCTTGTACACCTTAAAAACTAGAAATTGATCCAGTCAGCACTTGAATGCCCATTACAACTTACAAGTTGATTCTCTCATAGTTTTTAAACGTAAGGTACTTGACCATTGATAATTTAATGAGTTAATACTGCAGTTATTGTGGAATGTATTTAAATGATATCATATTATAATCTATTTGTATACCAAACAGTATGATAAAGGTTGTAAACCAGTGTAGAGTGCCAAATAATTTTCTTTAGAAAATTGATTTTCGTGCCATCCATTCTTAATATTTTCAGCTCATTTGCTCTCCTCAGGTGATTTGTATTGGTCATTAGTTTACATTTTTCAGAGGAGACTTTTTGGTGCTATACCACTGTTGAAGTAGGAAGAATTTCATAATCCTCGATTGTAATGCACACCAATAAGATGTTTCTTGTAAAAATAATGAGTTGGAAGCTGATTTAAGACACGGAGATCACAATCAAAAGAAAGGATGAGTGACATCTGTCAGTCTGGGGCACAAGTACGCTTCTTGCTGTTGCCTTTTTCCTGATGAATTATACTTACAGATGAACTCCCTAGTCTTGTAATGCATTTGATTAAAACTACCTTTTTTCATTTTCTCAAATGGCTTCTCTCTTTGCAGGTTGTACTTCAAAATGCTAATTAACATCAAAGTATAAAACACAGAAGTAATACTATTTTTTTCATGGCAGGTTAGGATACAGTAATTCTTTTTTGAAACCCTTTCCTTTCTGTAGAGTCCGTGTTTTTTAGAAAAGTCAATATTGGAGATTTTTTTTCACTGAATAGCTTTGTAATTTGGAGGAGCTAAGAGATGTAGGTTAATTTTTTATGTGTATTTTGTGAGTATAATTTATACCTGGAAACCTGCTTTCCCAGTGCTAATTATAAAACAAAGTTTATTGGTTGTGGGAAGGAATAATTACTAAAGGAGTGTCAATCTTACATGACAGCTACACGGTACTAAATACTTGGGTAAACTCTCCGTGTACTTTTCCGGCCTTGCTAGTGCTTGCAGAATCCAAGAGAAAATACGAAGACTGACATGCTGGAAAACAAGCCATCCAGATATGCTCTGCAGAGAATTTTGCTTTGCTGTGTGATCCTGTGAAAGAAGTAATGAATTAGGAATCCTTGTCATGTGGCCAAAACACTTGAACTGGCATCACATTTTGAAACTTGCTGACAGATTCCCCCCAGAAAGCACGGGAAATCCTCAAATAGTTTGTATTTGAGGCTCAGCTGGTAATCAGAACATCTCTCTAGGCAGCTTTCAACAAATTTAAAATCAAAACCTTAATTACTGAGAATACTGTGATTAGAGCCTAGGGGTACTTGAAAGAGATTATTGGGGAGGGGAAGGGGGTTGCAGGCATTCATCAAAAGCTAATGAATGTGGAACTTTATTAAGACCAAGGCATTTTTGGGCTTAGTCTGAATGCACCTTTCATTATGTAGAGAAGAAAACTAGTAACTTAAGCAAAACTTATAGTGATGCCTGTCCAATGATGGATAAGCAAAACATTTTTTTACGTCTCCCCTGTCTTAAGTGAATTCTGTAAAATGGGCATTGATGTGCCCCTGGGGAGTCAGCCCTGTGCTCTTTAACACACTGCCATTATCTCACTTCAGAGAGGGATATGGAACCCAGCAGCATCAGGCTGCTGACTTGTGGCAGCTTTGGTCAACTCTGTTGGTTTTTTTTCATTTCTTTCTACTTTTAGGCAACAGTCTCCCCTAGAACAGTGTGTGGTGAGAGAGCATCATTCATTTTTACTTCACACGGAAGCCATCTCATTATGATACGCTTGAATTTTTTTCTTACAATTGGTAGTTTCAAATAGAAGGGCAGGCAGCTATGCAGTTCTGAATTTGAAGAACTCTGTGCCTTCATCCTCTGTAGCAGCTTTAAGTCTGTTGCACTTCACTCTGTATTAGTTGATTTGAACTGATTTATGGTTTCT
This sequence comes from Aegithalos caudatus, assembly GCA_013389925.1. Taxonomy (NCBI): domain Eukaryota; kingdom Metazoa; phylum Chordata; class Aves; order Passeriformes; family Aegithalidae; genus Aegithalos; species Aegithalos caudatus. The sequence goes on from WEIU01014579.1 coordinate 19,947, forward strand.
GACCTACTTGTTCCAGCTTACTTGTTCCTACAATCCTGTTCACCTTGCAAGCAGAAACACAGGGTTTCATGAAAGACATGCTCTCGGTTAGTACCAGTCTTGACCTTTGACTTGTGCAGAGTTGTTACAGTAAATAGATAATTCCACTTCTTTAAACTCTCAATTTTTTTGTTTTTATAGTATGGCTAAAAAGGAATTAGAAAAACCTAGTCCTTGGTGCCTGCACAAAATTGAAGGAAAATATCAGAGGGGAAAAATTTATCTGTCTTGTGATCAGGATATTTTATTAAATGTACATGCTGTATAGCATTACATACTTGTAATATTATTTTACCTTTTAGGGTTTGAAATATCTTCTGATAAAGTTTTCCAGTGGAAAGGCTTAAACATTCTGTTTAGCTAATAAAGTGATGTTAGTGACATCGGATTTGTACGTCACATTTTATTGTCTTGTTGAGCAAGCCCTGTTACTGCCACCTTAATTATAAGATGCTTAGCTTTTATAGTCTGTGAAAAGTATTATGTTGAACAAATCATAAAGTTCTGATGCTGACACACATTGAAAAGGAATATATTTAGCATGTGTGAGGACATGAAGTTGTTCTGTGTTTCGGAATAGAAGGCTGACCAACCATCATTGTTCTTGTATTCTGGGAGTCACTTTCTTAGCTGAGGCCTGTGGCCTCTACACAAAAGCATGCCAGTGGGGTTTGGTGGTCACATGTCTGTGTTGGCAAATAGTGGTTTGGAATAACAATTTTAAAAAAAATTTGTAACTAGTGGCAAAGGTGGAGGTTTGACTCTTTGTCAGTACCTTTAGGGAGTACTAGGGGAAAAATACTTCAAATGACTGGGGTCAGAGTCATGTGAAACTAAAAGCAATTTCATATTCATAATACATGACTAGAATGACTGTCCTTTTATTTTTAAAAATTCCCTTTTTAACAATGCTGGTGAAGTTTCTGGGGGTAGGTCAGAACTGTAACTTTTCCATTTAGAACTATAACTAGCAGAATCCCTTGTCAACATCCATTCTTAAGGATGCTGTTTATTAAAATTTACCTCTAGTTACTGGAAATGGACTGAGACAGTGTGGAGCAGCAGCTCAGCATGTTTGAGATGCTGGCTTTTGCTTTATTAATTTCAGCTGCAAACCAAAGCTGTGTTAGTTACATTTGTTTGAATTGCCACCAGCTTCCATGACTATCCATTAAAAGCCATTGTATGACCAGGCTCCTTGGCTAAGACTGAGACAGGGCTTATACAGTGTGTGTCCTGAATCTACTGCATTCAGGTTATAAACTCAGAATAGAAAATTACTTAAGGCATTCAGAATGAAGTGTTTAAGATACAACAAGGGACCAATAAACTTCAATGTCTTCTACAGTGACATTTCCTCTGAACATGCTTTTTTTTGTGAGCTTGTATGTATTTTGATTTCTCAAACTGAGTAGGTTTGGTAGAGTTTTTCATGCTTAATTTTTGGCTACTACAATAATTGGCCTTTTATTTTTTAAACTAACTCTAAAGAAAAAAGTAGTCATGTCAACATATATATATTCACTGTATCACAACTGCTGTTTTAATACAGATGTGTAAGAATATGCTTGGTGGTTGACACTGCTTTGCCTTCCTAGAGGTTCATTGAAAAACATAAGGTGTGCTGAAAATATTTTTGCTTGCTTGTAAGTGAATATTTTTTTTCAATAGTGAGTACTTCAGAAAATGGGCTTTTCTGTTCCAATCTCAAAACCTTCATTTCATTTGTAACTCACTATTTTAAATACAGGGAGAATTGTAAAGCTGGATTTTATTTTTTTTATTAAAGAATTGTTAAAGCATGGCCTTTTCCCTTTTCACAGACAAAACAGAGGTCTCTCAAGTTATATCCCTGGTAATATTTTAGCCAGTGACCCTTTATAGAGTTTACACTATTAGCTAATAGCGTAGACAAAAAAAAAAAAAAAATCACAGGAAAAAAGTCCTCTTACCAAGTTACTGATTTAATTATATAATTAAATGCTAGAGATTGGTGAATTTTTAATTCTTTTAAATAGAGTTTTTACTAGACAGTGGTGAATGCAATAGATGTTACTTCTCACTGACAGAAGACTCCTTTTAAGTCTGTTCACAAGGGTTTTGTACTCCAGAGTTTCTAGAGTATTATCTTTGGAATCTTACCCTCATACATCTTTTTTTAAGTAAAAAAATGTTCAGTTCACAATGACAGTAGTGAAGAACGCAGGTACAACTAGCATAGTTATGTATGGGAATGCAAATTTTACAAGAAGAGAACATTTTCCTGAAGTTTTATATAAGATTTGACAAACGCTTCTTATTTCAAGTAATTCATTTCAAGAGTATTTTCATAGCAGCCAGGGGAACGCTCTTACTTGCAAGAGCAGAATGGTTTTATTTTGAAGGGAAAAAAATTAGGTGCCTGAGGGACCTTAAAAATTATTACAAAGCAATATTAGTCTTTCAGAAAAAATTACTGATACGTATCTGATGCAATGCATCTTTTAGATGGTTTATTTCATACATACTTTTGCCCTTTATTGGTGACATACTGAATATATCCAGTGTATATTGGATATATTTCTACATGAGCTCAATGCAAAGTTGCAGCTTCAAGCAGATTTTAACACTGCTAAGACATGGGTTCTCCTATGTAATGTGGAAAAATAGCTGAAGCCTTGGGCTATGATTAACTTTGCTATCAAAAATTTATTATATGTCATTTTGTTCTGAGAGCAGTTAAATTGGTTATTGAGCTAATTAAAAATGGAAATAACTGACTTTAACAAAATACTTCTTTTTAATGCCATTAAGTGCACTGGAAACTGTAGATTGTAGAAGTGTAATCAAAGCCCTGCTAGTTGAAATCAGCTTGTATTATGCTTTCTTTATATTTGTTTTTCTGTCAGTTCCCTGTGAGGAAAAACCCTTAGGAGCAAGCAGTGAGGGGAATCTAGATTATTTTGAAATTGGAGAAAAGTAGCATGAAGTGTAGTGGAAAAAAGTATATCAAGGGAATCCTAAATCATTGCCTGAACATCTGTGTATAAACAAGTCTGGTTTATAAATTAAAATGCTGTGTCTATTGAACAGGAATTGACTCATCCTGTGGCACAGCAGAAGTTCTCTTTCTGCAGAATTACTCCTAAGCTTTTGTGAGGTGGGAAGCACAGAGTGTTAATTGTGTTCTAAAAGGCTGACCAGGTTTCAGCTCACAGGGGTTTGTGTCTGGCATTTGAATAGGAGTTCTGAAAGGCTTGGGAGACTCTGCATACGGAATTGTTTTGAGAGGCTGACGAAGTTGTCTGCAAACATCTATCTGCATTTTGCTGTAACTAGCAAAGTAGTGAAGCAAGGTTTAAATAATGAAAATCTACTGTAACCTGAATTATTTTTTTTTATGCTAGGATTTCTAACTTTCTCAAGAACTAATGCTGTGATAATCTAATTTACCAGAAATAATTTGTGTTCAGGTTTGCATTTTCACTGTGTTAGTTCAGTATTATGCAGCTGTGCTTGCAATTCTGCGTGGCAAAGGCCATGCTTCGTTTGAGGCTTGTGCCTGCATGAAGATGGAGTCCACTTCAATGTGGAAATGGAGTTAGAGCTGCTTGTTTCAGGGGGGAAAGCAGCATGCCTGTGTGATCCCTGAGTAGCTGGCAGTTCCTGGTTCTCCTGCTTTTTTAGGTGGCTTCTGGCAGGAAGAATACAGGCAGGTGGTTGCTTACCATAGTGGATATGGCTCCTCAGGGTCTTATTTAGCAATTTTATTGAGACTGATAGACAGGCTCTTTAGAATGGAGTAAAACAGTAAGTGCAAAATAAGATACCACTATAGCTGAAACCAAATACTTAAATTACTAATTGAATATTTAGAAGATAGGGATATTTGACTTGGTGCTATTTTATTGTTTTCCAAATAGAGACAAGTAATCTGTTTCATTGCAGCACGATGCTGGATTCCTTGCCAGCTGTATGGTAACAATCACAAAGTGTAATTCCTAAAATGAGTGATCAGTTTGCCATTTAAACTTGTTTATCTATGGTGACTTTCCTTAGGTTTTCTGGCTTAGTATTAGCCTTTGTCATGCCCAGACTTGGATTGAAATGGATGTTGTTAATGACAGGCTGCACTTCTGCTGTGTATGGCCTACAGTTCCCTACATTAAGCATGTGAATGAAATTCAGGTAGCTGTGTACGTGTTAATAAGGATGTGGCAGTATCCTCACTTTAGAGTTTATCCAGGTATGGCTGCAATATCCTATTTTTAGTTTTTACACTTTCAAGGTAGTGGGAGGCATTTATTGACAGATGGTTAGGCATTTTTTGTTAACCTTTCTTGAGAGTAATTAGCAGCTTCTGTCTTCTAATTTTTACATTTTTTCACATCTTCTTGGGCAGTAAATGGGGAATGTTTTGATAAACACGGGACTCACTGAAGTGCATGCACACTGAATATATCTTAAAGATTTGCTTACAACTCAAAGCAGTTCTGTTTAAAGTGTGTGTTAAGTATATGCATGAAAGGATGAAAGCTTATTTGAATGTTTGGTAAAGCCAAGTACACAAATCTGTTTTTCTGTTAGAGAGAGCTTGTTACTCTTACGGTAGTGGAACACTCCAAGCAATGCTTGGAGACTGTTTAACTTAGTAAAATCTGATATTCTGTTTAAATTATCTGATTTAAGTGCCTCAATCTTGTGCCATGGAACAAACACAACAGACAGTATTTATGCTTTCTTCATGCATTTGTTGATGTTAGTGATTCTTGAATGTAATTTGACTGATAAGTCAATTCAGCACTATATTCCTACATGACAAACAATCTTGTCCTAACTTAATATCTTGAAATGAAGAAAACTGGTTGGTTTTGGGTGTTGAAAGAACTACAGAACAGTGACTGCATGCAGGCAGTGGCTTTCACGAGCCTGACAGAATGATTTAACTGGCAGCTGAAGTAACAGGAAAACTCTGGCTTTGGGAAAAAATGAGAATATCAAGTTATTGTTTGGTTTCATAAGAAGGTGTTACAGAACCACATACAAAATTTGATAAGAGTGGATGGAATCAGTAGAGAGAGATGTGTTCGATATAAAAATGTCAAGAATTTGACACAGATGCTGGAAAACACCAGGATATTTTGATGTGTGAAAAACTGAAGTTTGTGGGGAGTGAACATATGTACAATATTGTGGAAAGTTACCCAAAAATAATTTATGGAGCAGTTACATTTTCACAGCAAAAGCTACAGGAAGTTTGTTTGTTTTTTGTTTTTTGGTTTTTTTNAGGAGTATTATCCAAACACTTGTCTAGCTCTGACCGGTTTGACCACTACCCTGAGGAGCCTGAGTCTCCCTCCTTTCCTCTCTTCCCTTCCTTCCTCTTCCTAATGTTTCTGCTACTTTGAATCTAGGTCAACTTTTCTGGGTTTTCTTTGTCCCTCCATCTTCCCTGAACTTCTTCCTTTTCATAAATTACATTAATTTTCCTTGATTTGACACAGGGTTTCTCTTAGGTTTCTCTAGAAATCTTCTCTGTCTTCTTCCATCTTGGTCCTAGAGTACCTCCTTCTTATTCATCATATGTTTTATAAATTACTGTCATAAAAGGAAGGTAAATATCTGTGGTGCTTAATTCATTCTCTGAAAATACATTTAGATGACATGAAAGCTCACTAAACTGTTTTGGTTTCTAGCAACAGTTTATATATTTGCATTATGGTAACATGATATAAACACTGGTGTTAAAGAAGAGTTGTAACTGGGAAATCTGAGTAATGCAGGCGAGGAAGATTACACAAGGCAAAAGGAAATCATACACACTTCTCATGCTACTAACTAACAGTTGAATTTTTTTAACATGATTAAGACTATCTGAATGGGAAGAAAAAAATCCAACGGCAAAAATATATGAAGAAAATTATTTCCTGAGAGTCAGGGTGATAATGCAAATTCACCGGTTTGCTTGCCTTGAAGTTACTTGAACTCTGAGTGCAATAGGTTTTGAACAGATGTGGAGAGTAGATAGCAAAGTTGCTCTCACACTTGGCTAGAGGTTTCTGTAGGTAAGTTGTAGGTGTGACATGAGGAATGAGTAGAAATAAAAGGTTAAGATTAATTAGTATCTCATCTAGAATTCCTGAAACCTTCTTGATTCCTGACACACTAAAAATAGGCACTGTAATTATGAACCAAACTGTCCTTTCTTTTAGGCATCATTTTACAAGTGTGCTAGTGGTATTTTTGCATGCACAAATGGAAGGTATTTTTCTTGAGAAGCAAAGAACAGCCTGTTAATTGAGTGATGATTGCTTTGTTGGATTTTTTTTAACACTGTAATAGTGAAGTGGTGATAGCACTGGGTCCATTCTGTGGTAAAGTTGTGTGAACTTCAGCAATTGCATGTTTCTCTTGAATAAGAAAGAATTAGATTTCTGAAAGATGGGACCCATAACATAATTAATAACAGCTCTGCCACTTCTTGTCGGCTCTTTGTAGTATTTTTTTATAAATGTTTATCTGGACTGTTCAGTTCTGCAGCCACACAGAAACAATTAATGCTTCTGTAGCAATCAGAGTGATAAAGAATTGAAAACCATGTTTAGCTGACTGAATCCACCTGAAGTACATGACTGTTTCAGTTGATCCACTTGATGGAATTATTTTGGCACCATTTAAGATTCTGAGGTATTGATTTCAAATGTTCCTGTATTTACAACTGTATGTATTCAAGGAAATTTACTTTTTAGGCTATTGGAGGTCTTGGCAGGTATTTGAACTGGCTTGCTGAACTTGTGAAATAACACTATTACTGATACATAGTCTCAAGGATTAAAAGCTAGCAGTTGACAAATTTTAGATTTAAAATTAAATTTTATAGAGAGAAATGGAGTCTCTGTGTTGATAAAGTATGTTGTAGTAATTTTCCATCGAGTAAGTGATCCATAAATGATCATGCAGTCTTTGTGGTGGCTGTGAGATACTCCTATGTTTCAAGTTGACAATGCTGGAATTGAATGTTCACTTAAATTCTGACTGACAAAAAGACCTAGAACTTGAATCTGTTAGCTCTCATTGGCTCACAACAGCATGAATCAGAAAAGGTCTTAAGATAAGCTGTATTACAAACGAAAATAAGTGATAAATTTTCAAGTTGCGTGGTTTGAAATACTGAAGCTACTCTGAAATTAGTATGCAGTGAGGACACAAGGGTATTGGAAATATCAAAAATAGGTTTTTAGAGCCTGAATAGTGGAATTTTTCAGTATCCAGTTTTTTAAGTGCTAAGTTCATTTTAGCTTGAAATGTACCTTTTTGGAATAGTTTATGTGGTAATAAAATTAATCCTCCCAAGAGACCCCACAATTCCCCATTTCTAAGAAAAATCAGATACGTAGAAGATTTTTCCTTGTTGTCTATATACTCCTGCAGAAACATTTTGAAGAGGAAAACCCATTTACTATTGATTATGTGTTTCTGCTCTCTTAAGGAAGTCTGATTTGGTTATTGCTGGGTTCAGACCTCTTACTTGCAGTCAAATATATGGTTCATGACTTAGAGTAGAAGAATCTACCAGGTGGAGTAAGGGATAATGATCTTAAGTAAGTCATACATGGCATATTACTTGTGCTCCTGTTAAACTGACTTGCAACTAACTGGCTGTTTCTGCAAGTGGGAGTATTAAGTATTGTAAATTTGACTGGACAGTGCTGGATCACCAATCTTGCCAGATGCAGAAATTGGCAGGAATGTGGCATTTTGAGTATGCTTTTTGGATGCTGATATTTCACAGTAGTTGATACAGGATTTTCCCAGTGTGTTCTTGGAGAACCATGTGATAGACGAGGGAGTGTTTGCAGGGGCACTTCTTGGAGGGAATTATTCAGGTTTCCCTGTCAGCTGTATCATTTTTTATGTTAGGCTGTAGTGGGTAGGAGTTCAAATACACAGGTTATGTTTGCTGCTCAAACAGTTGTTTATAGTGACCCTTAGGGAAGAAGCAACACAAGGAGTATAAACATTGCATGGGCAACAACAGCAAGCTGACAGGCAA
>WEIU01014585.1:1546-22535 GCA_013389925.1 Aegithalos caudatus
ATGATCTATTATATATTTTATCATTCTTGAAGTTCAAATAATTTAAGGCTGTTGTTCTTTGCACTAAGGATGTTTACATGACCTTCTGTAGATGACCCCGAGCACACTTAGGAAACACATCTGACCTGGCACTTCCCTGACTACACAGGGCAACCATGTATAAGTTTTGCTGGAGAAAATAACTCAAAATAAATTTGTTCTGTAGCATCTGACATGGTCAGGCAGAAAGCTGCTCCACAGGTATCCTGAACAGACCCAAACATTGTTTTACTTCACTTTGTGTTTCTCTTTGTCATTTTCAAGTCTTTTCTCCTTTACCACTGTCATTCCTTTACAAATAAACAGCCCACTTTTCTTTTGCCTTTTCTAATGGCAGCGGTTTAGCAGACTCTATAATATTATTTGGTATTTATGATTTGTTTGTCCTGGTAATTTCTACCTTGTTCAGCAATTCTGATAAGCTACTGCTTTATTTTCTTACATACAGTTTCCTGCTATATTTAAAGCTGTTGTCTTTCTAATGGAACTCTGGGTCAGAGCTAGTCCTTTGTGTATACACCACTTCTGCCTCATTATCTTCAGCAGCATGTTATTCCTCATATTGCTTTATTTCAGATGTGCCACATTGTCAAGATTTACCATAACATCCTATATCATAGTATGAATGTCCCTATACTTCTGTGACATTTTGTCATTTCACTGCCTGGTTACACAGATGAAAAATAGTGGGAAAATACTAAATAAACAATTTTTTTCTTTAATCACTTTCACCATCACCATTTTAGAAGTAGTGATGATCTAAGGCATTGAATAACAATGTTGTAAATTGCCTGACACATGATGTGGCAACCATTCTATTTAAAAGAAATATTTTATTTGTTTAGCACTTCTACTGGGAGTATAAAAACCAAGTGCATCTTAGTTAATGAAACTGGAAAGATTAGATCCTATACACAGAGCTTAAAAAGGGATAAAGAGATACAGAGAAAAAATTCTGGTCATAATGATTTAAATTGTTAAGATTGTTTTGTTTCTAGTTGTCTCTTGATGTCAAGAGATCCATTTCTTTGAATTTTGTCAATGACAGTTTTTCACAAGTTTATTAACAACTGATTAAATGTGAATAATTGAACTACAATACTTTACAATAGAAAAAGAGTTGTATATTTAAATATTTAATTCATTTTACAGTAATTTTGTCAAATAAATGACTCATAAAGTAAGAAATTATGGACAGAAAAAAAAGTTTATAGATTGGTTACAGGGAAAAAATAATGAACAAGAAAAATTAAAGAGATCAGTTAACAGACCATCAATAAATTAAAGTTGTCTCATTACTTTTCTTAACATATAGGACATTTGTGTTAATGAGCTTTGTTAAATAAATCTATACAATCTAAGAGATAATTCAGTAGCATGTAACAGTTCTGAAATTGTCAAAGACTAGATGAAATCTTTCTTTTACTCTTCCATCGGTAATACATTTTGGTTTCAAGTTCAAGCACACATGTTTTGATGACTGAGTATTCCTTAAACAGTTTGTGCTCATTTATTGTGTCCTGTAAGGAAAGGACATTTTGCAGGACCACTACAAACTTACATTTATTTGAAAGGTAGATAAAAGAATTATTTTTGGTGTTTACCTAAAATATCATTATTTTAGGTGTTTACATTCAGGCAAATCATACCTTTATGCATTTTTCCAGTGCTTCACCAAAGTTGCAAAAAACAGGATAAAATCTTTCTTCTGTTTTTACAGTGACTAGACCATAACAAGGTGACACATATGGCTTGATTCTGAAGGTCTTTCTTCCTTGATTGTAAATACTTTCTCAACTAAATCTTTTCCCATCAGATCTTACCAATTTCTTCTGCAGGAAAATAAAAAATGCTTTTGGCTTAATCTGGCTTCACTGACATCAATGCTTCACTTTCCTGAAGGGTAAGTAACAGTCCTAGGCACTGGGCTCTTGTTTTCTAGGATTTCTGAGCACTTAAACATTTTGGAGTTTAGGGCTGATTGATGGTTTATGAATAAATAAAAAAATGCAATCACATGCAATTATTTATATAAATGGTCTTATGAAACAAAAAATATATATAACGTATAGCAAAATGAGAGATCCTGGAAGTGAGATGAAGCACTGGATTCCTGAATATGCATATTGTTAATGGTTAATTAATTCCATGATTTTATCTGAGTCTGTCTCAGCTAAATCTCCTGTATGGCCTTAGTTAAGTACAAGCAGTATCGTTTTACCAGGAGGAAACAGGACAGATGAGCCAATCTATGTAGAAAGGAAATTAAGGCCAAATTGCTAGTTTTACTAAAACATTCTTGTTCCATGCTTAAGAACATTAACATTGAACCCCTTGTCATCTTGTTCAATAGAAGTATCACAAATAAACCCTGGAACTGCACTTCACAACTTCACAGTTAATTTTTTTTTTCCTACTGTTTTGTAAAAATTCACTCTTACATTCCAGCAGCACTAGAACTGATGAGCTCTAGCTAAAACCATGACTTCCCTTTTGTGTTCTAGTTACCACCTTATTCAGGTACATTTTTCACATGTATGACAGTTAATTTGAGAAAGGATCTTGTGAGAAAGGATTATAAATTTTCTCTTTCAGATTTTTATTTCCCTTAACTCCAGCTCTGTACATGCTTGCCAAAAAAATGTCAAGTGTTTTTTCTGTATAGATTTTCCTTGTGCTGTAGAGCTTCCAGCTCTAGTTTGGGGTCTCATTGATTTTTTTTTGTTGTTTGTTTTGTTTTGTTTTGTTGTTTTTTTTAATTGTTGTTGTTATTTTCAATTAGAGGAATTATATTAGTTCTTTTTGCCTACTAAAATGAGTGAGCAGTATTCTTTGTGTCTAACTGTTGTGGCAAAGGGACAGTGACAAAGAACATAGATGAGTAAGTCAATGTATTTTTTTCTCTTAGCTTTCCCTGGTGAGACAGATGCACAGTGGCTAAGATGAGGGTCAACAGACACAAGGTGGAACACTGAACATTCCCACCACATAATAGGGTAAAAAATTTCAAAACATGTCAAACATTAGAGAAAGTTGTCTTGTAGGGTTGAAGAATCTTCAGCCTTGAGGTTCAATACAGCTTTTGAGCAGAAGTTTGGATAATCTTCAAAGGTTTCTTTGGCTTTAATTTTTCTCTAAACCAAAGTATCTATGAAAAATAAATAGAAAATATATGTATTCATAATTTTTTCTCATTTTCAGTTATTGAGTACTTGGGATACTGTGCATATGGGTTTGTTATTTTTATTACCTGTGGATTTTTTTTATATTCTGCTCTATCATTTCTTATGTATAATACAGGGTTCCTCAGATTAAAATTAAGGAATATTAAATACCACAGTATAGAAATTCTCAGAGGCAAAATTTGTGTGATTTAGAGAAAAGGGAGAGTGTTATGGTCTCTCTTCAATACTTACACTTTTAATGAGTAATTCAAAAAAGCTAAAGCTTAAAATTACTCTTATGGATATATTAATTTGTTTCTGCTTCAGTTAACCACAACAGGACCTATTTAAAGATCTATGATCTGTGTTTCTTCTCTGACACAGATTCCTTTTCATTGCCTTTCATTCCAAGGGAGAAAAATTCAGTTGAAGCCTTGTTGGAACTAACAAACAGATAAACAAAACCAACAACCAATAAAAAAGAAGTCTATCCTGACCTGATTAATTCTACTGTTTTCCAATTTTACCTCAAGGAAATTCAGTCATAACTATAATGATACAAGCATATATTGCTCAGTAGACCAAAGGGAGCAGGTCCTCTTTGCAGTTGCCAAAATAGTCTGTCTCCCTTCCACTTCAGAACACTAAAAGCAGAAGAACAGCAGTCACAACTGCAATATCCAGCTGCTTCATTGTTTTCTCTTTCCCCTGGCTGTTGTCATCAATTAACAGATTCCCTTGCTCAGCCTCAGATGTCAGAAAAGTCATCTTGCTGAGATGTCTTAAGTCATGCAGCTACAAAGCTGGCACAACTGTCATCCCCATCCTTAAAGCAGGATACAGGAAATTACAATCCCATCAGTTTTACGACAGTCCTTGCAAAAGGACTGGAAAAGTTATGGAACAAATGCTCCTTTCATAACTTGAATTAAATATGTGACTGGGGAAAGCCAGCTTGGATTCACCAAGAGCAAATCATTCTTGGCAACCTGATTGCCTTCTATGGCAGAGCAATCTGCTCAGTTCATGTGCATCAAGGAGTGGACATGGTCTACCTGGGTTTATCCAAGGCTTTCAATAGCATTTCCCACAGCCTGCTTCTAAAGAAGCTGATGTATTATGGCCTAAACAAGTGATCTCTCTTGTACCCACTTGTGTACTGAAACTCTGAGCTGATCTCAATATTTTGGTACAATCTGACTAAAAAAATATAACTACAGGTGAAAATATTAGAAAAAATTCAAGTTCTTTTAGTCCCAAAATTAAAGATTTACTAAATTTGAAAATAAGCCTAAAGAAGATGAATCAGACAGGAAAATACACCCCCCTCCAAAATCCCAGGTCTACTGTATTTATAAAAAGGCAGTTTGAAAAGAAATATCTCCATTTTTATGTTGTTACTGAGTGAAATCTTATTACAGTTACACTCTATAATATATTACCATGTAATATTTTGGTTGACTCTATAATATTAGAGCCTGCTGCCTCCTCTCACTTATTTTAAGTAAATAATTGTACTTCTGGGTTTAATTCTGTGATCCATTCTGTGATCCATAAGATAATTTATTGGACTGAAAGGACTCCGTAGAAAAAAATAAAAGTCTTAAGCTTGAAACCTCCACAACTTATCCTTCAGGTTTCAGGAAATTAACAAACTGCTGAACACTGTACAACTATGGAAAAGAACCCTGTATTTCAGTCCTTGCACAGAATTAATTTCTCAGTTTAATGAACAGCAGTTTATGTTAGATAAACAGATTGTCAGCAGAATTAGTCCTTTTCTTGCTTGTTTTTTTATCTGATTACAATGGTCTGAACACAAATACAAGATGAGAATGGGGAGTATTTTCTTCTTCAAAGAAATGTGGACCATTTGAATCACTCAGGCTAACCTTTCCATCCACTATGTATTTTCAACATTATTTCTGTGTGTTTTGACTGCCTCATGCTCTTCATAACTACCTAATTTAATAATACATTCTTCATTCCAAACTTAGGAAGTAGGAAAAGAAGATATGTCTAGATTACTAGTTATCACTTTGGGGACTAAAAATATTTTTGTCTTTTCAATTGTTTTCCACTAATATGGAAGTAGGATGGAAAAGAGAAATTGAGAGCAAGAGAAGAGAATTTCCAAAAACCAGTCTCAACAGAATGTGGAATACTAGCTGGGTGGACAAAATGTGTGCTCTTGTGACACAAGAAATAGAGACTTCTATGCACAGACTCTTCAGAGTAATCATCTTCAACAAGAAAGCAGCTTCAATAGAAGGTAGAAACGGTAATCTTAAAACTAATCTCACTGAAATCTTCATGATTGTATTACAAATTTCATGCAGGGAATTTTTTTTTTTTAATCAATTTGTCTGTCTTATCTGTCAATTAAGTATAAAATATAAAGTTCCTACTTTCTAACTTACAATTTGAAATAATAAATGTGTAAAATTCTTAGCACAAAAAACTCCAAAAAGTGGATCAGAAAGTTTATTTGCTGTTAGCACCAAACACTGTAGAAAGTTTGAATTGTTAGACAATTCCAGTTAGGTGTTCAAAGTTCACTTAGCATCCACACATGTACAGAAAAAAGAAGAAAACACTGAAAGTTATTTTAAGTTAAAGACAAAACAGTTTTGTGAATTCCATTTACCTGCTTGCCTCCTTCTTCACTAATTCTCCCTGAGAATTTTTTTCATATACAAATAATTTTTTCATATGCTATTCATAAGATTTTTTTGCCAGGCAATTTATGCTGGGTTCACATCTTTTGGTAAGTCACAGGAAAATTAATTCCATGTCACTCACAGAAGCATATATTATCCAATAAGACTATAAAATATTATGTGTGGCAGAATATATTAGATGGTTTTAATCTTTGAAATTCAGGTGAAATTTTATCAATACAGATCCAAGAATCCAATTTGTTTATTTCCTAGAGAAATGATCAGATTTATTCAGTTATCTGTTATTTGTTGGTTTTGTTGTTTAACCTGCATATGACATTTGTTGAAATTAGTTTCTCTAGTAGCAGAAGAATATATGCATCTTTTACTAAATATTCACTTGATAACAAAGTAAAACTAAAAGTAAAACTCCCTTTCCTTGAGCAGAATATTATCCTTTCAGGTAAATATGAAATTAAAATTACAACTCTCATTCTGTGAATGAGATCAATAATTCCAGGTAGCCATTATCTATTCCTTTACTTTTATGCAATAGTGATATAAAAAGAGATCAAACACCAAAATTTGCATGTGAGAACTATGTTAAGGACAATATCAGGAAATCATGAAAGGAGGAAAGGAACATTCTGCAAAATGCAGTGCCTAGCATGACATTGGTTACCTATAAGATGCAGTTTGACCTGTTTCTACCCTTTGGAATCTTAACAGTACCTACAGACTGCTCCAGAAGTTAAGATAGACCCTTAAGTCAATCACTTTGAATAATGGGCTGGGCTCAAGGGTTTAATTTTTAAATAATTATATCAAGGATACCTCATTGTGAGGAGAGCACTGAAGTTGTGCTATGCACATCGGTGTGTGTGCAGCAAACTGAGGCAGCTAACACAAGCAGCAGTTTGTGCAGAAAGGCACAAACCCAGAGCCAGCAGCTCTGTGCCAAACAGCATACAGATATCCCCAGCTATGGTGGTGGCATGTCACAGCTGACAGGGCATGGTTCCCAGCTGCTGTTAGAGCTGTTGTCCCTGTGACATCCAAGGCTTGACCCAGACAAATCCTCAGAAAGAGGGTTCAGATCTACAAATCTTAAACTGCAGGGAGTGCCTGGGACAGCTCACTGAGGTGAGGCCAGATGGTTTTACAACTTGTAGCAGCTGTGCAGTTGTCAAGAAGCTGTGCCACCAAATGAAAGAGCTGCAGGAAGAGGTCAGCAGACTGAGCAGCATCAGAGATGAAAGGAAAGCAGTTGAATGGCTCTTTTCCAAGCAACTGCAGCTTCAAGAACTCAACCTTCCAACTGTAGAAGAGAAACAAGCAGAGCCTGTGCCTGGTAGGGTGTGTGACATCCCAACCTTAAGTGAAAAGGAACATAAAAGGTTCATAGCTGCTCATGATTGAAATGAACTACAGAAGTCATAGGGCGTGCAAAAGCTTACAAATTTTATAATAAATTACACACTTAGCATGGAAATTGGTTTGTTAGTCCCTGACCTCCTAGCACATGGCATGCGATAACAGGGTAGAGTGAAGGGAGAGAGAGATGGATTAAAAAGAGGGGAGGTGGGGAGGGAGGAAGGAATCAAGAGTCTTGGCTGTAATGTAAATCTGTAAATACAGCTGGGGTGTCCAAAGTCCCAGGGTACATGCTCACAGAACAAATGCACTGGGCTTGGTGGGGGTACCTTCTCAGAGAAAAGTTTCTCACTTTCTATTCAAACTAGTTATCAGTCACAGTCTGTTTTTCTAGACTTTTCTGGAAATGGGTAGGAGGTCTTTAGGGGGCTTTGGTGATCTTAATCCCCCCACATCCATGCCCTGTTTTCAGTCTCCTTTTTGCACTTGCGCTACACTGTGTTGTGCTTATTTCCAGGAACTAGAACAAAGACGTTTGTCCCAGGAAAGCCTTGCCCTGTCTCCATGTCTCCTGCCCTTCTCCAGTCATATTCTGTCCTTTCTCACAGAACTGTTATTACCAACATTCATTGGCTGTCATCACCCACATTCCTTGATTGGCTCCATGCATTTCCAGCTATCCGTGTTTGAGATATAACATTATCAGCTTATCTTCTGGGCCTCTATAGGGTGGCAAATAGAAACTCCCATGATGGCAAAGCCTGGAAGCTGGCACCAAGAAGATTGCTTCTGAATACTTGTACCAACACAATATATTCACTGTCCTCACAGCAGATAAGGAACTGAGGACACTCTAAAACAGAAAAAATCAGAGCCAGCTGAGCCAGAGCTACATTGCAGCATCAGGAGAAAGTGCAGAGTGTAAGTAGTGAGAGACACCCTGTTGTAGGCAATGAGGTTTCCCACCTCATCTCTGACGAGGATAGTCAGAGCCAGGAACAGTTTGGCCAAAGAAGTTGTAGGTGCCTCATCATTGGTAATATTCAAAATCAGGTTTGATGGAGCTTTGGGCAACCTGATGTAGTGAAAAATGTCCCCGGCCATGGTGGGGGGGTGGAACTAGATAATTATGGAAGGTCCCTCCCATCCTAAACCAATCTATGATTTTATGATTGATATTTGAGTGGCCCTCCATAAATTATATATGACACATTACTATGTCTACTATAAAATTTTACTGCTCAGGATAAAGTTATGGGATGCAGACTGACAAAATTCAGGATCAAACTGTGTTTTCCATATCTTACTCTATAGCAGATGATTTGGTTATCATCACTATTGGAAAACAAGGTCTATGTTATGGCAGATGTTCATAATATAGGATATTTTACTGTAACTTATTCTGGTTTTATTTGAATAATCTAAAAACACAGAGAGGTAATGATTAATTTTATATTCCTAGGGTTCATTCTATAGAACCTACCACAAGAAAATAAATTAAATCCTGTTCTCTTACTACTTTGAAATAATAAATTTCTAGCTAAAGTGAAATTAACTATATCCAGAGTAGACTACACAGATACAAAAGCTATTAGACATAAAACTAACCAATGAATCTACTTCCAATAAAATTTAATCAGAAGTATACCTTACAGTTTTCTCAGCCTCAGTTGCTATATTTTTATCTTGCAACCCATCTACTATATAAAATCTTCTTGAGGTTGCATTTACTGAAAATAATGCCTTATTTATGTATTATATCAGCTGTGATTTTTAACTGAGTTTCTGCAGTTGTTCAGATGCAAAAACCTTAGTGCCTGAAAATTAATTTCCCTTTTTTTTTTTTTTTTTTTTAAGCTGTAGTGAGTCAAATTTAGTTAAACTCTGTTTAACACAGTTACCTAGTGGCAAGTTAAGATAGGTACCTGAACTGTCCTTATGGGGCTGGAACACAAAAGATGTATGAAATCATTTCTTCTGACAGTTAGAAGACAAGCAAGATGAGCCAATGGAGCTCAAATGGCTTCAGGGGTTGCAAAATTATAGGCAGGTGATATCATCAGTCTCTGTATTTTTAGTAGTTAATTACATTTGCTTTACTACTTTGAGCTGTAAAACTCTGTGTTATACAAGCATGATCACCTGTTTTAAAGGATTATCAACTCCTGGCATCTGTGGGTAAGTACTGCATCTTGCTGTTTTTACCTTTCTGTTGAGGCAGATCAGCATTTGCAGATATTTCAAAATAGCAGTACACCCTCTTGGAATGTGAGCAATATGCAATGTTACTGCAGGCACATCTGCTAGTTTTAAACTATAATGCATGGATTTTGTGTCACAGTGATAATGTTCTTTAAAACATTTCCTCTCAGCTCTCCAACTCATCAGAATACTTCCCTAGCCAGCCTCCAAAAATTGTCATCCATATCTTTTCCCACACATTTGCAGTGTATTTTCTTCCACAGGCAATACAGGATGTAGAGTTTGCAATTAACCATTCATTGCTTGGAACTGAATTAAGAGAGTGAAATTCACTTGCTGGCTGTTCCACTATATATGACAGGCATCTGGCAACAGGAAGTGTCGTCTGAATTCCTCTGGCATCATAACATTATCTTTAAGACAACCAAAACATTCCCCTTACTATTTCAGGATTGTCATTGGTCATTGTCTGTATGACATAAATAGCTATTTCATGTAGTACTAAGGTTTCTCTCTGGAGCCTGAATTTTCCTTCAGGTTTCTGAATGACTAAGTACCTGTTTCTACTGTTCTGAATTCTGCACTAAAATCTGTTACTTCAGGTCTATTTACTATTAAACAATCTGGTCAGAATTAAGAAGTCATACAAATTAGCAAAGTATGATCTTGATACAAAAAAATGTCAATAGAAAGAACCTGATTAATGGGAAATTGCTGAGCATCTGTGCAGATTATGTAGAAATATTTGTTGCATTTTTATTTTTCATTATAGATCCATGCAAAGCTGAATCCTCAGCTTGATTAACTCTCAAACAATCTCAAATGCACTGAAGAAGTTGTTGTTTTTTTGTTTGTTTTGTTTTGTTTTGTTTTGTTTTGTTTTTTCTTGGTTTTTGGTTTTTTTTTTTTTTTTTTTTTTTTTTTTTTTTTTTTTTTTTTTTTTTTTTTTTTTTTTTTTTTTTTTTTTTTTTTTGTTTTTTTTTTTTTTTGTTTTTTCTGCAAATACTAAAGTATCAGATAAAATCCTTGCTGAGCTGGAAAAGAGAGAAGAATGTCTGCAAGGAAGTGAGAGAAGAAGCAGAAATGGAACTATCCAGAAACCAAAAATGGCACCTATTGATTCAGTACATAAGAGGAAAAAGGAGTTGCATAACTGTGTGCCAACCTGAAAATTTTTTTCAGATTCTTCTATTAAAAAGTGGAAGGTAGGACTGTGGCTCTGTGTAAGGCCTATTGGCTACCTACAATTGGTTGGTCAGCCATTTTTCCAGTTTGAGTCCACAGGTTTATAACTGAACATGAATGGTAAAAAAGGTTTATTCATCTCATTCAAACATCCAAATTACAGTAAATGTGGTTGGTTACACTTAAAGTCAAAACCTAAAACATTAACATTGTCAGACACAGTCATTCACTAAGTATTATCATCATCTATGTAGCCTAGGGAGCTGAAAGCTTGTTCATTGGTCCAATTCATTACTGTTTTCAAATCTCTCATCCCAGCAGAAAGTAACTATAGAAGTTATCAAAGTCTTCAGTGTGGTAGATTTTGCATGATTTCCTAATATGCATAATAGCCAATTACCTTAAGAAATACATTTAAACACTTAAACTTCATTGCTTTATATGTCTTTATTAATTATTCTTGTAGAAATCAACATATTTAGGATATAGACTTATATTTCAATCCCAGCAGGAAAAATCTCTGGTTAGAAAAAGAATCTGCTAGCTAGGGGAAATGATAGAAAGACAATTGTGAGAAACCAACAGAAATATTTGATAGAGAAAATGATGATTAAACAATTCTTTAAAGTGAAGTTTTAAATATCCTTTTCATTAAAAAGGACTTGTGAAACTGTCCATTTCTGTTTATTGTTAGTTCTCATATTTTTCTGAAATAGTACACAAATTGATACCTAAAGAAAAAGATCATGGTGTGTAACAGAGCAACTTATAGTTGCAGACCTGTTGCAGGGCCAATATAATACATTTTAACATCTGTTTACTGAAAAGCAGTTCTTAAAGGGAAACTATCGTGCAAGATAAACAGTAATATTTATGAATCATGTTTCCATGACAAGTGGAAACCCCATTACTCCCTTTACCTGACTTTCTGGGCCTAGAGGTTCTGCCTCTATTGTCATCACATGAGAGGCTTACTTGCCTCACCTTGCCCCATGTGATCCTTGAATCCCAGTGACTGGATGGCAATTGAAGCCACATGTTCTGGATTGCCCCAGAAGTACATCAAGTCACTTCCATAGCCTACCGGTATGAGGCCATTTTGTCACATGTGATTTAGAGATGTTTTCTTATTGCATGGTTACTTCAGAAGGTTCTGAATGTCCTCACAAATATGTATCTATATATACATATATAAAAATAGATGCAGGATATATATTTGTTTAATTATATATAGTCATATATATTAAAAATATAAGCTTATAAATGTATGTAAAAGTATACCTAAAAAGGATTTACAATGTGTACAATTGCATATATATAAACCCACAATATTTTAATAATGATTTCTATACATTTAATACAAATTAATAATATAAATCAATATAAACACTTGTTGCCATTTACTAGAATATATGTAAAACTATAAATTAATCTGAAAGATCAAACTAAGTCTAAACGTGAATGGAAAGAACAAACAAAAGACATCTTTGGCTCACTACTTCAGAAGATTTCAATTACTCCTAACCCATTGTGGGGATGGGCATCCTGCCACAGAAGAGGGAAGAGGAACATACACAAAACTGAGCATGTCTGTGGATCAAGGGCTGACTCTGGTGAGGCCAGCAGTGAAACAACTACTGAACACTGCGCCAAACAAAAAGGAGACCATGTGTGGAAGTCTGACCAAGAGGCTCCAGACCCTCAGCTCTAAACTTCCAGAGTGAGCATACAAAATTATTGGGGAAATGTTGAAGTGCGCAGCTCTGGATCTGTGGCCAGCCCTGCTTGGCTTGGCCTCCCGGCAGCCCTGGCTGTTCCCCAACAGCACCTTTGTGTGGGTTCTTGGTTCTGCAGTTCCGTTACCTCCACTGTCACGGCCGTGGTTAGAAAGAGGGGACTCTCTCGAGACTTGGGGGGAAAGGTTTTATTCAGGGATCACAGGGGAAGCCCCTGGCCCCAGGCTCAGTGCCTCCGAAGAGAGACCCCGAACCTGTGCTGCAAGGGGTTTTTACCAGAACAATTCCAGGGGTGGGTACAAGTTGTAAACCAATAAAACAAAGCAAGGTGGCAAATGCCAACTGAATTACCTAAACACTAACAAATCAAGCTAAATTGGGCTGCGGTGCTCTGGGTGTCCACCAACCACTGGCTGAACCTCTGGACCTTGAGAATGATTGATGGACAGTGGGGGAAGATACAATGGAAAGTATGGGTAGGGAATCATCCTGGGAAGGGACCAATAGAAGACAGGGTCTGGGAAAAAGCCTGGGTTGTCTTGAAAACTCTTATTAACTCTGATAAGAACAGGGGGCCCACCTGAAAGTGGCTAAAAGGCTACAGTTTACAATGAAAACTATTCTAAGATTTATAAAACAAATCCAAACAACGCCACAGGGAAACCTCTCGGGTTTGTGCTGTGCAGCATGACACAGGCATTGTTGTCAACTATAATCGAAAGCCAGGACAAGAAGACAATATCTTACGAGTTTGTACAGGAAAATCACTGATGGAATTCTGAAAACAATTATATAATTCAGAAGAAATTAGAAAAGGGCTAGCTATTTAGAAGCACTAACTCTTTAACTGGTTTTGTTGAAAGGGACATTAATCACGTAACTTCAAGCACCTTGCCATAGGTAGAGATTTTACAGTAGACCAGCTTCCTCAAAGTACCATCCAGTCTGGTTTTGACCACTTCCAGTTATGAGGCTGAACTTCTCTAGGCAATCTTTTCCAGTGTATCATCACACTCAGAATGAAAAAAAAAAAAAAAAAAAAATTCTTCCTAAGATTTAGTTTAAATCTACTTTCTTTCTGTTTAAATCCATTTCCTCTTGTTCTATTACTACGTGCCCTTTCTAAAATCCCCTCTCCAGCTTTAGTGTAGGCCTGTTTAGGTACTAAAAAGCTGCTAACAGGTGCTTCATGTGCATTATCAGAAAAACAGATACAGAAATAAAACCATATCTCCTGTGACCCGGAATATATGTACAAAGTGGGACATAGGTTCTTAACTACAGTTTAGATCTGGATTTAGCACCAAAAAACACAATGGGATGAAAAAAGAGGTGTGAAAAGGAATACTGAAGAATGAGAGCTTAAGGGTGACACATCTTGAGGTCTTTATTGTGCTGCATATGGATGTAAAGTTTTGTGGTTACAGATGCATAAGTGTGTAACACCAAAGAGTATGCTGACTATTGTTAGTTAGCCAGCTTCTGAAAGAAAAACTGAATATGTAGCAGGATTCAAAATAATGAATTTGTGTGCATGTAAGTCCCCATCCCTGAGTATATATTTCATAGGTTTTAAATTTTTAAACCATGAAACTAAGCAGCTTTTCCCAAGCACTGGGATTTGAGAGGTGAAAAGGTTATTTCTCCATTTTCTTCAACACTGCTGAAAATCAAAACTGTGCAGACCCTCATGCACAAATAGAATATTATGGAGTGGAACAAATTGGAAAGGGATAGAATTTTTTTTGCACAGTCCACAGCTAATAAGAAGAAGGTTGTTTACTCCCAAATAGAACCAAGTTACTACTGTCAAAAGGAAGTGAAAACTTTGAGGTAGACCTTTAGTTTATACAAGAATGATGAGTTCATTTGTAATCTATGCAGATGGGGAGCTTGAAGAGTTTTTATAAACAAAATGGCTACATTGCTGAATCCTATTAATGCTCTTTTTAGGAGCAAAAGAATTCTGCATACAGTAGAAAAAACAACCGCTAATGAAAAGATCATACCTAGAAATTTAATAACTTCTAGTCCTTCTACAGAAAAATAAAACAATATCCTCCTGGGCACTCTGAAGTTATACCTGACAATTTTGACAACTCAGCAGCCTATTTTGGTACACTCAAAGTAGAATTGTACCCACTTTATGGTCTTTTCTTCATGGTTACTGTCAGGGTAAATGACAACCTATTCTTCTTGTGATGCACCTGTGCTGAAACCCTTCAGAGATGCTGCATTTACAGCTATGATACCTGGATAATACATAGATACCTATGATATTGCTGAAGCAAAAAATACCTGGAGGATGCATACAAGGTTTTTGAAATCTAAAAAGCTTTGTAGTTTTAATGGAATCCAAAGTGTTTGGGTTTTGATTTTGGGTGAGTTTTCCTTTTTGTGTTGCTTTGTTTTGGTTTTTTTGTATCTTTGTTTTTGGTTTTGGTTGTTTGTTTTTTTTTTGGGGGGGGGGATGGTGGGTTTTTTTTTTGTTTGTTTGTTTCTTTTTTGTTTGGGTTTTTTGGTGGGGTTTTTTTTTTGGTTGATTGATTGGGTTTTTGAGGTTTTCTTGTTGTTTTTGATATTTATATTATTATTATTTTCTTTGGTTTTGGTTTTGTTTTTGTGAGATTTTTGTTTGTTTTTGTTTTGTTGTTTTGTTTGTTTTTTTCTTTGAGGTTTTGTTGTTTTAGATTACATAAAGCTGTATCTCCATCAGAAGCAGAAAGCTTCAAGTTACCCTGTCTGGTACACAGATGCTGACAAAACACTCTGATCCACCAGTGATCTTGCACAGAAAGAAGTCTTTCCTTTGCAACCTGAGTGCAAAAAGAAAAAACCCTCAAAAAAACCCAAACCAAACAAACAAAACAAAAAACCCAACAACTGTCTAAGTGTTTTAAATTTTTCTGTGGGATTTCTTCCAGAGATTCAATTTTTCCCACAGCCTCATGACAATAGCTGATATATTGTTTTGGCTGACTAGGGTCTTCTACATTGTTTTCTATAATGAAATAACTACTTGCATGAATGAGGAGAGAGCAGTGGATATTGTTTACTTACTCCACCAAGGCTTTCAACACTGTATCTCTTAACATCCTCATAGGCAAACTCAGGAAGCTTAATAAAATAAACATGGTTATGATCAATGATATGGGAAACTGAGCATGTGAGTAGTGAAACTGAAAACTTTTTCTAAGCAAGTGCATCACTGGAAGTTAGTAGCATACACATTTTTGGAAGAGTTACGAAGAGTCACAACTTCTATCAAAAGCAAAATCCATGAGGTTATTTAAGAATCAAGATTTGTCCTTAACAGGACAAATGAAATCTTGACAAGGCTTGGTTCTTTAAGAATAATCTAAAGATACTACTAAGCCTCCATATGGATATCTGTTCATCTGTCAAAAATCTTCTGGGCATGTAGTGACTTTTAGGCAAAGAACTGGCCATTTTTTTCCTGACAAAAAAAGCCAACTAAATACATACTGATGGGGACTGGAGAGGAAAGATCACTGAAAATTATGAGGAGATTAACTGGATCTATCTGATTATGTGAACTCTGGTGAGTAAAGCCCCTGAGAAATTAATTTTTTTCTCTCAGGTTCACTGTCAAGACATTATGATCAGCAGATTCTTATTCTATAGACTATACAAAGGCAGAGTATAGCCCACAGGCAAATACTTCCCAGAAAACTGTCAGGAAAGGATCTTTCATATGGCTGTCAGTCATCTGTAAGAGCTGCATGTATTCCCTCATACAGCAGCTATTGTGAAAATATGGTGCCCCTGAACTTTTTTCACAGTACAGGAATGGTTATAACCAGTTTATACAACCTTACTGCTGGGAGTTCATCAAAGAAAACCGGTATTTAGTACGCCTCAGCTTAAATTTTACATTCATGATAATTTACAAACCTTCTCTTGGAAAAACATCATGGCATTCAAGTCTTCTACCCTCAGCCTTCAGATCAGTGTTGACTAAACCTGATTAATCGTGTCATCCAGCATGATCAATTCCTTCTCTTTGGGTCTTTATAAAACAAGCTTATTCAAAAGAGTGTAGATATTGTATCCCTTTTTCAACTCAGAATAAATTGGATTAGTGCACAATATGAGCAAGATTTGCTGCTTTGGCTTAGAGAGTTCTCTTCTGTGGTATAAGGCTGGATGAAAATAGTTGTCAACAGAGAGTTGACCAGAGTTGACCATCTCATTCCATGGTTGGACCTAACTTGCAGCAAACATACAGCAGAGTGTTGCACTTTTATAATCCTCTCCATTCCCATCTAATCTGCCCAGGGATGCAGATTTTGGAAGATGAAAGTAGAATCATCTCAGTGTACAGGTTTTCCTAGACACTGGTATTCATCAGGGTTACTAAAAAACTCTGCTTGAAATTTAACATTCTTTCAAGAAATTTGGAATATAAACCCATCCCTGTTAAAATGTATCTCCTTTTCTAGTAGCAGAAGAGAGTCTCCTTCTTTGCATTTCCTATTTATTTTGCACCATACAACAAGGTTTGTTCTTCCACTTCTCCTTACCCTCAAAAGTCTACTTCTCGATACTTCTTGAACTTTGTCTTCTAATGGGTTCAGGCTGGATTTCCCTCCAGAAGCATCATGTGTTTCAGTTTTAAATACTCTTCAATTAACCTTTCAGGACTTTTCCTTTTTGTCCCTACATGCACACGTTCCTGTGACATTGTCTTTTGCATATGGCAGTCAAAAATGGCAGCCCCTGCAAAGAAAGCAAAGGAAGAGAGGGTATGCCTGTCCTGTGACTGGGAAAGGTGAGTGATTTCTAGCTCCAAGAAGTCATGTGAACATAAACCTGAGTGTCATGCTATCATCGCTTTCTTTCCATGCATGGATAACTACTTTACCACTCACCAGGTACCTTGCATATTCTCTAATAACACAATTTTTAATGAGCAAAAATTCTACTCTCAGTCTTTGCCTCTGCTACTTCTGCCTGACAGATTAAATGCTTTTCATTCCGGTGAAAACTAAAATATAACATGGAAGGGGGAATAAATTGATGACCCCCAAAAACCACTCCCATACTGAAAGATAGCCTCAGTTTTTTTAGGCATTTGTGGAAATACATCTTGCGAGATTGTGCCCTAACCCTAATGAGGAATTTTGGTTATCAATTATAAAAAAAGATTATAATTTCTACAAAATACTCTGTTTATTTTTCACTTTTGGGTTGGATTAAACTCTTTTAGTCTTTTTTTTTTTTTTGGTGCTATTTTTCTTCCTTTCAGGTGTTTATGAAGTTAACACAAAAGACACAGAGGAATCATCGAAGTGCATTTTGAAATCTAGTCAGACCAGATCTCCAGTCTTGTTTACCAATCCAAACAGTATTTTAATATATATGCAGCAAGACTTACAAAATATCTAATGTGGACTAATTAAAATATAGTGATAAAAAAAGAGATTAGACTCTTTAAAAAAAAAATTTAAGTAGTTGTGGGAAGAGGAATGGGGGCAAAGGTAAAGAATACTGGAAGGTGACAAAAATTGCAGTCAGCAATCCTAACTGCCCCCACACAGTACAGGCTAAGGAGGTATGAAATGGAGGATAGTGAAGAGTGGGAAGTTATACAGTAATATACAGTTATAACAGTATGGAAATTACAGGGGGTGGTGCAGTTGCTACTCCCTGGAGGGAATGTGATCAGCATGCCTGGCTTCCCACGCACAATACGTGCTGAGAGGGACTAACTGGAAGGTGGAGCAGAATAGAGACACAACCACTAATCTCTGTTGAAATCCTTGCAAGGGAGGGAACTCAGTTGTATCTTGTAGTTGATAAGCCACACAGCATCTGTGAACAGAGGGAGGAAATAGATGTCTTGCTGTAGATGTCTTAGAGCAACGATGGTGAAGCCACAGATACAATACAGACATTCAAAGTTTCCCACCTCCAAGGTAGGATCACCCCTCATTGTCAAATGTTATGAATTTGTCTGTACTAACTCTGCACTTTTATCTGTATAATTATCAGACAGTTTATAATCCTAGTTTGGAACACCATTTGTCATACTGATAAGCATCTAAAGCTGCATAGGAAGACTGTAGGAGCATTACTCATAATGAGTAATGATTGTCATATATGCCTCTTATTCCATCTACTAGATGATTACTTCACACCCATCACTGGAATGGCAATCAAGATAAGCAACAAGTAACTTCATGCTATTTGAAAAAAAAAATTAAAATAAACCTAATTTTAAATAAAATAAACCTAATTTTAAATATTTATTTATGTTTTGCAGAACAAGCTCTACATAAATTTAGATATCTGTGATGGAAACACCTGAGACAGCTGGCTAGGTCTTTAGTTACAATGGATGGATGGACACTTTTTAACATGGTTCATGATGTTTTCAGATGTCTATTTCAGAATGCATGTGCTATGTCTTAAAACTACATATCCATCTCTGTAAAAAAGATACTTAGAGTCATTATCTCAGACCAAGGTCTGAAACTTACTTTCATATCACCCATCTTCCCTGCAGTCATTGTAAATAGAGGTAAACTCAGAATCTGCTCAAAAAACAAACTACATAAAAAGTTTGGGGTTTGTTGTTGTTGTTGTTGTGTTTTGTTGTGGTTTTTCTGTTTTTGTTTTAGTGGACAAGTACCCTTTAACAGATTACAGTACTCTGTTCTAAACAGTAAAAATCTCAGACTTTTGAGAGAAGCCTTAGAAAAGAGGAATCTTGGATGAAGTTGTAAAAGACAACAAATAACTAACACAATTTTAAAAAGGCCTCACCTCAGCCACTGAGCAATGCTGAAATCAAGTAATGGTGGTAAAAAGATTGAGTTTCAGAGGAGCGCTAGCTTTCGCAAGTACATTCATGGAATTTGGGCTAAATTTCTTACATCACACTATGCAATGCTTTTAAAAATGTGGATAAATAAGCCTTTGAGGCTGCTAGACGCTTACCTATTGGATGATCACGTGGGTAAATACATTATGTTGATAGGACTTTGTATGGTATTCTAAATGAAAATAGTGTGTTCTGTATTTCAGACAAGACTGTACTGTACTTAAGCTTAAATTAATGTTCATTATGTCCCTTTTCTCTGCATGACTTATGCAATCTAAGTATATAATTAAGAATGTTGATTTCTTCTGATTTAATAAACTCTTTATTCTATCTGCAGAATTTAAAGGATTTAAAAGAGGATGTTGAGAAGGAAGGGTGAAAAAAATAATACTACAATATAAATTCTGGATTGAAATGTTTCATGATGGTAATTTTTCCCCTTGGAGATTTTATGGAGTTTCCACACATCCTTGAACAAATTTTTAAACACCAATTTATCAGTGCACATTATCACATAGATCCCAGATCTACTCAATGCTAAATTACACAAAAACATAACATAGTTTCAGTAATAGTATAGCAAAAAAATAATAAATTGGACCACATTCTGAAAAATAAACTTGTTATAAAAATCACAGCTTTGAAATTACTTGGTAAATGCCTGAATGTCATGTCTGTACAGAGAGGAAAGAATAAACAGGTTTGCTCCAGCTTTGGACTGGGAGACTTCTGATGTTGCTTGTTTCCCACTCCTCTCCTCCCAGTCTTCAGTCTTGACATTCCATCTTAAAAACAGAAAGAGAGCAACTCTACTTCTGAACTTTCATCTGCCAGGTGTAACAAACTGCACAGATGTAATAAAAAATCTCCTCTGAGTTTACCGATCCTCTAGTTTAAACATAACAAGTGATAGCAAATTACTCTTCTTTCAAAATGTGTCCTTAATAACATTTTCTAGATGAAAAATATTTTAAAAACTTGAAACTGACATCTTCTAATGTCAAATTTAATAAAGCTGGTATGACTACCTTGTAATCCTAGAAGATAATTAAGTTAATTGTAGTACCTGAACTAATTAATTGCAAGCTCCCCCTCTTATTATATATAAAATTTCCATGACTTTTTAAATCAAATAAAATAGAGAAGGCTTAGCCTAATTTTCTATAATATGTACTATGGGTTTTTGTTGTTTTTTGTCATAAATAGTTATATAGGCATTTAATTAAAGAATGTGTTTTTCTTTCAAGGCTAGATGTGTGAACTCAATAGTGTCTGAGTCCTCTTACAGTTCTGTGTCCTGCATTTCTAAAAAAACTTTGGATAAATAAATAATAAAAAACCCTACTTCTTAAAAACAAACATACAAAGCACCAATAAAGGTCTGAATATTTCTGAAAACTTTCCATGTAAAAATAATTTTTTAGAATAAGTGCATGAAAGGAATTTTTGTGCAATAAAGTTTTGGTGAAATATGATTTTCTTTTTTTCACTTGTTTCTCTAC
Source organism: Aegithalos caudatus (assembly GCA_013389925.1). NCBI lineage: Eukaryota > Metazoa > Chordata > Aves > Passeriformes > Aegithalidae > Aegithalos > Aegithalos caudatus. The sequence continues at coordinate 22,256 of WEIU01014585.1, forward strand.
ACAATTGCATGTTTACCTTGCTAGCCATATTGTAAATTAATTCCAGCAGCATACAAAGACTTAGGAAAGAAATTGCAGGCAGTCTCAAACCTTTTTATTACTATGCAGTTTGCTGGTTTTCCGTCTATATTCTTGGAATTTGCAAGGGTCTAATGTATTACTCTGTGAATGACAACAAAAAAAGATACAGTGCTATGAAAAAGTCAGTAGGAGATTATTTAAAGGTATCACATTCCAAAATTAAATTAGGGATTCTATGATCAAGATGTTTCCTAGAGGT
>WEIU01014585.1:34543-46099 GCA_013389925.1 Aegithalos caudatus
ATAGAAATTACTAGGGCAAAATTAAAAAAAAAAAAAATCAGTTCAGCAACATGTAAGTATAATACAGGAAGTGGTTTTTGTGACTGTGAGCAAGGCATGGTTTGAAGATGTGTTTACTCCATGATCTTAAACTATCCTTACGATCTTAGAATTGCAGATGTAATCTGTGAAACCTGTTTTAACTACAGCTTTGAAAAAGGATTCCAGTGACACATTCATTTCTTAAAAACAACACCAACAAAATAACAGGAGAAAAATACAATTTAAAAATAAAAAAAAAAAAAGAAACAAGAACCCATACAGATCCAATGATGTAGCATAGAATATGTGGGTTTTTTCTTGGGAGGGGGTGTTGCACTTCATATATGACTTCCGATTTTTCAATATATTTTCAAATTTCTCTGTCTTTTGAATTCTGTAGCATCAATGGCTAGTTTCAACATTAGATGTTAATTAAAAAAGATAAGAACATTTGGAATAAAATTAATTTTTGAACATTGGTATATGTTTCAAATAAATTAGCTTGTATTGTGTAATCTCAGGTTACTAAATGGCACACTCTGTAAAAGTTTTGGAAATCCTGAATTCATCACTTATTGTATTATAGATGTAGATCACATGGTCAGGAGGGAAAAAAAGCAAGTGAACATATTCTTGAAATACCAGGAGAATTTTCAAATACAAAATTGAGATAATTCGACTTTGGTTTAATAAATAATTATGTATGTCACATAACTATCATGAAGCAATCAGAATACATTAAAATAAGGCACTAATTGAAACATTTGTGACAGGCAATAGAATGAATGGGTGAAAGGAAGTATATGAATGAATAACTAGAGTTGTGTTTTTACTTTCATATAATTAGATGTACACAAGTATTTACATTAGAACATAACAAAAGTCAGAATAGATCTTATTTATTCTTACATTAGCTTTCTTTTGGTCCCTGAAATATCTGTTTCAAGACTGGTAAATTAAAATACAATACTGTTCCAATTTTGAAATTAGAAAATGGCTTTTAACTAGCCATTTTTATTATAACTGGAACAATACTAAATTAAAACTGAGAAGACCATGTACTCAACAGATTCCAAAGAGTCTGCAGCTTTCAGAAAGACATCCTGTGGATCTGTTGTGACCATGACTGAGAGAAGCTGCGATAAGAATAATATACATAGAAGAAGACAAGCTTGTTGCCAGTCTAAAATTTCTCTTTAAGCATATATAGGTCTTACTGCTAGTCAGGGTAAGGCATCCTCAGGGCTCACCCTTACCTGTGATTATTTGGCTGTAGCCAGAAATCTTACTTGTTTTATGTATCTTTTTAGCATTATTTCAAGCTCCAGGAGACAATAAGCTCTATTCTGAGGAGGAGAAGTGATCTAACAAACAAAATTATTGTACTCCTCCAGTTCATGCCAAAATGGTGTTGTGGTCACATATTTCCTATCTCTTGCTTTCCTTTTCTTCACTTAAGAAGAGACAGTCCATAAACTGTATCCATTAGGAATTACTGCATAAAATAAAACTACACTGAATAACTCAGTAACAGCTTGTTGGGTACCATTAGGAAATTATTATGCTTTTTTTAGAGGTTCATTTCCTGGTCTCCACAGCAAAAAGCTCATTGTCTTAATTTGTGGTCTTCAATTAGATGGCAGAGGATTGACTGGATCATGTAACACATGATAAGATCTCTAATAGAAATTCAGGTCAGTCAGTATACCCTCACTTATGATTGAAAAATATTGTGTTGTCTTTCACTTTGCCTATGCTAGGACTTTCAATGACCCTTTTTTTTTTTTTTTTTTTTTTTTTTTTTTCTTTTTTGGTTTNTTACCTGTTTGTGCTTTGCTGAGCAATGGCATTTAATAAAATTGTGTCTGTTGTGACTGACCAGATACAAACATGTGCCTTCTGCACATTAAAAGAAATTAATTTCCTTCTATCTGATTCATGGAAAACTGCATTGCCTTGAAATCAGACACTTCCAAACACTGTAGTAAATATTTTTCCCACACAGGTCAGTTCTTGAACTTATGGTTATGAATCAGATATCTATCAAAATATTGGCCAAGCAAAGTTTAAACCAGATGCTATTTTAATAATGATGATAATATGTGCAGGAAGGGAAATAATTATAGTTTCCTAATGTGGCAAGTTGACCTTGGCAAGGTATCACATGTCCACTAGAATGCTTTATCAATCCTCTCCCTACACAGTATAAGGGTAGAAAATATGGCAAAAGGTTTATGGGTCAAGATAAGGACAGGGCCATTATTTACAAATTATCATCACAATAAAAATTGACTTGGGGAAATTATTTAAATTCAATGCCTCTTAACAATGGAAACCAAAAAAGAAAGCAAACCTTAGAACACCCTCTCCCATCCCTACCTTATTCCCAGGCTCAACTTCCTCCCAAATTCTCTACCTTCTCCCCTGAACCAGCAGAGGGGGATAAGGTATGGGTATCACAGTCAGCTCATCATACTTTGACTTTGTCTCTGCCTAACCTTTCTTCTCATTCTCTTCCCCTGTTCAAGCGTGGAGTCCCATCCTCCATGAATTTTGCTGGCATGGATCCTTCCCATGGGATGCAGTTCTTCAGGAACAGTTCAGCTCCCTCTTATGGGGTGCAGTCCTTCAGGAACAGATTGCTCTATCAGAGGTCTGTCATGGGGTCACAGATCCTGACAGAAAACCTGTTCCAATGTGGACTACTCTTCACAGCTTCAACCCTCTATTCACCTGAATTGAGAAAGATGTGCATCAATCATTAGTGACAATATTGTCTTCTATCCTGGAGTTTTCTCAGCTTTCTCTCTTTGCAAATGGTTTATGTTTTTAATGAAGTGCCTAATGACACTGATTTCAGTATGAGTTTCCTGAAGTGATGGACCTCTTCCATGATTGTTTTATTCTTATGACAAGCAATGAAACACCAGCTGAAGAATTTTTTCAGCTGACATATTCTTGCATTATCAAGGCTAACCAGCCCCATCATAGGATAAAAAATGGAAGACTGTCAGTTACAGATCAGTACATTTGCAACAGCTGCTGCTGCTTTTAGACTAAAATTGCTATGTATATTTTCTTATTCCTTCTTTCTAAAAGCACTGCTTCTCAAACATCTGAAATGCTATCACTTTTGACAAATTATTCCCTCTCACTTATATATAAATAAATATTTTCTGCTTTCTTAACTTTTAGAACATTGGGTGCTATCATGAAGAAAATTTGCAGAAAAAAGACCATAGTCCAGAAAGGTGAAAAAAAAAAAAAATCATATTTAAGACATCTGCATGACTGATGACTCCTGAAAGAATATGTACTAAGGTCTCAAAAAAATCAAGAACTTGAGTCATCAGGAAATGTCAACAGATTTTTTATCAGAAGAGGTTGTACAGAAAATATACTTAGGCAGTATTTTTTTTTTCAAAATGTGTCAGTTAACAGTTTCTCAGTTACCATTTCTAAATTATTCCTTCTTTCTTCTTATTACTCTAGCCAATGACATCTTGATTAACACTGAAAATGAAGGACTGCTTGACAAGAAAATATTTAGAAATATTTTTATTGCAAAACCAAAGTCTATAATCATAATTTGTCATAACAGGACATTTTTTTGATACTACAAGGTCATAGAAGACCATGAATTCCAGAGCCTGGCTAAGCTACAGAGAAATATGCAACAGGCTTATCTCATTGCAATAGGCATTTTGAATAAAATTCCATCTGGCATATGGTCCCAGCAATTCCCAGCTGGTGCATGATCCACTGCACAGTCTACAGCAGCCCCCTGTGGGTTAACACTGGGCAGCATATCAAAAAGCTGCTTCTGGCTTTCTAACAGACATTCAACTGCTGAAATTCAGCACATCAGAGGCTGTATGAGTAAGACTCAAAAAGTTCAGCATTAATGAGGCAAAAATATAGTGGTAGCAAAGAAACAAAATTATTCATGCTGTCCAGCTGGGAAATTAGACTGATTTATCCTTTATGATCAGAAATTAGATCAATTCTTGAGTAAATATTAAGGGTAGAAATGGAGAGTTATACAGGGACTTAGTGACATAAACACCAATCTCATTCTTTGCCACCGATTTCTCTTTAACATCTTGCTTGGATGAAGACTTTCCACCCACCCATGTTCATGTATATCTTCATGTACTTAATGGGTAGTAAAAATAAAGGATTTTTTACCATTATTACAAATTTTCTGCATCATATGGCAGACTGGAAAACCTTCTTCAAAATTTTGTGAACAGTTTTTACTTGAAAGAATAGAAGCAGTAAAGTCCCAAACATGAAGATGCAATTTAGGTATGGTCAAGTAGCTCATGTCTCTCTCAGTTTGAAGGAAAATATAACAGTTTATGAGTACAGACATCTGCAGTGGGAATTTTAATTGATTCTTATATGGGTTTGTGTATTATAATGCATCTCATACTTTTTCTTTCATTAGAAAAATAAAATTGAGGCCCTTTGCCTGACAAAATTCTCTTTCTGTAAGATTTCTAAAACTACAATAATGAAAAGAGGGAAAACAAGCTCTTTGTATTTGCCTTAATTAAAATTGTCTGCCCCCAAAGTAGAAACATGAATTCATGGCCCACTGAAATTATTATTTCTTTAACTCACTGTAATTGCTAACTTTGGAATAGAAGATGTCTATCTGTGAATGTTTTTTGTATTTTTTTCACAATGAAAAATGCTAAGACATTAAAACCTAAGAAAACTCTGCTTCCTGGAATGCAAATTTAAAAGATAACCACTTGATAATCTTTATAGTTGAAAAATTTTATAATTAAATAAAGTTTTAAATCTGTCATTAATATATATTACATTTATTAGTATTATATCAATTATTACTATCTGATAGGATTGACTTGGGGAATTGTCTGGATGCAAAAGACAAATCAAACCTTATAATTACAAGAATGAACATTTAATGTTAAATTAAGAACACTTCAAGTAGCTGAGTATACATGGCATTCTACATTAAAAATATTTCACATGAATGTAAAATAAGAATGAAACATGAGTTCGCAAAATATCAACAACACTACTTTCTGATCCATCTTTATGTTTTTATTATATACTTGAAAATTCAATATTGGAAAAGGAATCAATTCTTTGGAGGGGTTGAAATGGCTGGAGCAAAAAGACAAAAACTGATGATGCTCTCTTTAAAAGATTCTCCAACGGAATGTTGATTATTGTTGATTTTTTAAATTAGTTTTTATATCACATGGTAATATCCCCTCTTAACATTTTTGGGTAGATTATATGTATTTTTTTCTATCAAGTTGCATACAGATCTAAAAAAAAATAGATGTAAAGAATAAATTTGATTTCAGTTGCTGCTAAATTCTCATAGTAACTCCCAGTCCAAATTCAGTATTTACAGTTCTGTCTTCTACCTCTGTGAAGTAAGAAGCCCATCCCACTCACCTTACCACGCTCTCTTCACTTTTGTTCACCCATCTACAAGTCAGCCATATTTTTTTCATCTATTCAGAAATACAAACTAAATGCTGCCTGAGCTAATAAAAAATAAAGCCTGGCAATGTTTTCCAAAGTATGTCATGAATCTAAACCCAGCATGAGGCTAGTTAGCCCACCACGTTTAAATCTAGGGAAGGCAACTGCAAAAAAGGACTATCCCTGCTCTGACTTCAAAAACAGCTGTGTAAGACTGAACTACAACAGCAACACAGACTTACTCACATCTTTGTGAGTGGGCGTTAATATAAAATATTTCAAGAACTCTTTTTTTTCCCTTTACTACTAGAAAATGTATACATGTTCTGACTAATTTAAAAAGAATCCCAAAGTTGCTTAGTTGTGGTGGGAAGTTGTTACTTTTTTTTTTTTTTTTTTAATAAATCTAGATTTAACTTACTTAGCCCAAAATATCTACGACATTTGTTTTGCTATTAGATATTATTGATAGCATCAGCGTAACACTGTAGAAGTGTAAACTTGTCAAAATTGAAGCCACATGAAGTCTCTACAAGCAATCTGGCACTAACTCTTCATCTCTGCAGGGAAAGAAAAAAAACACACCTTTTTATCATCCATTTCTAACTCCTTGTTCTGCCACAGAACAGCTTGATTTTTTCTAAGCTGTGATCTTGCTTTTTCTCCTGATGTGAGAACAAACCCACATGCAGGCACAGTGGATCTCAGCCCTGGTGTGTCTCACCTGGTGGGACAGGAGGTTGCTTCAAGACATGAGCTGGAGGGTGCTGGGAGCAGCTGTAGCAAGGTATGGTCTCATCTCTTGTGCCAGGGACACACTTCACATGCTTCTGTACTCAGCCTGGGGATGTACAGCTTTTCTCAAGTGACCCTAGGATCATTCACATTATTTAATACTCTTGATGAAAGTCAACTAATTTTTTAACATCTTTTAACACCTTATTTGCAATATTCTAGTTACCACACACAATTAATACTGAATGAAAAAGAAAGAAAAACTACTTGCATAGAAAATTATTGTCATGATACTACTTAGCAGCTTAGAAGACTGTATAAAATGAAATTTAGTTTTGTGAATTTCTTAGTGAAGCAACTTTTGCATCTCGAGAAAGGAATTTAATTTCTTCTTTTCCCTATCCAATATGCAATTTTAAGGTTTCTGTTTATGTCAACAAGCCTTGAAAACCAATTTCTTTGACGTAGAATTTTTTTTATTGCCTTTAAAGCCTGCACATACTTCCTGAAGTTAGATTCACTGTGGGTGTAAGTGACAGACTGTATTTCTAACCAAATATATTCCCACTGGAAAAAAAGATATGCTTTTCAATATCTGAGGACTACTTTGCAACCTATTATAGCATTCCTAGACTCTAGATTCTGTAGTTTGTTTCTCTAGTAGTTTAGCTATGCCTGGCTATCTTTCCAAAAAATTCACACAATTTCCTTTTCTCTCAGTCTGGCACTCATGTAGAAAATTAAATTTGTTTTTAAATTTCTCTTCTGCCTTTGGACAGTTTTAAATTGTCTATTCAGAAAACCCTGTTATTCATAGGTTATGTCATTGTCAAGCTGTATTTTATAAGGTGATCCTGTCTCTCAACAATCATCTTCAAATTACTTAGATTATTTGATGAAAAACCTCTCATGTTTGTACTCCAGAGGTAACCATTTTTTTTCAACATAAGGCTTAGTCATTGAAACTCTTATGTAGAGTATTGAAGAAATCCAGACAAATCCATGTGAAGTATTGCTTTTTATGTGCTACATTCAGAACAGCAGGGGATTATATCTTGTCATTTTCTTTCTGTCTTTTTAAAAATTACTGAACACTACTACTCTTCATTTATTTACTGATGTAATTTAGAAATAGTGCCATTTGCATGCAAAGAGAATTTGTATGATACCCACCTGGGTGAATAAACTAGGAAGATATTTTCTGGTTTATATATTGTGATTCTGGATTATAAGTATTTTAATTGAATAGAAAAGTTATCCACATGCTCAATATAATAGTGGGGCTGATTTATTTATCATAGAACTTTTATCCATTAGTCTTTTTACATTGAGAGCTAAGTAAACCATAATAAACATAAAATGACAATCTGTAATACAAAATGCTTCCAGCTTGTTTATATGAACATAAGTCTTCAAAACTTCTTCAAATAAAAACAAAAGCTAAGTTCAATAACTTCTTACAATTAGTCTAAGTTAAAATATTGAAAGGTAGGTAATTTCTTGTATTTTCTCATTTTATTCCATAGCGACAAATATAGATAAATGAAAAAAATATTAGTTTTGCTCAAAAATTTGGCAACTCTAAATAAGGCAGGTGTAAATAAATTAAACTGCTAATTTCAGATCGATTATCTCACTATTTTAGTATTAATTCAGTTCACAAATCAGCTATTTTTTGGCTACTTGTTAACTACTTGTTATTTGTAATGAACACAATTGCTCCAAGTGGGGATTAATGAATGAAAAATACTGAAGATAAAAGGATATTTATATCTTAAAAATATGCCCTCTGCATACTCAATGTCTTTCTATATAAAGAATTGCTGTTAGTTTTTAAATAAACAAAATATTCTATTTCTCATACTAAAGTGGTCAGTTTATAGACAACAAAGGCACTCAGTGTAGAGCAAAGATTTGCAAATAAATTTTGTGTTCTTTCACTGACTAAAATATTAAGCAGATTCCTGAATGACGGGTTTATGCTTATTGACTTTTGTTGCATAAGATATTACATTGTTATTAGTTACAGTAATAATTTTAGAAGACACCTTTTGCTTGATGAAATGTGTCTGTTTCTGATGAAAGTAACTTAAAAGTGTTTTAGGTTGAAGTTGTCTCACTGTATGGAAGTTCTGTCATTGCAAATTTTGTTTATATATGTAATATGTCATTACACATGGCAGATGTTTCAAGCCCTTAACATCTAAATAGTTGTTCATTGGTGTCACCCCAGCATGTCCATGTCTTTCTTATACAGGAGAGTCCAGATCTGCACAATGTACTCCAGATGTGGCCTCAGCAGTTCTGAGTAGAGCAGGAGGTTCAGCCTCCTCAAACTCCTGATAGTGTTTCTTCCAGTTCAGCCCAGTGTAGGATTGCATTTCTTTGCCCTAAGTGAGCATTGCTCATTCATCTTCAATTTGTTGGCCACTAGGGCTCCTCTGAGAGAAGAAAATTATTTCAGGATAAAAGAGACACCAAACCAAAAGTAGAAGAGAATGTGTCCGTGTGCTACTCAGCAGTAGAATGGAAAAGATTTTTAAAATATTTTAAATCTGGCAATATTGTATTTTAAGATCTTATTTATACATTAAGATATGACAAATGGGGGAGACTCAATTTTTAAAAATTAAATTCATAATCATAACAAAAAGCAACTGTGAAAATAGTAATCAGTAGCTGGATATTGGGGAAAAAAATCACAAGATTTACAACACAGTGGAAAATGTTGTGGTACTGTGTCTGGAAGACAGACCAACAACCAGTGATGAAACATGGAGAGAACTGGAATGAGTTTCTTATTTCCTCTCAGTCTGTGGTGCTGACCACAGCTGAGCCAAAGGGTCAGGCTCTTGGCCTGGTGTGAGTTCAGCATCTTTACAGGAGGTTTCAATCTACCTTAAAATAGGAACCTTAGAATATAAATTGGAGGAAAAGTTTACCTATGATCTAATTTGAGAAATAGTGAAAGGAATAAGACTGTACTACATTTGACTGGTTTCACATTGAACAGTTTTGGAAATTTTGTAACTGGAATTGCCTCCCTTCAGCATTCAGCATCCTCCATGTCCTGAATCGATGGATGCACGTGACATTTACCCATAGGCTTTATGCCCTACTTTATGCTCTATTCTAGTAGGGAGAAAAAAAAAATAAATAAGAAAGAATTTAAAAAGAGGGAGAAAAAATAATACATCTCAGTATTTAGTCATTACCAATGAAGGCATCCTAACATGGCTCTGAACAATTCTGTGAAATCACCAAAACTCCCCACAAGTATGTTTTCCTAAAGTATGCTTCCATAAAATGAAGGTGATTTGAAGATGGGATTATGTTTAAGGAGTGTAGGAGGCCAAAAATGACCCAGAGACAAAAATTGCTTATCATGAACACCATCAGTCTGTTGTTGTTGGACACAAAATAAAGATACTTGACTTCAGTTGAAAGGCAGAAGAACATCAGAAGGTTTTATTTAGAATTCATTCAGCCTTTTTATAATGTGCTGTGCTAAAAAGGCATATTATTGGTCCATAGAATTTACACTTTTCTCCATTGGTTAAATAACAGAAACAACACCTGGAAGAGGGATTGTTATCAGAAAAATATTGTTTACTTAGAAATGTTATGAGTTATTTATAGAAATTGTCCTTGAAAGAAAATTCTCCCAAGAAATCTTCCCTTGGGAAGAAAAACCAGCCACTGACAGGCTGAAAACCTTTCAGACTCAGAAATATCAGGCCCACATCAGTCTGCCTTAGAAAGTTTTATCCTATTTGGGTAAGAGAAATTGTGTTTACAGACATAAGCTAGTTCATGCTATTTAGCCTCAGAGTCTAAGATAGTTGTGACCCGTCTTTTATGTAACATCTCAGACACTCTCAGCATTGTCCTTCGCAGAGCTACACCATTGTCTTCTATCTACATCATTTGATACTTGCAAGAAATGCTTGACATTCACAGGTAGTTGGAGTTTCTGGGTTTGTGTGAATAGCATAGATGGGTGGTATTGAAGTTTTCCAAGTCTGAGAGCATACAAATGCTATCTTTACCATGTAGTACTTTGTATTGACTTCTGCTTCTACTGAGTCCATGCTTTGCAATTCAAAGATCAGAGGATGAAGGAAGCCCTGCTGGCAGAGATGCAGACAAAAATTACATATGGGTTGGGGATTTCATAAGTTTTATGAAAATTATCTCATCTCTCTTTCCTTAGGTAAACTATTCTCATTAAATTTGGAAGGACTGTTACTTAGATTCTTGGACCAGATATGTCTTCCAGGTAAGCGTGAAGACAATAACTTGTCATAACTTGAAGTGAACATTTTTACATTTTTTCAAACTCTTGTAACACAATATGAAGACTCACAGAAAGGAAGGAATAATTTCATATGAATGATTCAGACATTATTGAATCAGGAAAAAAAAACCAACTTGTGGACATGTCATATCTATGCTAGTGGTTTTTCCAAATACATTGTTATGTTTCAGAAATTGCAAGCAAAATATTATAAACCTTAATTTCAGCACAAGAACTTTTAAATGCTCCCAAGGAATACTACCTACATTTTCACTGAATGAACAGCATGTGCTTTTATTTTGTATTTTAAAGTGATGCTAAAAATTTCACTCTGTGAGTGCTTCCATATTCTGCTCCAGGTGCAATGTACCATAATTCCCTGGGGTACACAGGGTACATTTAATCCACAGCACTTTTATCCTTTTTGATTTCAACAGCTTTACACTGATATTCCCCTGAAGCATTTCTTTTGTTTGCTTGCTCCTGAGCCTAGCTGATACTGTAGCAGGTGCATCTCATAAGGCCACTACACTTGAGAGATAATGATATAAAAAATTGCAGGTAGACTAACTGTAGTTTTGCAGAGAAAAATAGAGGTTAACATTTCTCTGAAGTGATCTTTCCAGTCATCAACCAACAAAAACTGTTCTTGACAGAAAGTTTTCTGATAGACACCTGTAGCCCTTCTGCCAATCTTCCCAAGATTTTGGGGGTAAAATTATTTTTCCTTGCATTTAATAAAAACAGCATCTCTCAAGAAGCACCATGACAGCTCAGTGGGCATAAAATGTCAAAATAATTTCCAAAGCACTGTTGAATTCACTAACATTTCATTTTTATGGTTTTGTAAAAAAAAAGAGACAATAAATACTTGGAAAGGGCAGGAATTTTCCTGAGATACTTAATGCTATAGACAGCAATGTCATTGGTTTTAGTGCTTGCAAAGTGGGAGGGAGAATTTCCTACAAAAGGAAAATAAACTAAGACATTCTTGCAACATCAAGAATGTCCCATTTGATGCATCTGGGCAGGTT
>WEIU01014587.1:25007-39307 GCA_013389925.1 Aegithalos caudatus
TTTTAAGTTTTATTTTATTCTGTCACCAGAAAGCTAAAAAATAGCCCCAAAATTATTAGAGTTTGAACACTGCATTCAAAGAATCTATTTCATGTAGAGATTGCAGTATGTACCTTGATCACATTTTACCTTGTAAATGTGAGCATACTACCTTTCTTTGAAGCTGCAAAATGTATGTTTTGTTTCTTTGTGTCTCCATCCAGTAGAGTTCTGCTGTGGTGCAACAGTACTTCAAGTGTGCTGACACTTCTTGTTTTGATAGCTGTGATGCTAAGTTTATATATTTAGATTTTCGGTATCTTTGTGCAAGCGACTGCTGTGTGTGGGAGGCAGTTGGTGGTGTCTATGCCATATGGGATGATTGCTGTTTGCGCAAATTGGATTATTTGGGATGAAAATCACAAGTCATTACTTGTTGCTGTGTGAGTCCTTCTACTAAATCCTTAAATAGAAGTTAATACCTGTCAGCAGATTACAGATTTTAAAAGATTTGCTTAGAATCAAAACCTGAGGTTGCAGTCTTCTCCAGATGCTTCATGCCATTTTATAGAGTTGTGGCTGTTTACAGTAGCTGGGGATTGAGTTCAAAATTCATTATGCATGTGTGAGATCTGATTAAAGGAAAAGCAGAAGCCTGTATAGCTGGTTTAGCCTGATACAATTCAAAACTCAAAAGAGAAAAGTACATCTGAAGTGAAGAGTAGCAACAACATACTTTGCATTGCCTACATCTCCAGTGTAATCCTTTATCTCTGCTGGCTTCTTTGTTTGTTTTGCCTGTCAGTCTTCCCCTCTGGTTTCTCCAGTATGCCAGTCATACCATCCGATCAGACAATCCAGACTTGGGTGATATTTTCCAGGGATGTTTTTAAATCCCTGCTGAATTTTAAATTCAGTGCTGTAACCAAGCATATCCATTTGCTCTACCACCTTTAGCACTTCATCCCAGCAGTCATATGTGCAACCTCAAAATTGTGGGAAGCATCTGTGGAACTTTGGTCAAACACTGCCTGGCTGCCTGGGGGACTGTGGCATTGTGGAATGTGCAGCCTGCTAGTGACTGTGCTGAATTCACAGGATTTTTATATTTGTCTCAATCCGTAATGCATTCCATTAATGAGTTCATGGATTTTAAAGAAACCAAATTTTAAAAAGAAGAAATAAAAGGCATAGCATGTCATTTACATCCACACAAGCCATGACAGAGACCAAAGCCTCAGGGGATATAGCAGGACTGCCATGGAGATCTGCATGCATCCTGAGCTGTGGTGCAGGTTATGATGAAAGGATGATTCTTCTGAGTGGGGACTCACCAAGGGGATTTTTTCCCTGGATCCCAGGAAGGTGCATGCTGCAGTAAAGTACTTGTGAAAGTTGTAATAGTAGAATCTTGTATCATGATGTAGGTGTCCTATTTGGTGCAGATGAGGTAGAGTGGAATATGTAAACAGGGAAAAAATTCCAGATGTTTGGCTTGGGCTGGGAAGAAGAATGCAAGTTGTGGGTCTGCCCCTAAAGGCATGGATTGTTACATTTTTGGCTCATACTGTTTCTAAATAACAAATCAGCGAGTTTCCTTTTATACAGTTCTTACACTTTAATGTAGTTTGGGAGCAAAATTTTGCAAGATGAAAGTTTAAGTACAGCATTGCAGGAGCTGGATTTTTTGGGGCTGGGGCCGGGGATGCTCTCAGAGCATCCTGCTCTCAGAGCCCTCAGACTAAACTCTTGGTATCTCTTTGGCAGATTACGGCAGGAGAATGATATGGTTGACTCGGCTCCTCAGTGGGAAGCTGTGCTGCGGCGGCAGAAGGGGAAAACCCAGGCAGATCCAAACTACCGGCGATCCAGGCACAGATCTCGATCGTATGTAACGCTTGCATCCTTTGATGTGTAAATTAAGGCTGTTGAATCATGTTAAAGAGGCAGAAGGAGTATCTCCAGTGTGGTGGTGGCCCTCAGTGCTGAGGAGCACAGATTTTCACACGGTATATTCCCAAATTAGCAGATTTGTGGCCAAATTGCCTTGGCTTAGTGATTTCAGTTTTAGGGCACAAATAACACAGAGAGGGCTTTGTAACAAAGCTGCTGAGAAACTCTGTCCATCACTTGGGAAGAAGTCCTGGATGGCTCTGTGGCTCATTGAACATTAGTTCTGCAATGACTACAGTGAATCCTCTTTTTTGGGCAGCAAGTCTGTGGAAGCATTGAGATTTTACTTGATAGCTGCAAACATTTTTATGAAATACATGCACACCTATTTAATCATATATCTGCAGTGGTGTTCCAGATGAAAGCAGGTGCTCATGTTTCCATGTCAAATTATCCCTGACAATCAGCAGTCAGTGGTATATTGCATCCCAATATCAAGGATTTCTGTGATGGAGCCATACTGCTAAGGCACTGCTGTTCCTGCTTAGAGCCTGTTCTGACATGGTGAAGTTATTAGCTTTTGAAATCAATTTTCTCAAGTTAATGAAAATATTGGTTTCCTTTAATTTACATTTTTCTTCTAAAATGGCCTGGTTTTGGGGCATAGATACACTGTTTGGTATCACTGAAACCAGAGTCAGCATTGAAGTTTTCAGCATTAAAATCCGCTTGAGTTCTGTTTTCGGTGGCCCACGTTGCTAGAACTTGTTGCTGTCTCCAGTTGTATACTGCAGAGTTTTATTTCTTTATGAGGAATAGAATTTACCTTTAAAGGTCCAAATAGTAGATTTTCTACTTTAACAGGCTTTGTACAGACTTGTTAACTTTCAGCTGCAGAAAAGTCAGGTGTTATTAGGTGTAATTTTATGATATACTTTTAAAAATCAGGAATATTAAAGCTCACTTGCATGGAATCCAGGAAAATCAGTTGATCAAATTTGATTTCCATTTGTTTTATTATATACAGAAAGTGCTGTACACTATGAAATGTACTCAGTTAATAATGGTTAGATTAGATTTGTAGCAAATTTTTCTTTTTTACCACAGGCCAGGTAAATCTCAGTGTTTGGACAGCATGGGTTCCCTCTTGTGGTTAATTTAACTTATGAAATGGCATTGATTTTTCAGCACAGTGACATTCTGAGTTAAACTACTTCTAGTAAAAAAAACCAAAGATGCTAAGCATCTAACTTAAAAAACAAAGGTCATAGAAGAAGCAAAGAAATGAGGAAGGCCTGAAAATTTTGGTAGGCTTCTCATTTCCTTTTGCTATTATTTTGGTTATTCATGTGTTTCTCCTTTTTATCACACTCTCCGGTTAAAAAAAAAAACAAACAAACCCAAACAAACAAACCCACAATGAAGTAAACCCAAACTATTTTTTGAAAAAGATTAGTAAAAGATATTTAACTGTTAACATGTAGTACATTATAACATGTATTTAATTTACTTTGCTTCAGCTGTTTGTTTACTTGACTGGTTACAGGTCAGAAGAAAAGGTTATGGTTGCTTTGGTTTTAAATGTTGTCAAATGGTCACTTCAACTCGCCCAATTAAAAATTGATATAAACCCTTAAATTTAGTAGAGCAGGTAGTTCTTTCAGGTAAGTCCATTATTGCATTTGTAACTAGAGCTTTGAATATGTGAAGTAGTGCCTGAAATGTGACTGTGCCTGGCACAGTGCATTTCATTTGTTTGCTAATGAATAATACTAACCATTCATGGTGGTAAGGTGGTATCTGCTTAGTCTTGGGAAAAATACAGGAATTTGGCCTTTCTTTCTCCTCAAGGAATCAGCAAATGCAGACAGCTCCCAATTCTAGTTCCACAGGTTTATTTTCAAGAGTTCATGTAAAACATCTGTGTAGCCAAAGGGCTTTTTCTAATTAAGTAGAATGGCCATAAAATTCCACGGCTATTTAAATTTACCATTTGTGACTCAAACTGAAATATTAATAAGAGTGCAGATGCAGGCAAAAATAAAAAAAACCCTGTAGATCTTATTAATATGTAGAACTGTTCCAGGTTGTGCAAACAAACAAAAAACCCCCATGAGACTCATCACTTATTGGGAATTCCCATTATGTTTCTTGTGCATTAGAGAAATGGATTAGCATGCAAATTGTACAGAAGGTATATTGATCCAGATACTGAGATAGAACAATCTGAGTCCTATATATCAAAACTGTGAGTTTTAAAAGAATTCACAATAAAAAAATGAAAACAAAGTAAAAGAAGGATTGTGATCTGGCTCTAAAGATTTAACAGAATTGCTTTGTTGCAGCAGGCTCTTAAGAAACATACAAACATGAACTTCCTATGCAGTATATGCAATACCTACATTTCATCTTACATCTCACCTTTCTTTTTGTAAGCTTTCTGTTATTTTGCTTTCAAAGGAAGTGGGAACAGGCCTTTGGAAAGAAAGAAAATGCCTTAATTAAGTTTATCTGCATCATATTTCTTTGTATTCTCTGGTGGGGAGCTAACCTGAATAAATGCTGTAAGGTTATCCCAGTATGGAAACACTTCTTAAACAGATGAAAAATAACTAACTGCAGGATGTGAAGTCTAAGAGAAGTTTGCTCTGAGGAATCATTGTATTTAGCCCTTTTTTCTTTTCTTTTTTTTTTTTTTTTTCCACGGGATGCCATACTGCCAAATTGGTATTGCACAGCCAAGTCTTTATAATTAGTGTAATTGCAGGGATGGAAAGAGGGAAAACGGCAGAGATCATAGAGTAAAATACCTGGAGCTGGTCACAGAAAGCAGGAGGTACAGTTCCTAGAAATTGGAGAAATTAAGATTTTAAATAATTCTTATTTAACCACTCTCTTTCCATGCTGCCCCCAAAATTAGTATTTCTTGCTGTCGGTGAGGCTTCATATGATGCTTTGTGATACTTGAGACTTAAAGCCAGGTCCTGAGCAGTTGTATTTCCATGAATAAGTAAAAGCCATGATCTGATGAAATGGCTCAGTGGTATGCACAATACCCTGCTTTGTGCAGGTCCTGGGTTAGGGAGCGACCTTGGGGCTTTGCTTCCTTGGGCAAACTAGGGCTTGTAAGCATGACAAAGCCTCCTTGGAGAAGCTAGCATTTTCGAAGGAGCTTTCACATCCCCCACTGTCTGATTATTCAGCCTCAGCAGAGGATGCCTATCTTTCCAGCCCCAGGGTGAACACAGTGTTTGCAGTTCCTGTTTTGTGAGCAGGAAGCTTCATGGGGACAGAAAGCAGTTCAAAACTAAAGGGTGAAAAAGGCTATTAAATGCCACTGCATTTACTGCATCAGGGAGTTAAAAGCAGCTTGGACAGATGTAATGAGAAAAAAATGCAAGAAGGGAGGAGGAGTATTAGGAGTATTGTATTAGCCTTTTTTGGTTTGGTTTGGTTTGGTTTGGTTTGGTTTGGTTTGGTTTGGTTTGGTTTGGTTTGGTTTGGTTTGGTTTGGTTTGGTTTGGTTTGGTTTTGGTTCCCCAAGGGATGCCAGACTGCTAAATTGGTGTACTGAAAAGTCTTTATTGTTAGTGTAATTGCCGGGATGGAAAGAGGGAAAATGGCAGAGATCATAGAGCAAAATACCTGCAGCTGGTCACAGAAAGCAGGAGGCATTGATAGAAGTAAAAATCAGAGAAAACTAAATGCATTATAATAAACAGAAACACAGAAAGTTTTAAAAAACTCTGAACACAGAGAACAAATGGACTGTAAACTACTCATGCTGTAGCTGTTGCCATCGTGAGAACCTGAGGAGGTGGAAGGGACAGCAGTTTGTCAAGGATGGGAATCATCCTACCTGGAAAGCCTTGGAGCCTGAGGTTGTTATGGACTAATTAATTTTAGCCCTACTAGGGAAACACAAATGCTATGTTGTTTTTCACCCTTTGATCTTTCTCTGGTATTTATAAACCAGTTAAGTAATATCTCCTAGTACTTCTGCTCCCATAAAATCTAAAAAGTACCACAAAACATTACCATCCCGAAATAATCTGCCTTTACATCAGCTGTATAGTGTTTACTGCAATATAGATGTGTCTGAACTTTATTCCTAGGCTGAAGTCTGGAAATAAGCTGAACATGGTATTGGTGAAATAAGAAAACAGTTTAATTGTTAATGGTAGAGAGCAGTTTGAAATTATTTCTGGTACATCTCTGTCTCTGGGCAGGGAAGAGGTCGTTTAGATGTGCAAAAATGGAGATCTCAGCTGTCTTCCTTGAGCTGCCTCTAAATTTGTATTATATCCCTCCTAAAGCATCTTTGAATATGATAGGCCTTTTTGTCTGAGAGAAAAAAGACCAGGCTGTATGACCTGATGGTGTAAAACTTAGTATTTGAGAAACTTTGGGCATATTTATTTGTGTGCTGTATGCGTCTGAAAGTTGCATCCCCCACATTTTAGATGGTGTGGAACAATCTAGCTGTTGACACTGAGCTCATATAATGACAACGAAGAGTTATATGATCTCTCCATGCAAATGTAGTCTGTGCCAATAAAACTTTTACTTAATCTATTACTCTGAATGTATTTGGGTGAATTCTGGGTGCATCTTAAACAACAGCAGTGGGTTTGCACTAACCTTGCAATAGAAAAAGGAAAATAAAAATAACAAGGTTCCAGTTAGAAACATCTATTCTGTGATCAGCAGAAAATGTGAGACATGCCCCTCAGGCTTGCTTTGCTACATCTCCATGTCTGCAATAGGGAGATTACCGTTTTGCATGTCAATTAAATACTTGCTAAAATATTTAGATGCATAAGTAGACAGTTGCTGGTTTGATTAGTTTGTTGGTGGGTTCTTTTTTGTACTGGACACAAAAAATAAGTAAATTGAGCAGAAACCCATTTTGGAGATGACCAGAAAAGGAAGGGCTGCAGTGTGATTGCAGTTGAGTCACAGGTCTTTACTGGAGTCCACTGGGAATGGCTGGGATTACTGATCTGTGGCCATGACCTATCCCTCATTCTGCACACCAAGGGCTCTGTGGGCCACAGGACATTTCTGAGGGCCTTTTTCAGAAGTGTTATTCCAAAATGTGTTGTCCTTGGAAGGATAAGTGTTGGCAGTGACTGGGCAGTGATTTGGCTTGGGAAATTCTGCTGTTTATATTTTGTGTACACTCTTGCTGAAGGCTGGTGGAACTGGAATTGTGATGTCTGTCTGTCGTTTAAGAAATGGCTTCTCAGTTGAAATAAAGCAATGAAGTTGGATTCATTTTCTGAGATAATAAACCTTAAAATTGAAGCCACTGGTGGATTACATTTATCATGATTTCTGTGCAGGTTCTGTGTTGTTAAAAGTTATTTGAACAGCAATATGTCAGTTTTCACAGCTGAACCTTTGTTATCTTTGTCGATATTTACAGGAGAAGCCCAGATGTACAAGCTAAAGAAGAACTATGGAAACATATTCAGTAAGTATGGCCTTTGTAGGGTCTGAGAGATTCTTTAATGTAGTTACTCAAATCCCCTCCATTGTGGCACTACACTGATGTAGTTTAAGTAAATTATGTATATGTTAATAACCTCCTGTGTGTAGAAGCTACTGCAGATGACTGCACTGAATAAAGATTACCATTGTATGTAAATTAATTAATAAAGATCAATACATAATTTTAGAGATTTATTCCTGTGTGGCTTCCAAAATGTCAATATCAACACTTTTAGCATGACATCCCATTACCCCTTAGGAAGACATTTACCAATTCCAAAGCACACATAATGTTCATGATATTGTGAAGCAACAAGATCAGATATGCAGGGAGGTGAAAGGAAGGTGAACAGGATGCAACAAGCAGTTGAAGCAATCGAGGTGAAGTTACACTTATTTCAAAATAGGTGTCCTATTTTGATGTTAAGATAGCTTCAGGGCTGATAACAGCTTGTTTTAGTAAATCTTTTTAGCCCAATATAATAAAATTTTTGCACTTCACAGTTACTATTACATTTTTTACTTTTCTTAATCCTTTATAGGAAGGAGCTTGTGGATCCATCTGGCCTATCTGAGGAGCAATTGAAAGAAATTCCATACACTAAAGTAGAGTGAGTTTATGTCAATTTTTTTTTTTAAATTGTGAATATGAAAGACCATTTTTCTTACTTTACTGTGAACTCTGTCTTACTGAAATACGAATGGGCTTCCACATAATCTACAAGCTCATATCTATTCCAAATACTCCGCTAGGATGGGCTGGGTGGGGATACTTAATCTTAAAATCAAATATTTTTCCTTTTCAAAATAAGAAAATCATGTTAATCTCTCTTAATCTCTCCCACACACTCCTGAACTTGTCTGTATGTTCTGTATGTCTCCCTATGCTAGGCATGAATCTTATAAACTGCAGAACCAGAAAGAAGTGAATGTAAACAAGAGAATAATTTTTTTTCTCAATTTTTTTCTTTGTTTCAAATATTCTGATCATCCAAGGCACACTTTGACCTCTGCAATCCCTTCCCTGGCTTGTCTTGGGCAGCTGCCAGGGCATAGCTGTTTCTTTAAGAACCAACACTGCAATAATTGCCCATTTGGGATTCCACTTACCAGTGCAAGCAGCTGAATGTGGCACAAATGGGATCCTGGTTTGCATTATAATGTGCTTCCAAACACCACTAGGCAGAAAAGCCTGATGTTATGGATATATAAATTAATGCATTCTTTATTAAAGTTTCATTCTCAAACATGGGCAGGCCAGTTTATGATCTCTGCTCTCTTAAACCATTGAATTCCAAGTACAGACTTCTAAAAAGAAGCATCAGCCAGTTTAAATTCAAAAATTTAAGAAAATATAAAAATTTAAAGTTAAAAACTTTAAATTCAGCCAGTGCAAGAGGCCATCTGTTACACTTTAGTAAGAAATGGGAGGAGCTCTCAGTCTGCAGCTGAATTTATGTTTTGTGCCAAAGATGTGGTTTAGCACCCCCCGTGCTGTGAATTCTGTGTCTCTCCTAGGACTCAAGGTGACCCCATCCGCATCCGGCACTCACACTCCCCTCGCAGCTACCGGCAGTACCGGCGCTCCCAGTGCTCCGATGGGGAGAGATCTGTCCTGTCTGAAGTGAAGTATGTGAACATGGCTATTAGCACTGAACTAGTCTAGTGCAGCCCAAAGGTTGTTTAGGGATCACAGTGGCAAGAAGCTCCATAAATGTGGATTGTTGGTGGCACAGGGTTCAGACAACCCCTTAAATTGTATGTCTTCAGAGGTAAACGTGAATGAACTCCAAAACTCCAAAACCATTTGTGGTCCGTTCTCAGCCACAGTGGCTTTCTTGATCCATTTGGAAGGAGGAAAAACTGAAAAGGCTGAAGTAAACCTGTATTGACCTTTAGTGGTAGGTCATAAAGTTGCTTAGGGGATGAGAATTTTTGAGTTGCTTTCCAGATAATTTCACCTGTGATAGTGTTAAGATGTTATCTGTGTTAGCTCTGTATTTTGTTTTATTGGAATTCTAGTACAACCCCCTTTGTCAAAAGGTTTATCAGTCTTTCCTAGATGACTGAAGAGTACTTATGAATGGAAAAGCAACAGCCCCCTTCTCAGTTGCAGCGAGGCCATAAAATATGAAAAACAGTCCCCACCTGGAAGGCTAGTTTTAGCTGGATAGCACCCTGAAGGAGGTGTAGCACACCCATGATTTACTTGTCCTTGCAATGAAGGTGGCCAGGCAGAGGTTGTTCAGAGAAGTTGTGGCTGCCCCATCCCTAGAGGTGTTCAAGGCCAGGTTGGCTGGAGCTCTGGCAAAATGGGATAGTAGAAGGTGTCCCTGCCCATCCAGGAGGTGGAAATGAATGACCTATAAGGTCACTCCCAACCCAAACCATTGTGTATTTCAATGATGTTGTATCAATTTGGGCTGCTTCCAAAGACCAGGAAAAGACAGGGATGGGATGGGATGGGCTATGCCCTGAAGGTTCCCAGAGGATCAGCATGATGGCTTTCAGATGTCCAAAGTCAGGTGATAAAAGCCTTTCAGATCTATAGAGCAGTCTGGGTCAGTTTCATTGTTCTTCCTCTATGCAGTTACAGTTTAATTAATTAAAGCAATATCCATTTTATGATGTAATTCCAGTGTCAAAACTGATCTGGTCCCTCCACTGCCTGTTACACGATCTTCAGATGGGAAAGGTCCCAGCATCCAGCTGACTCAACTGGTTAGTGATTGTACATCCTTTGCAATTTTCCTTTATATTGGAGGGACAAGTGGGGCTCTAGTGCTTTATTTAAGATGGTCTTTGTTTTTCAGTGAAAAGTAAAGATGAGATTTTTTTTCAGCAGCAGTGTGAGCTGAACTTTTGTATTTTACTTACACTTTGTTTGTATTCCAAAATACATGTAGTTCTGTAGCATATGCCCCTTGTGAACACCTGCTTCTGCTGCTGAAGAATTCTCTCCCTAATCTGATGCATCCCTAAGATGCATCTCTGCTCCTCACAGAAGGAATACTGACTCTTATAACTTCTAGAATTATGCAGATGTGTTTGTGATGCAGTTGTAATCACATCCTTTATTCACTTCTTTTAGAGGTAGTCTGAAGAAGTTTTGTTGCTTGGGCTTGAAACAGTGCTTCTCCTTTCTCCTTCCCTTCCCTTCCATTTTTCCTTCCCTTCCCTTTCCTTTCCTTTTTCCTTCCCTTTCCCTTTCCTTTCTTTTCCCCCCCACAAATATTGAATATTTTTAGGCTATTGACATCTAAAAAGGACAGAACTTGCCTTTTGTTCTTCTAAATCATTGTCTTCCATCATATATTACACTACCATATCTCTCAGTTTTGATTGTTTTATTGAGCTCAAAATATGAGAAGCAAATTCTATTCAAAAGCACTTGCAGGTCTTTTGTACAAACACACAAAAGGAGAACCAAAACATAGAAGGAAGAATTCCACATACCTAACTTACCGTACCAGTACTGTAAAAATGTTCAGTGTCTACAAACACCTCTCTTTTCCCTCTGTCCCAGGATCCCTCACAACAGTGGCCATTAATTTCTTGTGTTTGCTTGCAGTGTTTTGCTAAATATCAAATAATTAATCATGACATTTCCTGAATAGGCAATAGCACAAAGGGGCAGCAGCTGGCCAGGGAAAAAAAAAAGTTCTGTTTGATCAAATAAATGTAGAGACTTTAATATTCCTGATGCATATATATAAATATATGTATATAATGTGTATATACATATATGTATATATGCCACTGTCTGAGGCTTTCATAGCAACAGTTAGCAAAATACAGTGTTTAAATTCTGCTGTATCTTTTAAACAACATGTTTAATTTATTCTCTTCAGAGGCAGAATGGATCTAAAGACAGCTTAATAGAAGAACCATCTCTACTATCCACTAATAATGTTGATGGAAAACCTGCCACTAAGGTCATAAAAACTGTACAGGTGTCACGCTTTAAGGTGGAGACTTGACTGATGAATTGAAGATGGTGAATGGATTTTGGTCTTTGGAAAGTCAGAATTTGTTTATGTGTACAAGGGAAGGAATTGAAGTTGACGTGGTGGTCTTTACTTCAGGACACCTGGCAGTGCAGCCTGCTTGCTGGGAAGACCAAGCAATGGTTTTATCACCAACACCATTCTAGTGGTCTGATGGATTGAGGACAAGCTGCCTGACAGACAATCAAAACCAAAAGTCTTTGCAAAACTGAAAGATCAGCAGTAACATTTCCAAAAAATGAACGACAAAAAAATTGCTGCAACAAAACAGGCTTCATGGTCTGCTCTGTAACTGAGTAGCCTTGTTTCAAGAAGTGACTGTTAACTGACATGATCAGGACCAGATGCTTCAAGATAAGTAAAACAGTCATGTTTTTGGTCAATTGTGCAATACAGTGTGATATGGGGAAATTATCTTCACAATTTATATGGGGATCAACTTATGTCCTGAGATATGAGGACAGGTAGCTCTTACAAGGGTTATTTTAGCCTAGCACAGTAACAAATGTTCCTGTTGTTGTTATAAACTCTAACTCAACCCATTTTAGCTCAAAAACAATAGACTCTGTAACATGCTGTAGCAGTGAGTTCCAGAGGTGATGCAGACTTTGCTTTGGGCAGGTTTAAGTGTTCTAAATTTTGAATGTCCTTTTGTGTAGAGGCACTATTTAAATGAACATCCTATACCACAGAAATACATTTACCAACCTGTAGTAAAGCACACTGGAAACTGGGAAATATGAATTGACCCACTGTGTTAAGACTGCTTAGCAAGGCACTTCAGTGCTGGTTAAATGAAACTTGTGGAGTAGTATGTAATATAGCACTAGAATAGCAAAATCTGTCTTAGTATCTCATATAAAACAATCTGACACTTTTCTCTGAGCCATTTCTACTATGTAAAATTATAAAGGAAGTATTTCGGGTATGATAACTATATTTTTTTTCTATCATCATGGTAGGAATACTAAGTTTTAATGATGCTACACAATGAGTGGGTCATCTTCTAATATATATCTGAAGTGATGCCTGGATCTCCTCTTGTCCTATCACTTCTTACAAATATCTGTAAGTCACTTCTCAGCCTCCCATTTGTCTACAGTCGGCACATGGATGAGCCTTCAGGTGCTGCTGACTTGCCAGGGAGCTTAGCAAAGTCTTTGTGTTGTGGAAGTAATTTTTGCTAAGTGTAATCACTGAACTAAGTACTGCATTTGTCAAATAGTGTTGTAAACAGCTATAGCAGCTCATGTGCCTTTCTGTATCTGTCCTCTCTACACTCAACTGCCACAACCCACAGATTGGCAGTGATCCTGTGTTTTCCAGTCCAAACAACACCAAGGAATTGCAGCCCTGTCAGAAAAGCAACACCACTTGAGAACTGGAAAAGGTGTCTTACATTACACTTTACAAGAGGCATGGGATTACTAACACACATTTTAAGTTACTAAACTGATGAGCGAAATGTTGTACAATGTGTTTTATTTTCCACTTCATTTTCTGATTCTTCATTGTTTCATGATCTGAGGTGATCAGGTGGATGTTACTAGCCAGGGCAGTAGCCATACGGTTTGTTTATTCCTATCACAGTATGGAGTTGGGAAGTGCTATGTCCTACCAGGGAATCCAGATTCACTTAACAAATACTTTTCTTTGGTGATTTACTTGGGACAGCTCTGCTTCTACAGTCTCAGTGAAAAAATCTAAGCAAAGGAAAGAGTAACAACCCCTCTGTTGTAAAAATTCAGTTTTCATGGAGGTTCTTCTGAATTTTTTTAATTTACTGTGGATTTAACTCTAGGACGTTGTTGGGCTTAGCTTAAAGTATTTGCTCAGTTTTGTAAGTTTCTTAAATGGTTTGTCATTGCTCCAATTTTAAGCGATCCTTTAGGATCAGTTTATGACCTTGTGTAGTACTGTCATGAACACCAGTTTTAAAAAGTAAAAAAAAAAAAAAATTAAAAAAAAAAAAAAAAATCCAAAGCTAAACCACATTAAAAAAAAAAAAGTCCCAACCAACCCTAGGAAAAAGAAAATCACTATGGCAAAATGGCCTAATAGAATCTTTTGGAAGACAGTTGAAAAATGAACTGGTTAATGTCTGCAATGAAAGCTGCTCCTTGCTCCTTTGAGAAGGTGTTCCAACTTGGAGTATTACACACTTTCTTGTAACTTGCAGCATTCTAAATCATTACCATTAGTTTGTTATCCTTACTCAAGCACAGGTAAGTGGCACATATCTACTACTGCAGGAGGATTTGTGTTATTATTTGAGAATTATCTGTACATAGTATATGTATCTTGCCAATCTTTCAATATTGATCAAGAACATTTATATCCAACCTTATGTTTTCCTGTATGCTTTCATCTTCCTGTGGCCTTTTGTGTGTTATTGCTGGATACCATCAGCCAAGTGTGTGGTATTTTACTTAATGCACTACATCAGAAAATAGGCTTCTGTCAAGTCTAATAGGGAAAGTGTTCAATTCTTAAGTCACTGGAAAATTGTTTCATAATCAAGCCAACTTTTTTGCATTTAAATGAGAAATTCACAAAGTGAGCTCTAGATTTGAGTTAGTGGTCTTCCTGATGAGGCTATGTAGGAAGCAGGTTTTTTAGAAACTCTGATGTTAGCCTTAGCCACTATAATCTAGTTTTGTGTCCACAGGACTAAAGATATAATGCCCCTATTCCACATTTTCCAAATGTTTTGTTGTGCCAAAACAAGGCAAAACTCGCAACAATGACATCACTCTCAGCTAGTAGTACAGAAAAGCAAATTTCTTTCATATATGTGATCCTTCTTTCCCTTCAAGCTTTTTTTCCTCAAGCACTTGAGGAAGAGCACCTTTCTTTGATATTTTTATTTTTGTGAGAGATACACACCAGTGATCAATCACTGAAAGCACTTACTGTGTCACAGCTATG
>WEIU01014589.1:0-27420 GCA_013389925.1 Aegithalos caudatus
AGAGAAGAGAAGAGAAGAACAAACTTGGGCCACAAATTAGAGTTTGATGTTTACAAAGTGGCTTCACAAATGTTGTTCAATGAAGTGAAAAGCAACATAAAAAAAAGAAAAAAATAAACCCCAAGATTTCAAAGTTCTATTTATGTTCACCAGTGGCAATTTTTCTTTTTAATGTTGGATCACTTATTCAGCAGAAAGCAGATGAACAAAAATGCCGTCTCCTGGAAGAGTGGGAAAATAACTTCTTCTTGGTGTCCTTTCAAAAGCAGGAAATTCAAAACCTGACTTCAGTAGAAAGTGACACTTAATTAGGCAGCTTGTGTTCTTAGACAACAAACAGAATAAAAGGTAATGTGAAATGTAAAGCTGAAAGTGAATCATGATGGAATTCAGGTTTTTTAACACACCAGGAAGGGTGCAGGTCTTCAGCAGTGAATGCAATTTGCAATTTCCAGTTCCACAGTCTTCCTCAAATAAAGTCTTCTTTCTCAGTTCTTAATTTTAGGCAAATGTGTCTGGGAACCCCACTTAACAGTTCCAGATAGGTAAAAAAGACCTAATACATAAAAATCTACAGATATGCCACCACATAACCTGCAGTTTAGTTTTGAAAGGATGCAGATGGGAGCAGTTGTCTTACTGCAGATGCAGTTCAGTGTAGTGTATACTGTGTGTCTACTGATGTAGATTTCACAGACTGACAATTCTGTCAAACAATACACTTAAAATATAAATAAAAATAAAAATTGCCATAACTTCAGAATAAGGACAGTTCTATATTTCCTGACAACAGCATGCCCACAGCATCAATCCCTTCTAATTACAGATCATATTTTATGGATGTAATGATATCAGGGAGGTTATCTCCTTCTGTTCATCAGATTTTGATTTGTGATTCTCGTTTCAGTGCTTGAAGCATAGGAGTTGGCTCATGTAGGATTCAATCTGTATAATTTCAAACATTGTTCTTAACAGTAGTTTTTAGACTTGTCAAAAGTAGTTTCTATTCATGGTGTGCTATCTGTCTATCATGGTAACTATCACATAAAATAGCTTGCCTTTGGCTAAGTTTATAATACAACATATAATATGACTTTTACATGGGCATCTTGAAACCTTCAAAAATTTTCCCTATGTAAAAATTAAATCAGTCAAAACATTGTTCTAAGATTATATTCAATACCTGGTATGACTTCTCAGACAATTTTTTTAGAAAATATCAATGCATACATGAATAATGGATACAAATGACTTGAGAAGTAACTCATTTTGCAAAGAAATCATTTGACTGTTAGAGTGGAAATTGATAATTGTATGCAGTACCACAGTATCAGGAGAAAAAAATGGGCTTTAGTTCCACTAGCAATAAAGAGAGAAATTATTGCTTATTTGCTTCTTCATGAAATTTCCTTCTGTGCTTCTGTGAGCTTCTCTCAAGTCCCTGTAAGCTGAGAAGCCTCAGACAGGTTGGGCTCTTTCTTCTGCTTTTAGCAGATGCTCCTGTTGAGCAGTATTTGGGAATTTTTTCCCCAGAAGGCACAAGGCACAGTCTCTGTTTTGTAGCACAGCCCACTACAGCTCTCCTTTTTCCTTATGAAAACAGGACCATCCACCTTGTCCCAATCAGGTCATTTTGGCAGACTCAAAATTTTGCATGGCAAACATCATGCACACTGGAGAACTGTGGCAATGGAAATTGTGTGGCCTACAGGTAGGGGTGACAATTCCTCCCTTGAGGTCTCATTTCACCTTTTTAGCATGAGATATGCAATTGAATTACTTCAGCTTTGCCTTGAGCCAGGCTTACTCTAAAGCAAACACTTCTCTGGTGCTGATTGTGCCACCTTGTCCCACTGTTAAACTGTTAAAAGACATAGGTTTACTTTAACATAAGGGTTCCAATGGCAGCTCCATGGTAGTAGGCCCTCTACAGAAGTTTAAAAGGGAGATCTTGCTCTGTTTTGTATATAATAGACAGAAGCGAATAGAAGACAAGAGGTAAGACAAGGCAAAAATAAAATAGACATAATTAGTATGAAGTAAGCCATGCTGAACTGTAACTTCCTCTTCCTCCTTCTTTCTTTCTGCATTATTAGATCCTGCACAAAAATGATAAAAGCAATATTCCTGTCAGGATTTTCACATGGGAAACCATTCTGATACATTCTAAGGCATCAGGTTAATAGCACACACATTCTGCACTGAGGATTGTAACCTCCTGTTGCAAAGGGAAAGAACTGTAATTATTTCTTCCAAGCCTGATTATTACATTCTGTGTGTCTGTGACTGATTAAAGAATACTGAGAGAAAGCTGCTACATATGCAAGACAGAATGTGTACACACACACATATGTATATATATTGTTCAGACACATTTACAAAGATATACAGTATATATTAAGGGACAGGAACACAATACTGCCAATAGGAAAACTGTTTTGCAAATTTTGTTTATTTGCCTTTTAAATTGGAATCAGAGAGACCACAGGGTTATATTGGTATCACTTAGGTTGCAATCTTCAATGAGGTAGCTATGTTTTCCAAAATTAACAATAACACATACAATGTGAAATCTTAATTACTGCTCTGTAAAGAAAAGCCACTGTATTAAATGGAGTGTTACTGTCATCATTTAGGAATTAATTTCACCTGATAACATATGGAAAAGGGTGCAAAAGAGACCAGGGTGAGATAAGAATTCCCTACAGTGCTATTCTGTTCTACTTCTGTTTTCTGTATGGCACATCAGGAAGTTTTCCCTGTATTTGTATGCTCTGTATGTAGCTCCCTGAGAATATCTACCTGGCTTTAGCTAATTGGAACATGAGCAGAGTGGAGTGCTTGACTTTGTGAACAGCAGTTGAAAATTGCTCAAAGGTAGTTTTTAACCAGTGACTCATTTCTGAGTGGGCTTCAGGAGCCTGACCATCAAAGGAGATCTTTATGTCTCATTTTATCATCCTGGGACTCTTTGAATAAAAACATGCCTGGGCAAAGGCAAAATGACTGGTGAGGTCGATGGTTTAATTTCTGTTCCTGCACCAGAAATATGAGTTGCTAACACACCAGGAACTTTTTCTCCTTTGCAATGATACTGCCATAACTTTGAGTGACAAGTAGAAACCATAATACTGCTACAAATCTCTCTGGGTTATTGAAGAGCACTAATCAGAAAATAACATTCCACAGCTGTTGCATTCCTGAAGTACACTTCACTGTTTACCCTGGGAACAGCTGTCATTATCTTCTGTTAGCAGAAAGCCTACACAAAGAGGGTCTTTAAGGTAGTCAACATCATTCCCAGACTGATCTCTTCTTGTGGCAGTCCCAGAGCTTCCTGTGTGTGCTGAGCACACCTCACTCCTTTTGCCTCTCCCCACAGTATTCTATGGAACAGCCATCTTCACAGGAGAGAGAGACTTCTTAGTAGATAGGTATTATCAAAATGCTAGACACTTCACAACCACGTGAAGTGGCTGGGTCTGCTCCCACACACCCAACTCACACACATGATGCTGGTTTTTGGCACTGTCCACACAAACAGCAGGAGGCAATGCCAACCAGGGAAAGGGAACAACATAAACAAGCAAACAGGATATGAGTACAAATCCTACATCACACAAAACAGTCACATGGTTTTAGATAAGGCAAAGAAAACCCCCTATGGGTTCAACATTTTTTATGTGAGTAGAGTCATATTTAGCTTTAAATGAAACATTTAAGAGGTTCATGAAAAACATGGGGATTCACTCTGAGCAAGATTGAAACACTACAATAATCTTCATGGTTCTTTTTCTACATGCTGTTCTCTAGGCACAGTCCAAGATTTATCTTTACTTTCACTTTAAAGCCTTTATTTTAAAGGTAGGCCAGTGACCACCCTAGGGGAAAACAAAAGAAAATCCCACCTGTTTGCTTCGAGCTATATGCTCTTAATACTGCTACTTGCTTCCTTACAAAAGAAAATTCAACCTATTTAAATTTTTCACAAAAAATTTAAAAATGGTTGAATGATATTTTCTTGCAAATCTTCCAAGTCAGAGAAAAAGGAGATTCAGATTTGGTAGTTCAAGACTTTCCAGTATCTAGGGCAAATTCAAGGGACAATTACTTTGGAGATTCTAGGTGTACTCAAAATTTGCTATGTAAGCTTCAGAATTTGTTTTAAACTAGAATCAAAACTAGATTGTTGATTCAAATTGAAACAAAACCACATATTCACTCCTTTGTGTATTAAACTGGATTCTCAGGGATATTCGCATAGCTCCTTTACCCTTTGTGCTTTCAGATTCACCATTTTTGGGTCATAGAGGTTCTCAAGAGCCTTGTTCTGCTGTTACCATGTCACACAGGACACTAGATGTGGCAAGGTTTATGTCCTCATCATCCATCATGCATAAAACTGCTGAAGCAATTCAGTTAATGAAAAAGACCCAGTGTAAGACAAAGCCAGAAGGCATTTAATTGTATAAAATCCCTGGATGTCATCAGTGGGAACTACCCTATTATTTGACAAAGCTTTAAGCAATAAGTTACCAAGTATTTCTGGGTGTTCCTGGTGTTCCTGTCTCCCTTTCCATGATAGAGACAACTGAGCTAGGTCCCATAGAGGATATGAACAGAGAAGGTGTTTGGTATAACAGCTGTGGCAGTGCAAACACAGGATATTTTAGCTGTTCATAAACGTGAATGCATCCTAGGCTCTCAGAAAACCTATGGTCACCTTTCTGTGTGAAAATGTGTTGGTTTGTTTGTCGGGGTTTTTTCCCCAGGACAAAATATTAATGATTTTCCTATTTGCCATAGCAAGCTTATTAATCAATCTGGAAAGCTGCCTGGTTGAGATGGTTTTGAAGTTATGGGACTGGCAGATCTCTTTATGGCTGTGATCAGAGTGATTAATCACATGGAGTGGTCATTTGTTGAGAGTGGGAAGCTTTTCATGATTGATGGAAATGGGCCAGGCTGAAGGAAGAAGAAGCTGAGAAGGAACCAGACATTGATTTGAAATCCCACTCATCCGGACGAGATAGAAATGCTAGTAACAAATTCCTCCTTCTCCTCAAGCATTTACTTGCAGTTCTACAACAGGAGAAAGAGCAATGAATGGAAAATTAATATGATCTAGTAGACAGCCTCTGAAGTTTCCTTATGAGGAGAGAAACTTCCATAAGCCTTCCTGTGGCACTGTGTCACTTGTACCAGTGCTAGAGCACAGAGATCGATCAGCAAAGGAACCATACCTGTATGTAAGTACATGCTTTTCTGTGCATGGATTAGTTAGCCACAAGTATTACTTGACTCTATGCAGTTGCAAAGTCATTTGTCAGAGGGAAGGTTTGAGGTGCTTGCCTGGCATGAAGGGATATCCAACTGCAGACAACTCAGAGCACATCCAGCTCTGCCTTTGGCTCTTGGGCAGTGGTGGAGGAGTACACAGAGAGATGCAGGACATCATTCCCGTGATCACCTGGAAGGCTGCATAGCAAACCCAGCATATCTGATCACACTGTGGCACTCTAGAGGTGCCCATGAAACTGCAAGTTGCTGCATGAAGCAGAGAAAGAAAGGGCTCTTTTAGATTAGTCAGGTCACACATACCCACCAATCAATCACAAAGGAAGCAGGGAGAGGGATTAGGAACATAGCACATGCTGAACTTTCAGATCCATTCTAATGATCATGGATAATCACCCACAAGGTCCCATGCTATTTAGCAGGTCATGTCTCACCATCAAAAGGGGCTGAGTTTTGCTGCTCTTCACTGCTTAGATCCCTGGCTTAGATATTGCCTCTGCCAATCATGCACACCATTTTTCTAATATATCTACAGCACGTCCAAGCTCATCACCACTATAAGCATGTGCTTCTGGTGTTCCTGGCCTGCCTCTTGTTCTGTTTCTCAGATTTTAATCTAGCCTCTTAATTCCATCCAGTAAGTGCATTTTCCTGCTCCCACATCAAGCACATAGAGCAGAGTTAGTTTTTTGATGTTTCTTTCCTCAGAGGGCTTCTCCTCTGAAACAGTTTGTTATCACTGACCAAAATCACAGTCCATAATTTCACACTGACTGGCCATATAACAGCATACCCCCTTCCTGACCCTGACCAGCCCCCACATCAGGGTTTCCCTCAAAAACAGCAAAAAGTATTGTGGACAGGAAAACTGAGGGTGGTTCCCTCTAGCCCAAGCCGCCTTCAAGTCAGAGTGCTCCCACAATGTAGTGAAAGAAAGGTAGTTCTCAAGTTTTTCCATATTCACTACTTTCTTCAAAGAGCAGCATACCAGATAAATAACAGATGAGGTGGGTACATATGAATAGCTGAGCACATGAATAAGTAAATAACAAGGCACATGCTTGCAAAATTCTGTCACTGCAAACAAATCCTACCCACAGAAGGTCACCTCCCCCTCGTGCCTAAACACTGTGCATTTCTCTGTAGTGGTTTAGAACTCTGCTCATCACACTGATCAGGTTTCTTGTCTCAGCACCTGACGTCCCCCTAGACATCCTGGATGGTGAAGTTGGCAGAGAATTTAATGCAGGAATAGGACACTTAAATACCTTTAAAAATCTATTCTTGAAGATTTACATCAGACTTGGCTGTGGGCAAAGGAATTATACTTGAAATCTTGGTTTCAGAAAAAAATAAAGACATTTTCATATAGATCAGCATATAATTGATCCAGCTGATATTGTATTTGGGGAACAAAAGTGACAGGCATACATTAGCACCTGTCACACCCTTTTATGTTCAGCCTCCCTTCTCCATGCCCCTTCCCTCCAGAGCTTCACCCCACTAATCATTATGCGATGTCACAGCTGTCTGGAAAAAACAAGCAGAATATAACAAGCAGACACATGAAAAATCAGTCTCAGTGGATGTTATTTGCTTTGGCGCTGCTTTTATTTGTGAAAATTCTCAGCTTTTAAACTCTGTACAGACTCTGTGACCTGGAGGCAGAGGAGAAATGGTAATGGAATAGGTCAGCTTTTCTATTGCTTTTAAGGAAAAGTTCTAGTGCTTATTGAACTGATGAAGTCTGGTTGCCTATGGTTATTCTTATCTTGTGGTTGATTGCAAGCTCTGATTAAAGCTTCTCCCAGGGAGGAGGCACTTCTAAAAGCTCTCTCCAGAGTGGACTCTACTATATGAGTTCACTCTTCAGCTTTTAGTCAGGGTACTTCAAGAGTCTCCAACCTATCTGGCTGGGTAATTTCACAAAATGTATAATAATTTAATTATCCTTGAATTCATTTATTTGTCTTTAAATCATAAAAAAAAAAATTAAAAGTTATTGCTAACAACAGAGAAGCCCAGTGTGATTAAATAAGGGACTGGACTAAAATCCACCACAGGGCTTTTCCCCCTCCCCTCTCTCATGCACATGGACCTGCATGCACATACTCAAGTGGGAAGAAAATATGTGTTAATGCCTTAACATACTTGATGAGACAAACTAACCCTGAGAGAGCAGGCTGTCCCCCATCACTCCCATCAGGGTGATAACCCCTGAACTGCAGTGGTCTCTGAAGGTTTTCCTACCAACCTTCAAGTTGGTGGGAATTCTTTTTGTTGCTTCTTCCCATCCAGTGACCTCCTCTCTGGTATTTTCAAGTAAAGGAAGGGCTCTCCGCTGCAAACATGACATCCACTGCAACCATTGCTGGAGAAATCCCAGCTGCTACCTGCAGCACTAAGGCCTCAAGACCAGACCCACAATGCTGAAGGATCCTCCTGCCAGGAAAAATATGCTGTGACCTGTGTAAAGATAGAAAGAGTCCTAAAAACCTTTGCTTTATCTTCCTGTGTTTTTTGCTAGCCTGTGTCATTGATGCTTTACATGGAGGGAGAAGCGGAATTAATTTTTTTCAGCTAAATCTTGTCTTTTCTCACCATAAAAATAGGTCAAGCTCAAATCTGTGGATATACCTTCAATATATTTCTGCCATAAATCTAGCTGGTGCTCCACTGTTTGCAGCTGCAGTCCACTAATTATTCAATCTCTTAATCGCAAACCATTTCATTACGGTCCTGGTAGTAATTACTCACAACAGTTGGAGTGCTGTCTCCATCAAGTGGTGAAATGCTAAAATGCTGCTTTCCAGGAGCTTCAGTTTTTCAGACTTCTTGCAAAGCACGAAATACACGATGTTTTGATTTTAAATTGCCCAGCTATCAACCCAATAACTGCATTCAAAGACCTTACATGAGACTTAAAAATGCACATACAATATATTAAAAAAAAACCTTAGTATTTTTATCACAAAAATCTCATCAGCAAATGCTGTGGATTTTAATTCTTATCCCTTTAGATTTCAGCTTTGTCTTTGAAAGCTGATATTCTTCTGCCATTGTAACTGTTTCTGGAGACAAGAATCCAGAGCCTTCTGCAAAAAAAGGCTTCTGGCAGTTCACATTTTTCATGTGTGGCAGCAGGAGAACACCACTAAAGAGAGTGTAGGGTCAGAAGAATTAATGTGGCTTTGCCAGCAGAGACTCGGTAATTAGTTAAGCTCCTGGTTCTTTGCCTTTCTTATGCCACATTGATTTTAGCTGCCATGGACAGAAAAGAACAAAATGCAGGCAGAGTTGGCTAGCAGTACCCAAAGGAATGCCAGGTTTATTTCTCACTGTAGCAGCTTGTGCTTTAGGTCTTTCAAAGACAGGATGCCCCAGCTTGACTCTTACCTTGGCCTCCAGGAACACATTCTTGTTTTCCTTTCTCTTTGTTTTTGGCTTGGCCTCAGGAAACATTTAGTCTCAGATTCTCCTCACAAAGAAGAGAAAAAATGTTGTCTCAGCAGCACAACACCAACATTATCAAAAAATGGTGTGAAAGGTTAATTCAGACAATAAATGGCCTGTGCCAAGCTCTCAGCAATATTACATTGACCTGCTCTTTGTTTTGTTTTGCTTTCCCTAATTGCTTTCAAGTATGCCAAGGCCTGGCTGATCTCCAGAAACCTGGAGCCAAAAAACTGTGCAAATCCATTTCTAACCCATCTCCTTGGACTACCCTCAAGGCAGAGCTGGCACAGTTCAGACTGTAGTTCTTTGTATTCTGAGGACACCACTGAAGCCTGTGCAGGTTCACTGTATGTGCTGTTTGTCTATGAAGCTGCAGTATGGGATTGGGAAGGAATCTATTTTTTTCAGTGTTGCCTTTCAGCATTTTAAACCCGTGTATGGCCCATTTTCTTTTGAAGGTATGATAGCTCTGAAGTTGATAAAAAGGGTTGTCAGTAAAGCTGTGCTTGAGATATCTGGAGAGCCACTGCTGAATGCTCATTTGTTTTTCCCTTCAGCTGCCAGGTAAACCCCCGATTGCAGAAAGTTTTGAAACAAGTCTTACCAGAAAGTTCAGGAGTGTTTGGACCACCTCCTTGTTTTGGATCAATTCCTAGAGCACAGCATTCATTCAGATAGTCCTTCTAAACTGAACAGGACTGGTAAGATACTATTAGCAATCTTAGTTTTGTATGAAAATGTATGAAGTATGTATAAAGATGTATGAAGTTATGTATGAAAATACGGTGAAAATCTAGTTTTAATTTCTCATTAGGTCAAAGTGCAAATCTGGAAGTACTGAGGGTAATTCCCCTTTCATTATTTAAGTGCTAAGGAAAGATATTAATTTTTACAGAAGGAAATCTACCTCACTCAGGAATATCATTAGTTTATTATAAAACTAAGAGTTGAACAATCTCCCTTTTTATTTCACATGGATTTCTTTAAAATAGATAATGTAGTTCTTTGGAAAGATGTGACCTTTTGAAAAAATATTCTCCTGAGAGAATAAAAAATCCCTGAGACTTTGCTATACTCTTCCTGGCCAACAATACATCTATATATATCAGCACCCATCCTAAGGCTACATTGTCAAGGAAAGCTTGGATGGTTGGTTGACTTGGATGGTTCTGCTGGTCCTTTGAAGAAGACACTGAAGGACATCTGCATTCCTTAAACGGCCAGATGAGAGCACCTGAGAGTTGTCTCCTCTGCTTAGGGCAGTTCTGCAAGTCTGGCAGCAGTGCTATTGGAGCCAACCTGCCTCTGCACAGGGGCTCCTGCCCCTACTGCTGTTTAGGTGAACCCCACATGAACTGTATTGCCTACAAAGTATGCATATTGCAAAACAGTCATACAAAGTTATTATCCTTGCCATTCGAGGATTAAAGTAGAGTGTCAAGGAGCTGGTTTAATTCTTAATGAGAGCTATCAGCAAGTGCAGGTAGAATCCAGACTACTTACTGGAAAATGTATCTGTAATCACCTATGTGCATATCTAGACAACTGCATTGTTCATAAAGGCTGAACACAAGTTGATAAGACAGAGGCTGTCTATGGTAATCAGCTGATTTATCAGTTGCCAACCTTGTACCTTGTGACTCACAAATCCCCTGGTCCCATCAGCCTGCAATGACCTGAGTTCTCCACCATACTTTACTTGGAAGTAATTCTGGCCAATTTACAACACCCCAGGGAAAACGCCCTGAACTGCCCAAACTCTCATATAAATCACTCATTGTATTTAAATCCTCTAGTCCATGGCATTATTCATGCACCCTTTGTCCAAGGAAAGAAAACCGAGGTGATAGAAGTATTTTCATGGAAAGCTTCCTCTATCTGTTAAACTAAAACAAGTCAAGACAGCCATCACCCATTTTTCATTCTTGAAGAGAATTGAGTCTCTTAAAGAGTCTCCAGACTCCCACAGTTACTTACAAGTGCAGGACTCTGCTTAAATCATAGCAGTCTTGTTCTGAGTAACCAGAAGAACTGGCAGTGACCACAAATCACTTGCCTAATTTTGTTTCTCAGATATCTCTCTTGCCCACCCCTGCAAATAACTCCAGGCTAAAGGTTAAGTGGAGTTGAAGCTTTTCCATGCTTACCCCCAGCAGAGAGTGCTGTTCTGTCACTCTGGGGATTCAGAAACTTCCTAACCCCTGCTAGAGAACCCATCCAGAATGATTTTTCCCTCCCCTAGTCCAGGTGACAACTTTGAGGTAGAGTCTTGTAAATAGGTAGTAAAGAGCAAGCAGTAGAAACCCTGAATGGTCTTCCAAAGGATCCTTCCCCTAGGGCTGACTGCATAAAGCAAAGTTTGCTGCCTGTGTTCTAGGTGCCTGCCATAGTCACTGTACTGTTCTGTGCTAATCAAAAATATTCTGAGCCTTGCCAGTATATCATTAGCTACAGGTAAACATTGACTTTGCTCTTATGACTGGAGGATTAACTTCTTACAATTGCAGGTTGTGATAAATAAATGAAACTTGAGGGTAAAAACAATGTCATATCAGAATTCCTTGCTGTCAGGGCATTATTGTGCTGGGATTTCTCCACCCCTGTTCCAGCATTTCCAGACCAGGACATACCTGTGTCCCTGGGAACTCAGTTCAGCGTTGCTCTGCTGCTCTTTCAAAACAATCACTAATTCCAGATGGGTAGGGGAAACGACACCCTTTGATCTGACAGCACTGCCATATCTCACAGCTATGCTTGGCTGTATCTGTGCTTACAGTTCTGCATCAGAGATAGTGACTCGGAGTACAGTGGTGCACAGCCACCACGCAGCAGCACAAGGAGCTCTGTGTCTCTGTGTGTGCTCTGTCTTTCCCATACTCCTGTGAATACATGTTTCTAGCATTCTGCAAAAAAAAATGAGTAATGAAAATAGAACTCAAATTCTTCTATTGTTCATTTAAATATATTTGCCTTTTAACCTGATCAATTCCTTAATTTTTCTCTTTAATCATAATCTATAGAATTCAGGTTGTGAAACTTGTAGCTATCCACTGATTTTACAATCTAGCTGTCACAAGATCAGGCACAGTATCTTACGTCATAAGAAATTACCAATATGGGTGGAAAGGAGAATAAGACTAAAGTTCTTTCTTCTACAAAAATAACATTAATAACTCTAAGTGTTAGTCAGAATTTGTTTTGAAAAACCACCGTACTAAAAGAGAATTGAGTGACAGAAGACAGACAGCTGTACCTGCCAGAGGACATGACATCAAGCTGAGCATGAATACACCTGTAAAATTACACTTGCTGGAAGGCAGCTTGCAACAAGCTGGAAGGTGAGTGCAAAAAAAAAAAACCCACAAAAAAACAACTAATAAACAAATATAGTATGGAATTTTAAGAGTCTTAAAATATTGGAATGGCTGCACTAGCCCAAACCAAAGGTCCTTCAAATCTAACACTCTTGCCTAAACTGTTCCATTAGCAAAACCCTTGGAACAATAGCACAGGGTAAGCACATTTGCTGGGGTTCCCTTCTACTCCCCTTAGCTCCAAATATTTTCAGGAAATTCCTGAGCTTGAAGAGATTTATATATTTATTAAACCCCAACAGAAAACTATTCCAAGATTTTCCCAGTTTCAACTTGAACCTCTCTCATAGTTTTGTCATCACCCTATTTTTTGCAAATTCTGTAAGTCTACTATCTCTTGTATGAAGAACAGCTTACTTTCCTTATTTTCCTGGAACTGACTACTCCCTGTAGCCCAAAAGATTATGAACAGTCAATCCCTATCCATGACCTCACTAGCACAGACAAGGCCTGTGCCTTACCCCACAGTCACTTCTCAAGGCTGAAGAAAGATAATCTGCTCAGTTAAACCTCATATGCAAACTCCTCCATCTAATTATCCCTATGGTCATTTTCCAAATACCTTCCAGTTTTAACATTGTGTCTTGAAGATCCAGGGATGAGAACTGGCCAAAGTCAAGGGTTAGGTAAAACATGGATTTATATGGTTGCATAACCATGTTCTCTTTGTTATTATTTACTCCTTCCTAACATCTGATTCACTTTGGTCATTTCTCCTAGACCCAGAGCTGATGTTTTCCTGGACCTGTGCCCTACAACTCCAAGGTCTTGCTAATAGTGATCCTCAAATCTAGGGTCATTAATTTTCATTTTACCCCATGAACATCACCTTACATTGATCTACTTCAATCTCCACTTGCCACTTCATTGTTTAATCATCTAAGCCTCACTCGAAGTAACAATATTCACTGATATTTCTAATTTACTTATACAATAAATAAGTTTGAAGAGATCACCCTTACAACTATACTTTCACATTTTTAATCCAACAAATTTTCAGAGGTGACTTTCTTCCCCTCTTACAGCAGCTTTTTATAAGAGTTTCAGGAAAGAGAAACACAGAAAGATCAGCTTGTCATAGAATTTATTTTTTAAAAATGAACAAGCAAAAAAAATCAACTATTTTCTGGTCAGAATCACCTCGCATGTACATATTGGCTTGAAATGGAGTAAAACCTTTAGGCAGGTACAACAGAAACAAGCCTGTATTTCTAGACTGTTTTAAATGTCTAATATATTTTCTGAGCCTAATTTGTGTATTTGTTTGCCTTGAAAAGAATTGCATGGCTTAAAAAAAAATGCATTCAAGTTGGATGGTTGCTTATTTCATAGGGGAGTACCGCTGTGCCATGTAGCATTTCTGTGGTTCTTAGGCTTCATGGACAGCAAGTAAACGGATTTATGATATTGTTGGAATAGACTGTGGAATATGGTGGGTCTCATGATGTGTGACAGCTGTTATTTTACAGTACTTAAGTCAGTGTGAAGTGACAGTCAGCTACCTACTGGAAATGCTACATACAGGCATAAATAATGTGTAACCACAGGACTCCTGCAGCACATAAATACAATAATGCAGTCCTATCTCCTCTTTCAAATGCACTCTCCTTGGAAGATCAAGACCACTTATTGGGCAGCTGTGATGCTCTGTGACCCATTGCCCATTCTCCATGCCACCATCCACCATTTTTAAACACGGTCTTTTTGAGCTTGCAATTGATTCCATCCACATTCTTTTTAGTACACAGACCAATTAAATTACTGCAAATCCACAGATGTGAAAATACCTGATCTTTTTCAGCCTTCTGCTGTTTACATTCTTGTAATGGAGTTTCTCATGGACTTTCATGTAAACAAAGTTCTTGTTTATCCTTCCCTCTTGAGGAGGGACGATTGATGGACTTTCTGGTTTGACCAGTGTGGTTGGAGAGGTGGGAATCTCATCCTCCAATCCATGGTCATTGCCCAAAATCTATATAAATGCAAGTAGAAAAATAACCTTCCCCTTTTTTGCCTGAGAACTGAAACTGCGTGGGTGTCATTCATTGCATGTCCTATAGTGACAGCTACCTATGTCTTCTTCATTAAAGATCCACACATCAAAAAAAAAATACATTCTTTTCAGCATAAAACCCCTTACCCCAAAAGAAAAAAGTTTCAATAGAAGCACCTTGTACACAGGACAGGTTTTGTAACACAGCCAAAAACATTACCTGAATCAGTCTATTAACTTGACACTGGCTCAGGAGACAGGACCTGATTGAATACAGTCAGAACAGCTTCATGATAAGAGAATGTCAGGAGTCAAGAAATCTGGCCTCTCCTCATGGCTCTATCTCAGATTATTTATGCAACCATGCGTAACTAAGGTCAGGGTTCAAACATGGGACTGAATTATGAGCAGGCAGTGAGTTACTGAGGGTCTAAGTATCAATAACTCATGATAACTCCTTGCTTTCTCATAGCCAGGGCAGGATACGTAAGCTGATGCAAATACTTTGAATCTGGGCAGATGCAAAACAGTACTTAGAAAGTGTGAATAATGCTTATTTGACAAGAGGATAGCTTCATAGAGTGCCCTGTGTTGATTAGGTGCCCTTAAATTGAAATAAATCTTTTTATTTT
The DNA here is from genome assembly GCA_013389925.1 of Aegithalos caudatus. Classification (NCBI taxonomy): domain Eukaryota; kingdom Metazoa; phylum Chordata; class Aves; order Passeriformes; family Aegithalidae; genus Aegithalos; species Aegithalos caudatus. Next base: position 14,754 of record WEIU01014589.1, read on the forward strand.
AGCAAGCATAAATCTACCTGTGGAGGTATAAGTGTTCCAGCCACTTCCTTCCATTATCTCTTACAGATACTTATTTATCATTTTTTTAAAAGCCTGTTTCCCTCAACACAGAAGAAATTTTGTAAAATAGTTACCCTGCTCAGGTTAACCTTCACACTCACCAAGGTAGTGGTTTTGGGTGGGTGTGGTTTCAGGTTTATTTCATCTTTAAGCTGTTAAGTTATCATGCAAACTGCCAATTAGATCAACTTATTCTGCCAGGGATATTTTTTTTTCCAAAACTTTGTAGGTTAAATTTATATCAACAGATGTAAGATGTTATCTGTCAGGACCTGTCTCACTTTATGCCCAATTAGGTATCATTTGTCCTCCCACAGACAGAATAAAAGCAGAAAACCAGTACAAAATCTCATGCTGTATATGTAGCTAACTTAACAAGATATGGGGAAAGACAGGCAGGAAGAAATTAGGTTTCATTTAAGTGGTTTGCACTATTAAAAAAACCCTAAACCCATTTAAATTGGATTTGCAAAATAGGTTTTGTATGCATAGACTAAAGTCAATTGACAGGAACTTGCAAAGCAAGTAGAAACGTAACTATAGCCAAATAGGGAAACCCTGGAGCAGTCATCAGCCATCAAAAGCAGAAAACGAAAACAAAACAGAGGGAAGGAGGGTGTAAGAAGAGGTGAAGACAATACGTGTTGTTGATAGTGATATCTTTCCTAACAAAAAGCCACAAGCTCTACACTCAGCTCCCAGCAGAAGCAAGCTATATTTATGCTCCATCTGCACAGGTAATGATTTAATTTATTTGTACACAAGTGATAACATCTGCACTCTGCTCCCAGGAACAGTCTGAGCCCTTCCTCTGCCCTGCCTCCCCACCTGTCTCCGAGTCTGAGTTACCAAGAGGTGGCAGAACCACCCACCCAAGAGGCACTGGCTGCCTGACTGGTTGAAGATACAGATTATTTTAAAACAACTTTCAATGCAAAAATTTACATACCAAAGCAGAAAGACTGAATCAAATTAATTGTTGGGATTCATTAAGCAATTTGGGCCGAGAGTACCTTCTCCCTCAGCTGAAGCTCTGCATGCTCAGCATTAACAATCATGGTGCTGCAATGGATTCCCCTGCTTCAGCCAGGGGAGTCTGGCAAACACTGCCACAGCACAGGCACTTCAGTTCCACTTTATAATTTGAGTTCCCTAAAGCACCTATTGTTGCACAGCAGGAGACAGTATGTTACTACTGTCATGTGGACATAACACACAACTTGTCATTAAGTCACTACCTTAAATCCTGCATATTGAAGTCTAAAAATCTTGCAAGTTCCAAGTCCTGAAGTAAAATGGGTTAAACTCTATTGCAACCTCCAAGACAGCTCACTTCATCTTTCCTAATTCACATTCACTTCAACATCACTGGGAGATGAACAGATTATGGCAATAACATCCAAGAAGAAACCACTAAAACTCCATTTTCTTTCTCATATCTAGATAAAATTTTATTAGAAAGTGGTGCTTAAGAAGAGCATTTAATGTGGAATTAGAAAAATCATCATAAGACAGCAACACAGGTATAACTTCAGCGTCCCTTGACGTGTATTAGTCATTCTGTACTTCTGTTTCCACTAAATCCAGCATAACTATCTGGACTAAAAATACGTCTCTGCTTGTGCTTCTGGCCAGAATTCTTCAGCTTAACATATGAGACGTCACAGCCCCACCTAAGACAAATTCATGATTCAGGCTATTGACAGAGCCAGACTCCAACACCACTGATCAACAGTGATCAGTAGTTCCACCCCACCAGAGCCACTGAGCCCATTGTCAGCACCCATTCCCAGCTGCCCATGGCTGGAGATCAGGCGTCAGGCTGAGCAAAGGTGTGTCAGACACCTCTCTCCCCTCATGGATGCCTTTGAGAGGAGCATCCGTTTTTGCCAGCCTAGAGAAACATGCAACTCTCAACAGACCAGCAACACAAGTCAACACAACTCCCAGCACAACTGCCTCCCTTTCTGTGCAAACACACAAAAAAGGTATAATACTAGGGTCGCATTCATTCCTTGGTGGACTGTCCCAGAATTGCTTGGACAATGTGGTCTACCATCTCCAGGTAGCGTCTCAGAGCCTTGGCAGAATCCTGCAGCCATCCTAGAGATCTGTGTTGTTGCTCCACAACACCTTTTGGTGTGACTGCAGCCTGTGCAGGAAGAACACAAGCAGTAATGTTCATTTCAGCGCCACTGTAGTTCATAAAATAGGTGCTGTTGAACTACACACCACTGCATAATAGGTAACATGCTCCAAATTAAGTTTTGGAATACATCGCTTCAAAGCAGTTTTGTAGGGCTTTTGTATTAGGGGTTTTTTGTGGGGTTTTTGGGGTTTTGTTTTGTTTTGTTTTGTTTTTGTTGGTTTGGTTTTTTTGTTGTTTTTTTTTTTTTTACTTTTTTTCTTGTTTCATTTTGAAAAAGTTTGTTGTTCTGAAAAACTGTTCAAAACAAGAAACAGGAATCAATGATGAAGCATAGCCATAACCTAGAATTAATTCACACTCATACCAGGAGTGAGTTACAGTCAATGGATATCACAACTGCTAAGCAGCCTCTACAGAGCTGGTCTTTGCCCATTCCTGAAGAACAGGTGCCCACAGGACAGAAGCCAGCAGCATGGCTGTGTGAATCACTCACTATCTGAGGGCAGACCAGTCAGGCTCAACCACAACAGCTGCCAGAGCCAAACAATCCTCTGGACAGCATTTTATTCTGAAAGGAGTCCCATAAATGGAACAGCTGACAGACACTACACAAGGCTTTTAAGTCCAACATACACTTCTAACGCGTTTTTAATTTACAAATAATTTTTTTTAAACCCCCACGCTCCTCGCCATAAAAATATAACGCAGATCTTACATTGTTTCCAATGCATTCAATAATGCAAAATCTAGGTTTGCATTATTGACAGTTTGCCTGCGTTCCCAGGAAGATGATTCTAATGAGAAAGGGCCAGATGAGACAAACCAAATCCCAAAATTTTCATACTCTCCACCTTTTAAAGATCAGACCCAGAAAACAAGAATTTTCAAGCAGTCTTGTGAATCAGCACAACAGCACCTGACCTTGGCTTCAGAACCTGTGATTCCCTGTGGCACTCCAAGCCTCTAGCACTGTTCAATACTGCCCTCACACACCTCAGCAGGGCAGAGCACAGGCAGTGACCCATCAGCTCCAGGCAGAAGCTTTCAGCTCTTACACACTCAGCTTCTCAGAAAAAAAAGCCCTTTTGCACAGGCTTTTGTGCCTGCTTTGTTTAAAGACATAATACCCTAAAAGCCATTCCCAACATCTCCAAAAAAATACAAACCAGGTGAAATAGACAAATTTTTTCAGCCCCACTCTCTTCTCCCTGCCAACCCTATCATTGCTCAGGGAAACTGCAGGGGTCAAAACATTCCATAAAACACAAGCACCACAAAAACCACTTCAATCTGGTTCCCACCTATATCTTGAAAAAAAAAAAAAAANAAAAAGACATCACATCATTAATTTTCACATGTTTAATGTAATGGCACTCTAACTTTACAGTACTTTTATCTCCACTAGATACTGTGTTTCAAAAGTACAATGGGAAGAAAACAAACATGAAAAAACCACTTTTTTGGTAGTTTTAAAAACCGAATAATTTGGAGTTACATGTGCATAAATTGCTTTCAAAAATTGTTCACTATTTTATTTTTCACCCTTATCTAACAAAAACTGGTTTTTTGGGTATTTTCATAAAGAGATCAAAGATGGCACTTAAGAAACTCTGAAGTCAGGGGTGTCATAAGGTTATACCAGGACTTCCGCTGGAGCCTGCCATGAAGCAAACACTATAAATAGGGAAAGAATGTGCAACAGCTCTGAATAAGTGAGAAGCACAACATGTTTTGCAAGCTTGTGTTCTGAGGGCCATGAAAGTGAAGAGACTTGGCTAAGGAAAGCCTGCCCGAATTTCCCCAGCTAAAGTCTATTCAGAGCAAGCCCATCATAGAAAATCACACAGACAGCTATAAACTGCTTTCTGCAATACTCCTGACAAGCTTTCCTTTGGATTTGACCTTGGATTAAGAATAAAAACAACCAGAAAGGTGACTTGGAGAAGCCACAGAAATAATGAAAAGCATTTGCTGTTTTTCCTATGAAAACACTTAAGAGAAATAAGATGAAATCAAGTTAAAACAGACTAAGGAGAAGGGGTTTTTTTAAGGTGGATCAGCTAAAAAAATAGCAACACTATTGGTTTTCTTATCAGCTTCATACTTACACTTTAAAGAGATCGGGAAAACAAGTACACTTTGTACTAAGTTTGGAGCGTTCTTAAAGAGGGCAAACCAGTCTAGAAGCAGCCAGCACCCTTATTTTCAACTAAAAGTTTAGCTTGAAAGACTGTTTGAATTTATACAGTCACTTAAACAACTTGAGCTTTTGGGGTGAAATGTGTTTCCTACAATTTACAGTGTTCATTTTAGCTTTCATTTCCTCTAATTCAGAGTTTGGGAAGGGACCCAAGTGAATTGCTCATTCTACTGTTTCCATTTTATTTTTTTTAAATTAAGAAAATATTCACTAGACTAAGAAAGGCATTAATATTTTACCCTTTGCATCCCACTACTGGAATTGCCTGCCTCCCACCAAAGGACATTCACAAATACTCTCATGTTTAATACTTAATCTTTGTGACAGAAAGTAATTAGGAACTAAGTTAATTTGTTCACTTGGATGCCCAAATGATATGAATTGGGCAGACAGTTTGATTCATGCACAGGACTAATGAAGTATGTTAAAGAAAATAAATGCAGAAATCTACACGAAGTACAACTTTTGCTTGAATCATATATTAATTATACAGAAGAAACAAAAAAAAAAATTCTTTACTTACACAGGAAAAGGGTGAAAAAACCACACTCAATCCAGCACTTTTCCTACTATAAGAATATTGCACATTCCGATAATGTTGCACAAATTACTGGCTTTTAATAAAGACCATATATGAGGTATTAGTCTATTAATAAATAAAGAAGAACATGGAAAAGGAAAAGCACTTAATATAATGCAGCAATGCATTCCAAGGATTAGGCAATGAAAACTGAACAAGCGATAATACGTACATTGAGAGGAAGGCTAGAGTTCCTTAGCAAATAGGCAGCTTTCAACAGCCATCCAAGAAGCAAAGGGTTAAATCTCTCAATAAAGATTTTAAGAACTCAAAGCCTATTTAGAACACTGCTAGTTAAAATGCTTATTTTGCTCATGCAATCAACCTGAAAGGTAAATTCTCACCTCCCATTACTAGGACAACCAATTTAACATACTGAACCTGTATGACGAGTTAAAAGAGTTACAACAGAATTTTTTGATTGACATCAGCTAAAGTATTTGAGGGTTTTGTTTTGCAGCATTTTCTGGTGGTTTTTACTTCCTTTTTAGTTTTAAGTAGTTTACACTGGTTGTGGGTTTCCACGGTGCTAAAATCAATACCCATTATTACTCTCCTTATTAGCAGCTTACAGCCCCACAAGGCATTGGATGAATACGAGGATTGTAATTTTCACTTTTATTCTGTGGTTAGGCTAAGAATTTACCTTTCAAATCACAATGCTGAAAATTCCCTGCTGACAGGTAATAAATCTGTCAATCTAAACACTGTAGCTTTTACTTAGACCCTTTCAGGAACACCAAGAATCTGCAGGCAAGCTTATCTTACTGAACTTCCTAAGATCTCAGAGGGGTATTCTAGTTCAATAAAGTGAGTTATAAGTGAGTGCACATGTAGTAAAATAGTAAGCATAAAACAAGAGTGTTTTGGGTGTGCCCTTCCAAACCTTGTTAGAAAGATATTTGTATTGTGGAAAAAGGGAAAAAAAACTTTGTGTGCACACAAACTTACATACATCAGTACCTCTATATCCCTAAATAAGTCAAGGGTTATTCAAATAGTAAGATCATTTCAGGCCAATTCACAAATAAAACTAATTCCTACATCACTCACTGTCTTAACATATTCCCTCAGTATTTTCCAACATTCAAATAATAAGGGTTTTACTAATAACTTTTGCAATGCCAGAGAGAGTAACAAAAACCCAGGGAAGTCATATTTCTGCTGCTATTCTCTGCTATTATGTAATTTGCACAGTAAATCTGTATCAGGTAAAAACTGCAACTGCAAACTTGGAAAGACATGACCAATAAAAATAAGGCAGCAGGTCAAAATTAAAGTATCTCCTCTGCTTCAATCCACACACCAGTAATTCAGTCTTAAACTGGCTTTTATGAAAAAAATTATATTACATTTCTGAAACAAAAAATATATATCTTGCACTCAAATTTAGGGAAAGTATTTACTAAACTGAAATATATTTTTTTTCTGTTACATGAGGTTATTTCTCTCCCATTCTAAGTAGTTGTTGACACATCTACCTCCCAACAGGATGTTTCTATTCTGAAGATTAGTTTCATCTACAACTTCTTTATAGTAGTTTAAGTGTTTTTTAGAAAATACAGTTCAGAGAATTTCTTCCATGTTAGCACAAAACCAAGAAAGATTACGAAGATGTTGAGAAAAGAAGTTTAGAAGAAAGGAAACATTATTGTCCCGAACAGTCAGTGTATGTGGTAACCATGTTTCCTCGTCTCTGAGTGACAGTCCTGCAGTGCTTGCTGGATCCATGAAACCTGGTGTCAGTTCGCACCGCATGTCTGTGTGCATTTTCAAAGTCACTGAATGAAAACATCTTTTCCATGTTTTCAAACACATCATCAAACAGTCCACCTCCAAAAGAAAACTCTTGGAAAGAGCGTCTTTGCCGATTGTGAGCCTCCCGATGACTCCGGAAGTGATTTTCAAAGTGCTTTTTTGACCGCGAGTTTTGACTAAAGAGGTCAAAGTCTTTGAACAGATCGTCAAAGTCGAAATTAAATGACTGATGGAACGGGCTTCCATTACTTCCTTTTCCTCCATGACGGCCAAGCTGATCATATTCTCTTCGTTTATTCTCATCTGACAATGTTTCGTATGCTATTTATGCAAAAAAAAAAGTTGTTACAGTTTATTTCCACTTTAAAAAAACAGAAAAAACTTACACAAATACAAAGAACAGCAGCTTTGTCTCCCATTCTTCCCGAACCGAACAAATTTCAAACAAGACTGTCATTCAATGTGCAAGCCCAATCAAGCCCAATTCTCTGAACCAAAATAAACTGTTTCAAAATAGTTACTTACAATAATACAGACACACAGCTATATTATGAGGACAAGTTACACATAATACAACACAGTTTAACTATCAATAAATATTAGCATTTAGAGTTTAAAGAAAATAACAGTGAGAAGTGGTGATCAGAAAGCCTGAAGGAAGAAGGATGAGTTAGGAGCTCTACCTAACAAGACAAAGGATCTGCTGCACTCCTATCACAGAAACACAGGGCAACATCTGCAAAGCAACTAGCCAGACAGCTTTAGCTACATCAGTTACAACTAAGCAACAACATAAACATCAAGAAGATAAAGAAAGTTAATTTCACTATGTGCCAATTCTCAATTTTTCGGAAGCTCAGCAATAAACCTAGATTTGGAGACTGCATATGCCCAAAATGAAATTAGATTTCCCTCCAATCTTCAGTTTATAAGTACAGCTACTGTATTCCAATGCAGAAACTCAGATAGAAAATGCACTCATTCTGATAGCTACATATTTTATAAATTCATTTTCTTTTTCTTACCTGTCAAAGACTGAAAATTATTCTATATAATTCAACATTTTGAGTTCCTGTTTCCTCCTGTAGTAGGTGCGAACAACTGAACTAAGTATCTAACAAGGCTGTTGTTTCCTTTCATTATACTACTACTTTTCTTTCAAAATAACTCTTCTGCAGACAAGAAGGTAAAAGCCAGAAATCCCATTTAGCTTGGTTAAGAGAACTACACAGATAGAGTGATGTTATACCTGAGTCTACAGGGAATACAAGTGGGTATACCATATTTTTCAGCAAATCTTTCTGTTCTTAATTATCCACTTGCACCGTTCTATCACACAATACCTGCAAGTGGTATCTTTGTAGGATCACAGGATAGTTCAAGTTAGACGTGACCTCAGTCTCTAACCTCCTACTCAAAGTAGGGTCAGTTATGAGATCAGACTAGGTTAGTCAGAGCTTTACCCAGTCATTCCTGAAGTGTCTGAGGCTGGAGACCGCACAACCTCTCTAGGCAATCTCTTCTAATACTGGCCTGTAGAACAGAATCGTTAAGACTGGAAAAGATCTCTGAGATCATCAAATCCAACCATTATCCTCAAGGTGATAACGTTCTTCCTTATAACCACTTGAACCTCTTACACCTCTCCTCTATTGTATTCCCACCATGAACCACTGAAGCACCCTGCTGTGCGTTTTCTTATAACTTCCCCATAGTTACTGCAAGGCCTTCCTATAGCCCTAGTAGTAATCCTGAGCTGGATCTTATGAAGCTGATCAAAAGCTAACAATTAACCTCCTAGGCCTATACCTGTCCTACTCCCAAGTATTTTTTTGTGAGAAGAGGAATATACCAAAAGCATAATATGCAGAAATGCATAAACTGTGTAAAAAACCTCCCTGTGTGCAAGAACACAGAAACAACTCAGATTTCGATACTGGACATTTGACAGCACTTAAGTTGAATTCAGAAAAAAAACCTTTATACCTCTTACTCAGTAAAAACAAAATGTACTTAGGTTATAGATGTAAGACATGTATAAAATTATTAAGATAAAAGATAGTGCATATTACCTTCAGCAATTTCTCTAAATTTTGCTTCTGCTCCAGGACTCTTATTTTTGTCTGGGTGGTATTTCATAGCCAGCTTGTGAAATGCCTTCTTAATCTGGCGGTCAGATGCATTTTTTGGAACTCCTAAGATATCATAATAGCTCTCTGTAGCCAGTATTAATTCAGTTATCATTAAAATGCAGAGAGCAAATGTGAAGACAGATTGTGTAGTGGCCATTTCTCCAGTTCCTAAAAAGAAAAGGAAATATACTTGAAGAACAAGTTATTTTACAACCCACAACAACTTAGCTACAACTGTAGGCTGGCAGAGGAAGACCTGGATGTTTCAGGAGACTTGTAAATGCACTGTTTTATACCTGTCAAACTCCATTATGCTGTTTTCATATTCACAGAATATGTAAGTGAAAATACTGCAAAGTGACATTCCACATGCGTAACAACCACTTTAGCGTTCATCTTTGTTTTACACTTAACTGATGATTGTCATACAAAGTTGCAAAAGTAAATACACGGCACATTTCATTGCATTCACAGTACCATACCTGAACCAGCTTTACATTAATCCTTGAGTTCTAGGACCATAAACACAGCAGCTCTAAATTAAGCACAGGCTGCAAAAATTGAGTCTCTACTGGAACACCAAGTCACTGATTAGCTGGTGCAACAACAGGAGTCTGAAAACACAGCTGGCCTAGAGATGACTGTGAGGTGCAGGAAGACAAGACTATTAGGCACTCGTGCTCAGCTTCAGTTTGTTTAACCAACCTAAGGTGAACATGATAAAGGGCAGATCATTAATTTCCAGAGTTCAGCCAAGTAAAGCCCATTTTCCTTTATTTAACAATAGGCTGGCTTAGCTCATCCAAGTATCAGATTGCATTATAAAATAAAACACCTACCATATCTTTGATATCAAACAACTCATCTGATAAATACCACTGCATGGAAAGGTTTACATATGAAACCCTCAGTGTTGGAACTGAAGGCAAAAACTAGTCTTTTATACAAGACAAGTAGCTTCAACAATAATTAAAGTCGGTAGCATTTTTTTTCTCAACAACACATCTGTCAAAAGTATGTATTTTGAAACAAATATCTGCGAATTTAGGAGAAAAGTGTGGCATATATAAACGATTTTTAAAAACAGTTCCACACAGCCACATGATGTCTCATGATTTTCATGAAGGACAGGGTGAGCTGTTCCTACTAGAAGAACAGAAAATATGCCTGTGAGTATTATATTTAAAACACAGAGTGCAGGAAGGCAAATGTTCCAAGACAGAATGCTGGCTGACACCTGACCAGCAGGATGTACAACAAGACCCTGAACATTCCAGATGTAACATGTCTCCCCCACCAGATTACACTGATTTGAATGTCATGTAAGAACAACTTGGAGACAATTGGTGTTACTTTCCTGGAAGTTGAATAAACAAACTTTCAGTCTGAGTGCTCTTAAAGTTAGAACACTCTTGCTAGCCAGCATAGGACCCAATATTTTTCAGGCAGAATTCAAAACCTTTGAATATCTGATACATATGAAAATTAAGCATTTACCTGAAAGTCACTACCCTCCAAATAAAATTAAAATGCAAGAACCAAAAATGGAAAAAAGAATACCATTTCTAAGAGGTAAGTCAGGAGGCTAAAATGAATGCTGTGAGACGAGAGCAAAAGGCTTGCAAGATTAATCTACCCATGCCCTCTTAAGCATTTATTTGGCCAGCAGCCTGCATGATATCAAGTGTTAAGAGCAGCAGTCGAAACAAACTGTATTTTGATCAGTGTACTTAGATACCAAACGGACAGTTCTTTCCAGTATTCTTCGTACACAATATCAGACATATTTTTAGCACAAAGTTTTCCCACGTATCTTCTCTCACCACTTCATTAACCTGAAATTTTACCACTTGGGCACTAAGAACTACATACATGAACATCCTTCCACTCTTTCAGGGCTTCCTTCCTGTTTGTGCTTTATAGATGCAGATTTATGAGATCACCTCACACGTGTGATTGTTTTTACTTACCTCATTAACCACACCTGCATCGTGCTTGCATAATCACCTGCTGCATTCTCTTAAGGTCAACCCTCCTGCTTCTACTACTGAACACTGAAGAGAGCTAAAGGGAACAGTTCATGTCCTCCATTAAGAGAAAAACTCTCTTTCATAGCTTGTGAGATCCAGAGATCATCAAGTTAGTCCTTTCAGGTTTTCTGCTCTGGCCAGCCATCTCAAATTGTATTAATTCTTGATAATAAAATACATCTGAATTACTCTTTTCCTACAATTCCTTACATTAGGAGTTCTGTAATGAAGTTCTTTGCTACATTTGATTTCTAAAGCATAGTAAAAAAAAAAGTACTTAAGTTTCACTTTTTTTAAGCTAGCAAACACAGATTTAATCCTACCCTTGAACAAATCACTCATACTCAAATTATTCAACTTATTTTTAGAAAACACCTATTTTATATGCTGTCAGTACCTTAGTGTTGCTACTGTCAAGTACTTCAGCCCTGCTATTTATTCCTAACTCTTTTCACAATCCTTTTCAAAATAAAGTCTCTTCTAAATACATTTTTTTTTTTTGCTTATGTCTCTTCACCATCTGATTCTCAATCAAAAAGGGACAGGTAAGTTGCACTTTCCAGGCCATACACTGTAGCTACTTAAACCGCATTCCTGAATTCAATAAATTCTGTACACATTAAGCTCACACCATAATGAGCTCTTCTAATAATTATGAAGAGCTACACTTTATTTAGGTACATCTGTCAATGAAGTAAGAGACTTTACGTCACATACTAACTATTTAACTCTGTTGGATGGCAGGTACAGATCTCAACTTCTATTCAACTTTGTCTAAGAAGTGCACCGTCTAATGTTTATCCAAAGTACTGCAGAGGTGATAACAATCAGTTCTCTGTTAGTTTATCAACACTTATCAATAGCTACACAATGAGGAGATGTTTGAGGATGAAGTACCTAGAATAAAATCTGTCAGATTTAGAAAATAAGAAGTTACTTCATCTTGCAACACAAGTACCCTATTCCATCCTTCTTTGAAAGCAATTAGCCAAAATATCGGATAAATGCTTTTATTCAAAGTCTCACATATTCAGAGAACACAGAACATCATTAGTGTTTTGCTACTGTTTTCATTACAGAACTGCTACACACTAACCTGTGGAATGCTCACGTCCTATAATTACTTCTGCAGACAATTTACTAACAGTAAAGTTACCGAGGTCGTCCCTTATTCCTCCTACCACGACTAATCCGATGAGTAAGCAAGTCTTCCAGTCCTCAAGCAGTTACAGTCAAGTCTGTCAAACTGAGGAGCTTGTACTTGTCTTGACCTCTCCTATACTGACTTGAAAGCAAATACAGAAGAAACTTCCTGTATCTTACCGTGGAGCACAGGGAAGCGAAGGAATCAGCCTGGCATCACCCTGCCTATGCAGACCCCTGAAGCCCGGGCTGGAGCCGGACCGCACTATCGAGCGAGGCGGGGCAGGCCAGAGCTGGGCAGCCGCTAACAGCCACACTTACCGACACTGTCCCACCTCCGGGGCAGCCAGGCTGGAAAACACCACCGCAGCGTGGCCCGGAGAGGCCCAAATTCCAAAGAAACGCTAGGGACCGAGCCTCAGGGGCCTCTCTCACCGCCCCCCGCCTAGCTTCCCACGCTGCCCCCAAGCTCTCCACCGCTCCCCCCTTCCCCCGACTACCTCCGCGTTCACCTTCACTCCCCCCACTTCAGCAACCTTACCCTTTCTCCGAGCCCTCACGCCGCGGCCCTTCTCCGCGTCCTCACCTCAGCGCCGACCGCGCTCCCCGCCGCCC
>WEIU01014589.1:27452-41024 GCA_013389925.1 Aegithalos caudatus
GCGGCCCCCGGTGGCCGCCATGCCGCGGTACTGCGCCGCCACCCGCTGCAAGAACCGCGGCGGCCAGAGCGCCAAGGACCAGCGCAAGCTCAGCTTCTACCCGTGAGTGGCCGCCGAGCGGGGCAGGGTCGGGGTGAACGGTGGCCGTGGGGTGGGAGCGATCCCCACCGCGGAAGTAAATGGCCGAAAGACTCAAACCTACGGGTCGATGACGCTGATAGGCGCCTTGGAGCCCCGCCTGGTCCCGGGAGGCTGGAGGGAAACAACGCTGACCCCCCGGGGGAAGGGAAGGTGTAGGGAATAAAGGGTGGACAGCTGGGATGTAATCACGCACACCGTCCCTCGCACAAGGCGGACGGCGCTTGGGGGAGGGGGCGGTGGATGATGCGGCAGCGTCTGAGGAGCCCGGAATAGGTGCGGAGAGTCCGCGAAGTGAAGAACAAGCGGGTTGGACTGAAATACAAAATTAGCACTTCTGACTCTGTTTCGCTGCTGCCTGTATGGAAGCGCTGTTCCAGCAGGGCAAGCAATAGTGGAGGCTTTGGCTTAATGGTGAAGTGTCTTGTGTATGACGGTTTACATGCTAGGAAAAGGGCCCGGAAGAGTAAGCAAGTAAACACATAATGATTCCTTAAAATTAAAACTTTCCCACTAGAATTATTACCTTAGGTGCGCTGTGATCAGAGGCGCTGCTGGTTGTTTGGAAGCAGCTGAGTTAGCTGCGCTTGGCTGTCTCTGTTGCCAAGAGACAGTTTATGGTGCTGCGTTGTGCCGTCCGGACGCTGCGTGGAGCAGTCGCGGCCCGGGCCCGCAGTAACCTCTGCACCGTTGTGGTTACGTGGCTATCGCCTCCCAGGATGGTGAGTTATAAACAGCGTTTCACAATCCTGAGAGAAGCACAGGGCAGGTAACCGAATGTTAATGTATTTGTGCAGAATAAAAGTATGGAACCGTTTGTCAATTTAAGAAGATTTTGAAAAATAAATTTCACAATTAACCTCAGAATCTAATTTGGTAAAATTTATACCTCAAACTAAGTTTACTTTCATTTTCTGATTAGTCATAGTTATTCCAGGATCAGGAAGACTGTGTAGGAAGACCTGCACAAAGACTGCTTTGAAAGAAATTTTATTTTAGATTGAAGGCAAGCTTACTTCCCTGGCACATTTCTAATATGGAATGCATCATTAAACAATCACGAAAATAATTTCTTTTCACTTATGCTTTAGAGAGTGTGAGTGTCACATGGATAATCAAAACAAGACGTTTATATTCAAATGTGTGGCATCAGTATGGAGATGATTGCCAAAACTCAGTTGTTTTAGCTGGCCTTTGAATTGTGCTGCATTCTGAGTTTCATGCTCCTGTAGGAGGGGTGCTGAGATTTGATTTGTGGATTTCTCTTGCCTTATATTAGTGACTACTGCTGACATGAATTGCAAGTCTTATTCCCTTGCCTCTTACCACCACTGGAGAAGTCCTATGCTAATTTGTGGTTGGGGTCTGAGCCCCTTCAGAACCTTTTGTTCACCTAATACCAACTGGCCTTACTGCCCTTCTTTGTTTTATTTCTTCACTTCTCTGACTTGTGTAGTGATGGCAGCTGCTAAATAAATTCTCTCCACTTCCTCTTTCAATTTCCTCTTCTTTTGTGTCTTGTTTACACCAGAGAATGGATTCTGTTGATCAGTGAGGGGGTGTTGAAGCATGAGCAGGTTTTAGCTAAGCTGCCTTTAAGCTAAAATAATAACTTTGACTATCAGACCCTTCTCTTGCTTATTTCTTGATTATTTTGTTTTCCATCTGAAGCAGTCTGGGTAGAGCATTGGGTCCTGTGTTGTGAGGGTAGCTGCAGTGGGAACAAGTGTTCTCAAGGCCTTCTTGGACAGGGTGTAATTGCTGACATGACCTCCAATGAAAGGAAGCCATCGTCTTCCTGAGACTTTTTTGGACCTCTGCAGTAACAGCCAGGCTCAGCTGTGTTACTGAGGACCATGCAGTGCTGCCACTGGGTATATGTGATCTAAGCAGACAGGATTTGAAAAGCCTGAACCTCTGACTTGTCCTTCAGAGGTTATTGTGTTCTTACCAGCATTATTCCTTGCATTCCTGCAGATACACAGAGCTAGATGCTTCAGAAGCTTGCTCTGTTTCCTTGGTAATTTGAAGACTTACATGGCAACAAATTAAAAAATTGGGGAAGGGGTAAAGACGTTCATCTTTATGCTGTGAATTTCAGCCGTCTTTCTCTCAAAATCACCTGAGTTTGCAGCTTTGGAACACAGTGCCTGCATAAGAGTCATTGCTATGTGTGGCTTTTGGAGGAAAGGGATTTGAGGGTGGGATCACAAAAGCAGAGATTTTCACTTTGTAATTATTATTGCTCGTGATTCTCAGGAATATTGTTTTCTGAACAGTAGTCACTTAACAGTGCTCAGAATTCAACTTATGGTTTATGTATCATATGTAGTTATATGCTGGAGTTAAAATAAAATTGATATGCACCAGAGAAATATAGAAGCACATTTCAAATACCCTGATACCTGTCTGAGAAGAGGTGAGAGACAAGAGTGGTCTGAATGTTCATGTTCCCATTGCCATCACTTCTTGATGGTGCATGCATCATAATAAGCCTTTAATTTCCCTTTAACTTGTGTATTGTGATTCATTAAGCAAATTACATATCTCACACACTTTCCTTTTAATTTAGTTCTCTTTCTGATGTAAATTGTCTGACCATTTGCTTATATTTTTATAGTCAATTTTTTTTTTCCAGGAAGATGTATACTCTTCATTTTCCTTTTCAGGTAAATTAGATGATTGAAGAGTTAATTCTAAATTATAAAATATGATGTGGGCTCCTAGCGCTGTGAGAAAGTTTAATTGCTGAAACACAAAATATAGAAGTGCTTTGCCATTTCCATCCATTTACCTTTTTGAACAAAATTTAAGTTCTGTATTGGAAATATTCACCTTGCCAAATTTATCTGATAAACTAAGAGGTGCATGTATTAGGAGGTATTCTCTGTTAAACAGAAAATACTAGTTGTGTCTAGAAAGACAAATAAGCCCTAGAAATACTATTAATAAAGTGAGGACTAGTCTTAACTTTCTTTGAATTACGTCTGTTTCCCTTCATCAGAACTGCTTTCTGAGCAGGTGTTGTAGGATCAAACCTTTCAGAACATCTTGACCATGGATTCTGAAACCCTTGGCTAGCAGAAATCAGAAATTCTGTTTCTGAATTCCAGAGCAAATACCCAACTAGAAATAATTTGGATAATGATTGGATTAACTTGTACATGACATCCAGATTAGCATTTAATACCTACATTTTTTGGGAAAAAAGATTATTTTAATCTTTTCTAAAGGAAAGCTACCTTCTAGGTAACAATGAGATATTCTTATTTAAAACAAAGAAAGACAACAATAACAGGGGTTTTTGTATATTCTCTTATTTGTCTTGTCAACTGCTTTAAAAAGATTTCCACTTCATGATAAGGAGAGGCTTGAGAAATGGCTGCGGAATATGAAGCGAGATTCATGGACTCCGAGTAAGCACCAGCTCCTCTGCAGTGACCATTTTACCCCCGATTCCCTGGATGTGCGATGGGGGATACGCTACTTGAAGAGTACTGCTGTGCCAACTATTTTCTCTTCCTCAGATGATGAGGTAATCTGTCTTTTTTTGTTGTTTTGTAGTACAAAGCTAACTAACTGTGGATGTCACACCCATTTTCTAATCTGTTAGATAATTGGTTTTTTTTATTTTAAAAATAGAATTCATGTCCATCAAAACAGTTTGTCAGCAGGACTGACACAAAACAGGTGTGTGATTCCATAGTGTAAAAGAAGAACAACTTCCCCTAGTTTGAGTGGAGGTTCAATGTCTTATTTTAATTGGAAATTACAGAAGTATTTACTATAGAAAATGTTAGATTTCTTATGAGAATAATATGATTCTAAGCTTTTTCTTACAGTTACTCTTAATATTTTAATGTTCTTTTAAAATCTTCTTATTAACCGTACAGAAATACTGGCTTTGTAATGTATTAGTTTCAAACTACATATTTCTCTTTCCTGTCCCTAACCTTTAACCTAAGAGCTCAGGGTTATAGGCTGCCAAAGACAACCTACAGAGACTAGTCCCTCTTGTCTTTCACAGACTTAGGCTATTGGTTACATAAAAATATTGTGCTACACAGGCACCTAATCTTGATCAAACCTATGCTAATTCTCTTCTAGCATGTGTTTATCTTCCACTGGATCATCACGTTGCCGGTGGGAGGAATGGAAGGACTGATTTAAGGCTAAATAGATGAAACTGAAATATGTGGCTAATTAATTTTACAAAACTATTTTTAGTCATTAAGTACTCTGTCTTCTTGAACGTCTGCAGCTGTTGTCTAGACTCTTCTGACTTTGTGGTGTGAAAAGTAATCTTGGTAAATGTCTCAAACTCAAAACCAGAAAATCTTGCAAGTTGTGGCAATACCAATTCAGGAAGAAATATCTTTCCTTTAACCTTCCCCTGCCCTGGTTCAATAGATGCCTCACATTCCTGTGCTGCTGTTGTAAGAGGGAGCTGTAAATTTGGAACTGGATTTTCCTTCTGGGCAGTTACATATAAGCTGGGTGTTGTGACCCTAAAGAAAACTTGTCTTTTATCCACATCTTCATTCTCTTGTTTTGCATGTGACCATAGACCGGTCTTAGTACACCTACAAAGGTGGACAGTAGAGTTACTCAGGTAACAGACTTTTTATGCAGTCGTGTTGCTGAGAACATACCAATGGCTTCTCTAAATTACTTTGGCATCAGCTACATATATCTGAGAAATCCCAGCTAGATTTATCGAGTTTGGAAAAGTAATTTCTGTGCTTATTTTTAATATATCCATCATTTTCCTGTTGTCAAAAGAGATACCAGTGCTTTGTATCTGTGATACTGTGAACCTGTTTTCCTGTGGTCTCACTTCTCTGTCTGGCATTACTTTCTTCTCACTGTACTTTTCTGAACATCAAGTCATATGCTTTTAGTGACCACCTCAGCTAATCAGCAAATCAATTTTGACTTGACCTCTGGTTCTCTACTTGCCCCAAACCTTAACTTTCTACTTAGACTGAGTATTCAGAAAGATAGGGAAAAGAGTTATTATTTTGGGAAAAAAAATCTGGTTAGTGCATCTCTGACTAAATGTGGATGAACAAGAAGCTGAGGCCCCAGACTGCCTTTAGAAACTGAGAGCAAAGAATTGCAGTATTTGCATATTGCTCACCACCACCTTGCTTTATGTATTACTGAGCAAGTGAAGGATGTCTTCCCAGAAATGCTTAATGATAAAACATTTCATTCTGTTTCTTCTTCTAAATAAAGAATGGTTGTGGCTCAAGAACAGATGGTTGCTGGCATTTCAGTATCAGTAACCATTCTACATTAGCTTGCAAGGGTTTTTACTTGAAGATTGACCTACAAGTGTGGAGGGCAGGGACTGGTAGACAAGGAGACCTTTCAGCAGAAGTAAGAGTCTTCCTCTAAGCAACTGTCCTGAGACTTGTTTTGATGCATTTCCTTCAACTTCAATGGCAGTTCTGCTAGGTGAGGATTTGGGGAACATTTACCTAATATATATTTTTAAGAGATTAGTCTAGTTAAAATACATAGCCTGAGAAAGTCTTTTTCATCTGCAGACAGAGCATAGAAAGGGAAATGCTTCATTTTCACAAAATCCCAAAGATTGACATGATCTTAAGTATTGTCTTTGAAAAAGTAAAGATAGCCAAATGAATGCTATTTCTGTATCAATTTTCCAGTTCTTTGAGACTGAAGTTTCATACAAAACTGAATCACAAAGATTAATGTACTTAGGATACTTCAAACTACATACATACTTCTAGGAACATAGACTTTGAAATTATCTTATTCATTATTTCAGCCTGGTGTCTTTTTTCTTTATTTCTGTTGTTTTCACCTTTTCCTGTTGTTTTTTTGTTNTTTCTTTTTTTTTTTTTTTTTTTTTTTGTTTTTTTTTTTTTTTTGTTGGGGGGGGGGCAGGATGTTTTGTTTTGGGGTTTTTTTTGTTGTTGTTTTTTGTGGGTTTTTTATTGTTGTTTTTGTTTTGTTCTGTTGTTTGTTTGTTTGGGATTTTGAGGGGTTTTGTTGCTTGGTTGCTTGGGGTTTTTGCCTGACCTATATGTAATTAGCAAAGTTCAAATTGCTTATTTTTCTGTTTCTTTGTTCTGTGTGGTTTTTTGTTTTGTCTTTCAGTTCCCAGGCTAACATGTACACAGCTTTACATGAATACAAATTCTTCAAATTGGTCTTTTCATAATCAGAACTACTAGAAAAAAATTAAACACCCACTATTTTTGGGTTTTTTTGTTTCACTGACTGACATACCTAAAAGCTTATTTGTATATTAATCTTAAATGTAATCATGTGATATAGCTTATGTGAAGGAATGGAGAAAAAAGTGGCTAAAAAAGAATAAGCTTCATATTGTCTCTCTTTTAGTATCAACTTCTGTTTAAAGTCCTGTTAACATTGTATTTTTCTGCTAAGATTTCTATCTATCAAAAAAATTCTCAATTTTCATAAATTGTGATGTTTAGTTGGCAGAATTGAATTGCGGTTTACTATCATCTTTAATGCAAGAACCTTGTACTTTCTACATTTAATATATTTTATACAATATTTCAGATGGTAATAGAAGGTGCTAGCTAGTCTTTGTGTAAGCACTTATTTTCAAGTGCATTTAAAATTACTGTGTCTTTTGTAAAACAGTCCAAATTCCCTGGAGTTTGAAAAAACCCAGAATAAAAGAAATAAAAAACCCCAAACCACATTAAGAAAAAACAAACAAAAAAACCCCCCTAAAAAACGAAACACTATTATTGCTTTTAGAGCTTCAAAATACTATTTTAACATTTAGGACCTGAAGCAAAGTTGTGGAAGATGCTTACATGAGTTCTTGGGCCTCTTACGTAATTTTTAAACGGTGCTCATCTAAGTCCTCATTTCTATGCTGTGAAATGAGATTTGCCTCTTTTTTTTTTTTCTATGCTGAATGATTTTCTTGTTACAAGGTGTTGATTTTCTTTTTTTTTTTATTCTTTTCTCTCCTCCAGGAAAAAAATTCTTCTCAGAACAGTCCACAACAGGTACAGAAAGACCAGGAAGAAACAAATGTGTCAGAGAAAGTATCTGTACCTCTTGAACCTTGTACACCAAAGAAAAATCCTGTAATTGCACAAAATGTAGAGGAAGAAGCAGAAGTAGTTTGCCCAACTGCACTGATTAAACCTTTACAAATTCAAAACCTGCAGCTTCCAGATGAAGGTGGCTTTCAGGCACCTTCATCTGTCATTGTTGATAGTTCATGTAAGCAGTACGTACATCAGCCTAATCCTGTTTTAGTGACAGCAGCAGTCCAGAGCATGGAAGCTACCAGTGTTCATACTTCCATAGAGAATTCAGGAGGTTGTACAGCTACAGTCCTGCAGTTTACAGACCCTGACTACTTGAACTCATCTCTGAAACTGAACAATGCTTTAGGGTCAGTTACTGACTATGCAGTTGAAAATTCTGTCCCTCACGTGGTCTGTTCCGGTGAAGTGCAGACAAGTGAGGATGCAGTTTTACTGAGTACAGTCACACAAACCATTGAACAATTCAGTGGAAGTGAAGAGTCTGTCATTGCTATTATTGTGCCAGCTGAGAGTCCAGAAGAGCCTGAAGGAGTAAATAGTTCTTTCCTGCCTGGTAAGGAAGAGTTTCTTGACGTAGAGGAGGCAGAAGTGGTTGAATATAATGGAAATGAAATACTGCAGACTGAGCATTCATACTGCAGACAAGACATAGACAGAGATCACCTTTGGCAAAAAATTTCAAAACTCCACTCTAAAATAACTTTACTTGAAATGCAGGAGATAAAAACTTTGGGGAGACTCAGGTCCTTGGAAGCTCTTATTAGACAGTTAAAGCAAGAAAACCTGCTTTCTGAAGAAAAGCTGAAGATGGTAGAAAACTACTTTACAACACTTGAAGTAACTATGATACAGTAAAGGCTTTCAACTGATGGTTCTAAAATATTTTTTTAGCCTCTTTGACTGTACTTTTGGACAAATTAACTTTTCTCCCAATTGTGTTTTAAATATCTAATGCAAATCATGTGAATAGCAAATATTCTTTAAAATATGTCAACCAAAGCTAAGTAGAGTATTGTCTTTACAACATGACTTGCAAGTAAGATTAAAAAAAAAAAAAAAAAAAAAGAATTGGCCAAAGTTTTTTAACTGTGTGACTCAAGTCAGTAAAAGATAATTTACTGACTTTCTCAGCTGCAGGCTTCTCTGCAACATGCAATGCCTGCATTAGGGACAGCAGTAGAATGGACAAAATAAGCATATAGAATGAAAAATTATATATGTATATATTTGCAGTGTCCACTGAGGCCAAAATGGCTCTTTAGTTTTCTGTTCATCTAACATTTGTTCTGATGTTTTTTTGTACGCCTTGATCTTATTAAAATTGTTTCTGCATAAAAGGTGTTTGCTTTCATTTGTTTCTAGAAACAAAAATTCTCATAACAATATTGTTCCAGAGGACAGGCCCATCTCATTTTTAATTTCTTTTGTTATGATTCAGTTCAATTGGAAATCAATCTCAATCACAGATGTTTTTGCTAGTTTGGAAAAGGGGAAGCTCTATTTAGTGAGTGCTGTCTGCATTGATTGTCTTACAGCCTACAGCTGGGTGATGCATACCTTAATACACTGAAGAAAATGTACTGCAAAGCCAGTTACTAAAGAAAGTAGCAGAATTTTACTTTGCAAGAAACAGAATTACAGAACTAGAAAATTATTCCCCTTTACTGATCTTATTAACTATTTCTAATGAATAGTTATCACTATAGTAGATACTATAATTCATTTTGAGAAAAATTAATTTGCTTAAATACTTTCTGCTTACTCTGTCAGTGTGTCGCCCTTTGGATCTAGTTTGCTGTAGGTTCTAGTACCGTGAAAAAGTCCTAGATCATCTGGTCTGTGACTAGACCTCATAGCTGTGCTGGGTGATCCTAGTTACACCCTTCCAGCTGAACTCTTCTACTATATTATATTCTACAACCATTAGATTGCTTGAGGATGTGTTTTTCTTTATTCAAAATGGTGTTATCCCCACCACCACAAGTTCAGTCTAGGACTGGAGCAAATGGGTTCCTTTCCAATCTTACTTACATTCTCTTCTACACACTTCCTAAACAGTTCTGGTAATCTTTTCATAAGGAATTGAGAATCAGTTCACAGTTGCTACAAAGCTGGCCTCCCACTGGATAATAAGTTACGAACTAATTTCAAAATTTTTGAGACTTGGAACATATTGAAGTACAGAAGTTGAGCTGCTAAAGCACAGTGCTGTAGAAGGTTAGTCTGCATTGGTAACCACTGGATTAGGCTTGCTTTGTTCTTTAACTTGTTAACTTCTTTCAGATTTTAAGCACAGGCTGTGCTTGGTAAAATTGCTGAAGGACATAAAGGTCATGTATAATATGGTGAATTGCTTACAATATCTCTAACCTGCTCATTTTGTTCTCCCTGGAACAAGAGAACATTCCTGTTCTGTCTTGTGTGCTATGAAATCACAAGGGGTGACCTGTGTACTGTAGAAACATTGCTGCCATATCTCCCATCTTGGGAACATTGTCCAGGTGGCCCCTCTGAACTGCACATTTCATAATGTTTTACAAAGTAAGAGATCTTTTAAAGTGATTTACAAAATGCTGTATGAAATTGCTAAATGATTTGGCAATTTTAGAAGTTTTGTGAATGCACTACAAATCCTTTGCTAATGCTGTATATTTTAAGACTAACAACCCATTTCAAAAGTTCACTGTAGTCCTTGAATGGCAGTGAGAGCTCAGACATGTCAAAAGAATTGCATCACCTTAGGCTGTTGTCTCAGCAAAGCACTATTCCCCAAAAAAATGGGGTTTAACATGGGATTTGCATAGCTGATATATTTTTGCTTTTACTAAGAGCTTACTGTATTAAAAATGAGAATATTGTTCATGGCATAGATTTCTTTAAACATGGGGGAAAACCCAAAATGCTCCATTTTCCTTTCTATTATGGGGTTTCTTGGGACTTAGGTAGGTTGACTTTGGCTGGATGCCAGGTGCCCACCAAGCTGTTTTCTCTCTTCCCTTCCAGCTGGACAGGAGAGAAATCAAGATGGAAAACAACTCATAGGTTGAGATAGGGCCGTTTACTAAAGCAAAAGTTTGCATGCACACAAGCAAAGAGAAGGAAAAAGAAGGGTTAATTCTCAACTTCACTTTGGTAGTGACATTCAGCCACTTCCCAGGAAGCAGCACTTCAGCACGCATAGTGGTTGCTCCAAAAAGCAGATATTGTAAATAACCAATTCCCCCCCCCTTCTTTTATATGTGAGTTGACACCATCTGGGGAGTATCCCTTTGAACTACTTAGATCAGTTGTCCTGGTTGTGTCCACTCCTGGGATCTTGCCCACCACTAGCCAGGAAGCTGGGGAGATTGCACAGGTGCTGTGCCAGCTCTGCTCAGCTGCAGCCAAAACACCGGTGTGTTACCAGCACCTTTCCAGCTACCCGTGCACAGCACAGCACCCTGAGGGCTGCTTTCATCTCACTCCTAGATTATAGCAGATAAACTCAGTAACTCTACAAGCCTCTCCCCAGGTCTAAAAATTTCCCCATGTTTTGGACCAATGGGCCCAGGGTGGATGTATTCATTTAAAAATATTTAGCATTATAGTTGTCTGTTGCTGCTGACAGGGAGATATGTCTGGGTCCTTTGCTTCAGTTATACACTAACCCTGAATTATGTGGGCTAATTATTACAAGTAAGGAGAAATAGCATGTTGAGAATTGGCAGACCCCTCTGAATTAGATGCTACGTGTGCAGGGCAATGTCAGTGTTTCCTAATCATAAAGTACAGCCTTGCACACACAGTTTTATTTAACTAAGCTTTCTGGATACGTGTGCTATATATTACTTCCTAAGATCCAGTGGAAACTGCTTTGGTACAGTTGAAACCCTACATCCAAGAAGTGCACTGAATAATCATCATTCCTTTTGTAATGTATCAGGCTGCTCTTGATCCAAGTCAAATGTGCGCACTTATCTTTTCAATAACTTTTGATTTGCATTCTTTTTTTAGTCTTTTGACTTTCCATTTCCACTGATGCAACTAATTACTTCAGACATATTCAACAGATGTCATCTGTTTTTTTAAGTCACTTCTTGAAGTGTTCAGCTCTATTTTTTTCCACTGTCCATTGCCTAGTGTAGGAATTTGGCATTGGCTTTCTCCTGGGTTTGTATTTAAATTCCACCAGTATTATTAAATTTACCTACAAGCAGTGGCATTCCATCTGGAATAGAGTGGTGCCCATTTCGCATGATTTTCCATTTTCTGAATTTATCACTCTCATTCTGTGAAATTTATCTCTCATTCTGAATGCAAGGACAGCTACAGGGGATTTTTTATTCCTCTTAGACTAACAACTGTCCAGACATTTTCTTTTGTGCTTTCTTGCATCAGTGGTGCAAATATTGACTGCACTCTTGCATGCATTACAACTATTCCTTAGAAGTCTGTCTAAACATCTGATTCAATGTCCTTGATCTTTTTTCTCTTTTTTTACCACAGTGCATTTGTAATTATTCCACTTAAACTACTTGCTGCTTAAACTCTCTCTGCCTGCCTATGAGAAGTGGTGAATGAATTCTCTTTTTTGCTTTGCTTACATGTATAGCTTTTGCTTTCCCTTTTAAATTGTCTTTATAGTCAACCCACAAATTCCCCCACTTTCACTCTTCTGATTCTCTCTCCCCATCCCACCAGGAAGAGTGTGCAGGTGGCAGCATGAGGCTTGCTTAGTTTCTGACTGAGGTTTAATCACGACACACACTTTGTTCTGTTTGCCTTATGCATGACTCGCCTCCTCTGCCTGGATAGTGCCACTGAACTGCAGGTTAATGTCATATATGCAAATCCACATCCTGCACTTCAGCCTGTATCCAGTGCTGTCTCAGCAAAGCACTAGGACAGCCTAGCCCAGCCTTTCCCTGTCACAGGGAGAGGGTCTAACACCCAGGGACCCCATCACATCACCAGGCCAGGGCACATGCTGGCAGGGTTGTTTGCACTCTGTGGACTCCCAGCAGCCATAATTAATTAATTATGTCAATGGCACTGGTAAGAGACTGTTTGGCAGTATGTTATTTCTAAACCCGCTGAAAAAGTGCTGAAACACCTTTGCTCTTAGACTTTTTAAATCTTTAAGATTTTAAAGTCTTATTCATAATGACAGTAGGGCAATGAGATCCAGAGCCTGCTTTTGTGAGAGATTGCAGCTGCACAGTAATAGGCACCACAAAAGACCCACCTCCTTTCTGGGCAACCCAGGAGACAGTGTGAGCAGCAGAATGAAATTTTTAACCACCCACCCAGGCAGAACCAGACAAATTCCACATCTAACCTTGAGGAAAGGCATAAGACATAGGTGAATGACTTGGTTCCTTTCCATAAATTCCATGAGCAGGAAGCTTCTTGCTATGTTGTAAGGCTGGCGCACAAACAGCACCTGCACACTTGTGAGATGCTCAGGGAAATGGGAGGAAGGAGTGGGCTTTAGCACTGGCAGTGGCAAAAGTGCTCCTCTGTGGGGCATCTCTGCACCAATGCAGCACCAGGTGCTGTCCCCCTTGTGTTCCCAATGCCAGGCACAGCTCACAGCTGCAGAGAAAATCAAGTAATGTGTATTGCAGCAGCTCTGTTGTTGGAGGGTAGAAATGAGCTGAGAGACAGACTTCTTGTTCATCACAGCATGAAAAGAGTCCTGGTTTATTCCTCTCTACAGCTCAGCCATCCTGACTCCAACCATTCACTGACTGTGGCTGCAGCAAGCTCCTGCTGTAGGTTTCCCTTGCAGCCTCTGACTGCTGAATATTTCCTGCTGAATTCTGACCGCATGTATTGGTTTGCAGACTCCGAATGCAGACGTTCACTTAGCTAGACTATGTGGGTTCCAACACCAGGCTCTACCTCCATACCCAGACTGACCTCACAGCAAGGATTCTCTCTCCCCAGGATCCTTCTTCTTCATGATCCTCATTCATGACCCTAAAGGTTCCCCCTCCATGCTGATTTTCCCCACTTCCTCACCCTCAAACCCACTCCCTTTTATCACACTTATCTTTATTGGATACAGCTGTGACTCATCAGGGCGAGGCTGTGCTGTAATTAACACAGCTGTTACTTATCAGGGGCGAGGTCACCTGTATTCATTCCCTTCTACAATGCACTGAAAGTCATTAATTGCCGGCACCAAGGCAAGAAGGGAAAGAAACAGAGAAAGGGAAAAGGGCAAATTACATCCTCATTACTTACTATAAAATGGGCTTAGATTTAGACAAAAAAAATATTATTTTTTGTTCATTTATGAGACTATTTAAATTTCTGCAACCTCAAGTGGATCTCTGTAAATGCTTTAGAATTTTATTCCCATTTACCAAAAAAAAAAAAA
>WEIU01014589.1:41127-55564 GCA_013389925.1 Aegithalos caudatus
ACACTGCTCTATTTTCTCCTTTACTGGAACCAGTGTAATAGATTTCTAATTTACCAAACCATTTACTTTTGACAAGATATGCGTTTCAGCCAAGATATTTTCCACAAAGAAAACAGTAAGAGTAAAGCATATAAACAGACATTTTCTAGTAAACATAAGTCTTGTCATTGTTAAATATTGTGGGTATATTGCAAAAAGTCTATCACTGTTTAAATATCTGACTTTCCTGTAAAAGACTGACATTTCTGAGAGCACAAAAGCAATTTAGAAGCCTTTTTCTTAGCCATTCAAAAAGATTAAATTGTAGAGATGCTCATGGAATGTATGGACATCTC
The DNA here is from genome assembly GCA_013389925.1 of Aegithalos caudatus. Taxonomy (NCBI): domain Eukaryota; kingdom Metazoa; phylum Chordata; class Aves; order Passeriformes; family Aegithalidae; genus Aegithalos; species Aegithalos caudatus. Next base: position 41,463 of record WEIU01014589.1, read on the forward strand.
TATTTAAAAATAGTATATATTGCATATAACTAAAGCAGCAGTGCTCCCTATAAACAGCAGATGGTGCTACTGGATCACGCTGTAGGAGTGAGACTAAAGACATGCATTTTATTTTTATTCTGTCGTTGATTAAACATATCCAAAAGATTAACTCTGCGGGGTTTGGGGGGTTTTCCCCCTCATTGCAGATGTATCTTTAAATTTCAAACATATCTTTAATACGGAAAGGCAGTGTATGAACAAAACAGTGTGACATTCTCTTCAATCTTAGATAAATAAAGCTTCAGACAAGTTAAACTCATTTATATTCTGAACATAAAACATTAAATTCAAGAGCCTTCTGCTCAAATGAATGGTGAAGAGAAATGTATTCACTGTCCTGACGTGGAGCATGACTGCATTCCTCATTTGTTGAAGTGGGTCAGTGATTACTGTTTGAATCCCGTAAACAGTTTAGCATTGCTTATTTGCATATTAATCAGGATAAGAGTGTGAGTGTTTAATCACACCCTCCGTCAGGGGTGTCTGGTTTCCTGCTCAAGTACTGCAGCCATGCTTTTGAGACTGGGAAAATATGTGCACAACAGCTATGTGTGGCATAATACCCTCTAAATTTTGATGAGAATATACAATTTGAGATGATCAGAATAGGGGAGTTTTGGTTGTACACATTCAAGCAAGTTTCTTCTTCCTTTTTTTTCAGTGTTACTTTCAAAATGTTAACAGATATTTGGGCATTACAGTAAAGGTTAGAGGTACACATGTGATTTTCTGAATGAAAGGAATGGGGCAGCAGTAGTGGCACTGCAAAACCAGATAGTGAAGGGATATGTGTCAAGGCAACCACTGGCTTCAGAGGTGTAAATGATCCTCAAGGCTGGTGAGCCACATGTTGCAGTTTTGCTGAGTCCTCAGATAGTGGTGGTCAGCCCCTGCCCCACAGCCTCCTGAAAGAAATAATCTCACTGACTCTCTACGTATCCACTATAAGGTGCACCATTATTGAGTCATATTTCATATTAAGAAGAAGAAATTAACTAAGTAAATGTCTTTTCATGTCCTGAATATAACAGGGGGATGTTCTAGACAGATATTTCAGGTTTAGATATGTATGTTATAAATACCTAATATATCATAAACACCTAAGTTCCCTAATATGGATCTCAAGTTGTTTCCAAATGTAAATCACTTTTAGTTCTCAGACAGGGACTAGTAAGAAAGACTAAAGTCAAACATGAAAGGGTTAGGCACAACAGATCTTCAAAATTGTGCCTCAAGTTTCCTGTAAAGACAGTGACAAGATGAAGATCTTTTTGAAAATTCTAGAAGGAATTTTGCTCAGATATTTCATTTGTATAGATACAATCCTTTTTTTTTTTTTTTTTTTTTTTTAAGATTCTGAAAGACACCTCTATCTCTGTAAGAAAATTGTAGGAAAAGGCATTCTCCTGGTGCCTGCATTAGTCCATGTACATCAAAGACACAAGTCTGGATGCTGCAGAACATCCTCACAAGGTGTGCACCAGCTGTAAGGGCTCTGCCTCCTCCATGAATAGTACAAACTGGTTGCAGTCAGCCACGTTTGACCTCTGACAGCCCCTCGGGCCTGAAAACAAACTTGTCGCTGCTGTAGTTCCTCTCTGCAGTGGCAGCAAACACCACGAGGGGTCCTTTTCAGCCGTGTCTGCTTGGGTAAGCACATTACAGATCACAAATACCAGCAGCCTGACCTTTGTTCCGAGTCAGTAGACTATGAAGCCAGTAGGCTTTAGGAGCTCTCAATGACAAGAACAGCTACTGATTGGAGATAATAAAGACGTGAGAGGGATAGTTTCACAGCAAGCAAAATATATATAAAGCCCTTTAGATCCTTTACTTAGCAGCAGCTGTTATTAATCTTACATCACATTTCTTTATTCAGTGTTTTATGTAGTGAAAAATCCTGTACCATGTAAAGCTGGCTCTAGCTGGAAGGTAGTTATAGAGTGTCCTTTTATTTGGCTGGACTAGAGTTAATTTTTCTCTCAGTAGCTGGTATAGTGCTGTGGTTTTTTGGATTCATCATGAGAATAATGTTGAAAATTCGGTAATGTTTTAATTGTTGTGAAGCAGTGCTTACCCCATAAGTCAGGGAATTTCCAGTTTGCCATGCTCTGCCAGGGGGGACTGCACAAGAAGCTGGGAGGGAGCATGGCCAGGACAGCTGACCCAAACTGGCCAAAGGGATATGCCATACCATAGAACACCATGTCCAGTTTATAAACTGGGGGAAGCTGGCCAGGAGCTGCAGATCAGCGCTCTGTGATGGGCTGGGCATCAGTCAGCAGGTGATGAGCAGCTGGATTGCACGTTGCACTTGCCTTTCTAGGGGTTTATTTCTCTCTGTGTGTTTTTTTAAATGTCCATTTTTAATACAATTATATTAATTTTATATCATATTTCATTTCAAATATTAAACTGTTCTTATCTCAACCCACAGGTTTTACCCTTTCTTTTTTCCCAGTTATCTCTCCCATCCTGCAGGGAGCCGAGAGAGTGAGCAAGCAGCTTCATGGCACTTAGCTGCTGGCTGGGTTTAAGCCATGGCATGGAGTGACAGCCTCATATTGCCTCAGTGCCCACTGACAGACTACAAATATTCTCACACAACTGAATTAACCTCCCCAGGGCTGGCTCCAGCAGACTGACAGGCTGTTTGCAGGAAATGGTGAACGTTCTGCTGCTACCAGATAAGGATGAGTACAACAGCAGACCCTCTTTTCAAGCCAGAGCCCCAACCAACATCTGTAGAAAGGCATCCACACCTCACTAGCAGAGCAGCAGCCCTTCTCTGAGGTTCAGTTATCTCTGTAGTCCCTTAAGAAGTGGGGGGACTCTCTCCCAATGGGCTCAACCTCCTACCTGGTACAGAAACACTGTGTTTTCCACTGTGAGGAAAGCACAGATTCAAGGTTTGGCTGGCTCAGAGGACATCTGCTTTGACCTGAATCACAGCTCAGACCTCCAGCAGGGACTTGACAAAGAAGCAAAACCTGGACTGATGCTGGCTTATATTCTTTTATTTCCCCCCTCTAGTGAAAGAGGAACCAATAATCCGAGGCTCTGAGACCTACTGGAGTAGAAAATCCCACAAGGAAAAAAAACAAAAACCAGATAACGAGCACAAAACTATGTTTCATTTATGAACATTAATCAGAAGCAATAAAAATCCCAATTAGATTTTTACTTAAAAATATATTAGACACTGACACTTACCTGACTTGCTACAGAAACATGAGCTCAGCCACAGTTTCATTTGAGATGACTAATTTCACAGCTTTTAAACATATAAATCACCATAATGATATCACAGCCATAAATCCAAATGAAATTGTATTTTACATCTTTCACATTAAAACAATAAATTTGCTTCTTTAAACATCCATTTTGTGAGATTTCAAAAAATTTTATTCTCTATTTAATATCTGAAATTCATTTACAGCTTTATCGAGGAGTTCAGTGTTTACTGAAGAATTGCAGACGTTCTTTGTTTACCTTTTCTTGGTTTTGTTCATCTTTTACATTGATCTCATTTCAAAACTTCAAGAACACAACATCCTATTTCAAAATCCCTCATCAGGCTGCCAGGAGCCTGCTGCTTCTAGCAGGCATTGCTTACAGCCTACTTCTCTTTGTCTGACCACAAGCTCACATGTTAAATTTGTGAGGTGTAGATATGCCCATGGCTTATTGCACTGAAATCCTCAGCTTCCTTTTACTGCACCCTGGCTGCTAACATCAATTATCTTCTACCAGCCAATGTAAATGTGTCTTTTTCAATGAGTAGGATAGCTTTTTAACCTACTTTATTGAAAATTAACTCTCCATTATGTCTGAAAGGATTTTGCTTATTATAATCTGTCACTGTGGGGGTCTGCAGCTCCAGCTCTCTCATTGTTGATAGCAGATAATATATGGAAGTGGAAGAAAAAATGTAAAGGATACAATACTAAAACACAGCTATGGATCTTTTCTAATTATTTGATCTTCTTCGATAAATACAGATTTTTAAACTTTGCCATCAATACCTGCATATAATAGTGGAAATCATTGATCTAATCCCCAGCATAAGAGATATAAAAGATTAAAAGCTTTTGGGAGTCACTGTGACAACTACCTGTTCTAAACACCTGCAGTTTCTTTTTAATTTTGTAGTTACTCACCACAGGGAAAAATAATCTGACAGTTAAAGAAATATTGTAAGTTTTTCAAATGATGTTTTAGCTATAAATGAAAGTTTTGCTTTGGGTTTTAAATAAGTATGCTTAAGAACAATTAAAAGCATGAGCTTTTAATATGAGTTTAATTGGAGATGAAGTGATGCTGTGAGTGTCATGCATTGATATGAACACAGTGCTGAAGTGATGGTAACTGATACAGAGGCAGACGACTTACACTCTATCATACACACATGTACACCCCAGAAACTCTCAAGATACTGTACTTGCTTTAAAAAGCAAAAATATATTTTAATAATGTTGCCAAAACAAGTCCCTGACACACTACGATTTTCTTGCTCTAAGCATGAAAACCAACACATTCTGGTTCTCAACATTTATTGTAAAAATGCATTTTATTTTTTATACAACAAGCTTTTAACAATAGAGCATGAAGCAGTAATGAAATGTTATATGACAGAATAATATGTCCTACCTTTTCATTCAGAACAATCTCTAAAACTGCAGTATTTGACATCAGTATTTTACATTTGACAGGATCAATAACCTTCTGGGAAATACCCCTTACTGCTTTCTAATGAGCAAATCAATAGATTTTGAAACAGAAACAAGTTATCCTCCTGAAAAGCTGTAACTGGGAAGGAACAATTTTAACTGAATGCTAACACTTGCACAACAGCCATGTTTCTGCAGTTCTCCAGAGAAAATAGTGAGGCAAATAACATCTCGGAGCTGCAGGGATATTAAAAGCATTAAGTGACTGTTCATTTTGATTTTCTTCCCAAAAGGTTTATGATTTTCAAGGGATATGAGTAAGGCCATAAACAAAAGTAGAGTCATGAATTTTAAAAATTTAAATAAACCCTGATATTCTTTGTTCTCCAGACAGACCATTTCCTGTCCTTTACAGCAAAAGTACATTTCTCTTATGAAATTCCCTGAGCCAAACTCAGGTAGGCAGCCCTGTGTTAGATCCCACAATGTGAAGACTCACCAGAGACCTAGTCAGATATAAGACACTCATCACTAATGCATGGCCCTCTAACGTGTCCTTTATGCAGAACAAAGATTACAAATTTCCACTGCACTTTCCCCAGCCCCCTTTCTCAGGGCAAGATGTAGGTAATTCCTAACACAGAGCTTTTCACATTGCTGCACTTTCTTCAAGTATTTCTATTCCTTAAGAAGAAGCTAAAGACTAAAGGCTGCATTTTAAGGGTATGTAGGTGTTACACATTAGGCTGCCTTTACAAATCATGCCACTAATCTTTTTTATTCTCTGCAGATCCAAGATGCTTGGCCAGAGGCAGGGAGTGGTGTGCCAAGGCTGACTGTGTGCCAGTGGCCTGGAGCCACAACACACACCCCAGGCACACCTCTTCCTCACAGCCAGCAGGGACAGCAGTAGCTGCTAAGAGGAGATGACAGAATTTATACAGACTCAGGTCTGGGAAGATGCTACAATTGCTAAGAGAGAGCTGATACCTTTGTCACCTGACATGGTGTAATAACAAAGCACTCAAGCACTATACTCATGAAATGTATGCAGACTTGAAATAACAAAAGAACTGGTCTCAACATACTCAATGCTTCATCTGAGAAATGCTACTCCTTCTTCTCCCTCAAATATATCTGAGCCTGCATGAAATGAAATTCACAGTGAAGTCAGGATGCCCCAGAGCTGCCTCCCAGCCAGCTGTGATCCCTTCTTGTTGCAAAGGGCTTTGGAGCTACCCCAATGAAGGACAAATATTTGCCCTCTGTCAAGTCTAGTGTCACATCTGATGTTGAAAAAAGTCACTGTAAGGTAGCTCCCAAAGGAAGAAATGCAAACTTCCCTTCCAGAGTGAAAACGTTTGAGTCATTTGAAACATGAAACTAGTAACCTACCACAAATACTATAAGCAAAATGCAGCTCTATAAGAACAGGAATCCTCACAAAGATGACTCACATGTCTTGTATCATTTGCAGGCTGCATTATTCCTTTATTGCCAGCTGCTTGCTTTTAGAGTAGCTTCACCAAATCACATGTACAACATGCCTTTGGCATTGCACTTTGTCTTTATTCAAAACTCCTAAGTGGTCAATATTGTTCTTCTAAATGTAATCCTTAGTAATAAATACTCAGATTATTTACTTCCATGAATAGCATGTTTCTGTTTTAATATTTGATGGAAAGGGAAACAATGCTCTTTAAACTGATGAAAGCTTTGTAATTGAAAACATTAGTTTTAGATTTGAGTCAAAACATAAATCTAATATGAAAAATATAACAAGAAGAATGAACTCATGATCCTGAAGGGCCTATGAAACATGCTATAAAAATACTTCTAAAGGGTTTGAGAGAGAGTGAGGGCCAAACTAACACAAAATGTTAAACTTTGACCCACTTTCCATCTCCCACTGCCTATCATAACTATAATATGACTGCCCACTGGCTAAATTCACGTTGCTGTTATGAGGGGAATGTGGCTCAGGGGTGATGAAGCTTGAAAACACACCCAGTTCTGAACCTAGTAGAAGAATCAACTAAAAAATAAAAAGAGATTATTTCAGCACCTGTATTGTATAGATCTAGAACCAGACAGGAATGTGAATGGCCCTGGGAAAGCTGAGAAAACATGCTGCATCTTCCAAGCTCTAGACCTAGTTAAGTATCCATGCACAAATTACAAAACCACAAAATCCCAGAAATGTCAATTCTAGCAGGGCTCTGGAGGTCACTTACTGTGGTTCCCTCTCACAGCAGCCCTTCCCCTCCTGGCACTGAAGCCCTGATACAATGGAATTCTCCAAGCTGGGCAGCTCCCTGCCTGGAGCAGGGAGAGGACAAGGGTCCTGGTACTGGCATGACCCACAGCACTACTCTGAAACACTCTCTTTTCTACCAACAAACACTGCCTGAAATCAAAAGGTAAGTGCACACAGTTATGATTTCTGAATATAACATTGGCCCGAAGATGTGCTTGTGTTCACACAATAATCTCCAGACCAGGCAGACAGTTTTCTTATGGTGGAAGCCTTTTAAATTACTTTTTAGTAGTACTAGCAGGACTAGTAGTAGTTTTTCCTCTAGTTTTGTTACTGGTGAAACTTTGTCATCAAGGGAAAAAAAATAAAAAAGATGGAACAAGAATGACAATGATCCCCATCCATGTCCCAGCTGTACTCTGAGGCTGCAAAAATGCCATTTTGATTTTAAGATTGCATGCAGAGCTCTGCTTCTGCTGAATGGGAAGTGAATCATCATAATGCAAAACATCAGAATTAATGGAGACAATGCACTGTAGTATACCTTCTCCAGCTGGAGAAAATGCAAAGAGAAAATGTACTCTATTTTTTGACAGAGCTTCTCAGAATTATAGCAAATAGTTTGGTGCTAACAGTTTATATTTTTGCAATTTCTTTATCATCCTTCCCATTGCCATATTTAGCAAGAAATAGTAGGTGAAAGGCTGGAAAACAAGGGGGCAGCAGAGCCTCTTTTCAGACTCTGAAGTTAAAATGGCACTGGAGACAACCCAGCATGATTAAGGGAAATCCAGGAACATCCATTTGAATCAGTGGCAGTGGAACAGCATAATCCTTCCACACTAAGCCGTGTTTTGTTTTCAGATTGTGCTGCTGATCCTAATGAGAACTATCAATGAGAGAGTAAAAAGGGGCCTGGATATCAGTTTATATTCTTTGGAATAAACAGGGTCATTCCTACTTCTGATAGCATCCCCCAGGGCTGCCAGTTGCCTCTAAATTTTGCTTTTATTGGCCAGTTTCTGAAATCAGTCTCAGAAGTCAATCACCAAAATCATCACCAATCATTTATATCTGTATATATGTCTATATATTTCTGTACAGGTTTAAGTTGGTTTCCTTGCAGGTAAAGGCACCAAGAAATATAAAACCAGAAAACCAACCTGCAAGTACCATTTTACAGGCTTTATTATGGATTTTGACATACTCCTGTGATTTGAGACAGTCTCAGCATATTCTGATTAAAAGTGTGAAAACATGTTCTGAGGGAGGAAAAAAGTGTCAGACCCTTTCCCTAGGGAAGCTGAACTAATTGGCACACTGTTTGCCCAGGAATGACTGAAATGTAACAGAGAACTTAAATGATAAAGAAACATCTTGTCATTGATAAATCCTCTTATTTCCCATATGCTGTTCCAGTTACTCATTGGGTGGGTCACACACTCAAAACTATTAATAACTTTGAACACTTGATTCTAAAGGAAACCTCTGCTTTTAGCAGCATGGCTATTACAATATGCAAACTGTCTCATTTGACAGCCTGAGCTGCCCTTACACAGTCTGGTAGGCTGCAGACAGACACTTTTCCACACAAAGAGCCTTTCTGCTTGAGCAGCTCCCATCAGACATTACTACCAGCAGCACACCATGATATCCAAGTGAGCAGCTGCCAAGCTCATCAACACAGCATGGTAATATCAAGCATAAGGAGCAGAGAGAAGCTTACAACCTCCAGCAGGCTAAGGGATCTGTACCAGCTTGATGTGCCTAGGGTTTAGCTTTTGACAATTTACAGGCCCCTGGGAGATGGTGTTTCGGTGGGCACTAATTATATGCTCTCTTTTGGTTGAATTTTCACTGAGAACAAAGTGCCTTGCAGATCTCTTGGCCCCTTCTGTAAAATTTCATTTATTTTCTAGCGTTTTCCTCTATTCTTTGCCATTGCCATTTAAGGTAAATAAAGTTTATACCATGAGGAAGGGTACCTAGGGAATGCCCTCTTATTTTATCCACCATCTCAAAATGCTTTCCTGGATCAATTAGGAGTTGCTGACTTGCTAAGACTTACAACTACTACATTTTCAACTAATCTTCTTACTTGGTTTTCCCAGCTGTCATCATGCTGAATGGGATTTAATTTTTGTAGCAACTTGCTTATCTTTGAAGTCAGTGTTATCCTTTCATAAAATCCTTTGTGTGCCAAAGATTAGAGGAGCCATTCTTTAGCATACTCAGCTTCTGTAGCTCCTATAGGCAACCTAGAGAGTCCTATAAAACCACTGCATCTAGAAACATGTTCATTCTGATTTGAAAATCAAACATGCTGTTCAGAAGCCCAGCTTAGCAAAAAAGAAAATCAAAACACTGCTGAAAACAAGCAATATTTTTTAGAACTGAGGGGACATGAAGATACTTTTGACTACCTGAACCAGTCATTCTGATCTCGTTCTACAGTTTTAACTAGTTTACTTGTTTGTCTCATTGTTCCTAAAAAAACGCCAGTACATTCAGGTAGCATTTTTCTGCATTATGTGGTCTTATCCTTGTTTTAGTCTAAGAGACCTGCTGAAGGACTAAAATATAAACAAGAGTTTATTCAATATATTTTCATTCTAACATCTAAAGGCAGATTTGTTATTGAAAGAGTTACTTTATTTATCAATCTGGCTTACAACCAACCAGTTTCATGGCTGCTAATCAGACTACAGCAGCTGCCACCTTCAGAGGAACATGTGTGTGCCAAGCTGTCTGCTGACTGCTTTGTAATTTCCCAGTACAGCGCCACAGGCTGCTGAGTCCTTCCTCTTGCATCTTAATCTTATGACCAAAGAATAACAACTTTCTGAAATTGGAGTTTGTAGATGTAAAGTGCTATCCACATTAAAAAGGGTGTTTTATAGTGTTTTATCAGATTCTGTACTAATTCCAGCAACAAAGCTTTCCCCACCCCTGAAAAGCCCCAGCATTTGCTGGCAGCAGAATATGCCCAGCAGATGCCAGAGAGGGATCCATGTGTACATGGAAGGGAGAAGACCACTCATGGAGAGGTGGTCTATCCAGGTGGTGTAATATGCCATATGGATTCTTTTCCACATGGGTCAAGCTTTGCTCTTGTGTTTAACCTGGACCATTTGTTTGTTATTTTGAAAAGTAGAGGCTGCTCAGATTTTATGTTGGCCATGGAGATTCATATTGAATTGGATGAAAACTCTGCAGTATATGACAGGTTTCTATCTTGTAGGTGTCGCACCATCAATACATCAGTAGCAACAAAACACATACTGTGGAAGAAAAGATCTAGTGGCATTTTTCCATTAAATCTTTAGAGGAATTCTTCTCCATAACTTAAAAATGTTTGAACTAATCAAATGTAGTGCTTCGTGCAATGAGGCAGAACTTTTTTAGAACAGGGAGTTCCATGAGACTTGGCCAAAGGACACTGTGGTACAAGCAGTCAACTTGGCTCAGGAGGAGTTGGATGATGAGGTGAGAAGGGCACCTTCTACTGCTGGACTCACTAAGTAAGCAAAATACATCCAGAAAGGTAGGAAGTGTCATCTACATTTGCCATGGTCTTGTGCTTTTGACCCTTGTTGAGGCAAAATGTTAAGCTAAGTGGACCTTTGGCCTGAGCTGCTACAATCATCTAGTGTTCTGACATTGATTTATGGTAATTATTGTTGTAACTTCCAAATTATTATTCAAATGTAGGGAACCTAAAAGACCTTTGCATACATTGAAGTTAATAATTATTAATAATGCATTGTTAAATACATTTAAGGATTACTTCAATAGGACTATTCATGACAATGCATGCAACCTTTAAAAGAATATTTGTAGGAGAAAACTTGGGGGCAATTGTCATGTCTTCCATGCTTTTTAATGAGAAAATAGTCACTTGCTTTATATGTGTATGTGACAGCAATGATTCTGAAGATGCTTTGTTAAGAAGCCATAAAACACAACTTTATTTTTCACAGGAATAAAAATTTTGTCTTGATCTTGCATGCTTTGGAATATGGGAAAAAAGTTTTGTATGCACAATGCTAATACACTCTTGTCAATTTTCCATGTATATTTTACTTCCAGAAAGCAAACTCAGTGAACTGAGTTATCATTTGAAGTTTCCTACAGTCACTTGTCACTTGTAAATTCCAAGATGTGTTTTCACTTATTTTGCTGATAGTCTATCATGGGATTGGAAGATATCAAAGACTACTAGCTAATAAAAATATTTTCTATGATAATATTCACTTTCCTGAGGACAAAAGCATATCTTTTCTTTCCAAATGTAAAACAGGGCTAATATAAACCATAAATGAGTCATTGCTGGGGAAGCATGTAGCCCCTAAAAGCTGCTTTAGCAAAAACTGGCAATAGTCTTGAAGATAATTACAGACATCAAGAAAATGAAATGATTCTCATAAAATAGGAACACTGCCTTCTTTTACCTTCCAACCCCAATCCACAAAACCAGCCAGAAAATTTTCACCACTAGGCATCATTTGACCATCCACCTCCCACCATAGCTGGGCATTGAGGGAAGTGGCAGCATGACAGATTCCCTCCAGACCCTTCCCCATTCCTGAATGGCTTCATCATCCCAGTACAGCCTTCAGCATCTTTCAGCAGCAAATGCCCCTGCTCCCTCATGCCTGGGGGTGTCTCTCTATGGATCCATCAGCTGCAGGATGTGGTCCTGCAGTGTAGCTCCAGGTCTCACAGTGCATAGGCAGTAGATCCTCTGAGCCACCTGCCTTTTAACTCTCAGCATTTCTCGGCTGTACTTTGTGTCTCTCTAATACTCAGTTATACTGTTGGGTTTTTTTTATTATTCTTTACTTTAAATATTGCATTTTAAAGGGTCTTACAAAATTGGAACAACATAAAAAATACAATCAGTGGGTTTTTTCTTTATTATTCCCTTCATTTTTCTGTCTGATCACTCACTAGAAGGTTTTGCCACTTGAAGGAAAGCCTTTTGCTTTGCATCTAAATATCTTTAAATTTTTAGTCATTGGTTTATACAATATTAAATTATTTTTGAGATTCTTTTTGAATAGTTTACTTTGGTCATAAAATATTCTTTTTATAAAATGTCCTTTGTTCTCACATTTAGAAATATGAGTAAGTATTTTTCAGCTTTAAGGTGAGTCTTCATTTCAAGCTGTGGAAAGCATATCTTACCTAAAAGAGATATGGCCAAAGGTTGTAGTTTCAAGGAACACTTTCTTTGATGCTCTGAAGTAAGGACAGGTGCTAAGCAGGTGCTGCCTTTGATCTACCATTCTTGAAAGCAGACACTTCCTTAACTTCAAGTTAAAATAAGAAAGTTACTCTTTGCTCAGTAATTAAACAGTAGCATTTACCACCCAGGTGATTGACAAACTAGATTTATTTGGCAAAACAGAAGGTAAGGTAAGCAGGTAAAATTGCTTCTACAGTCTCAATTGCAAAAAAACCACCCCCATAGAAAACTACTTTCTGCTGTTTCTCCCACGTGTTAGGGGAAATACACTGTTGATTGCATTTCTGGAGATAGAGAGGGTTGTGCTGAACATATATCTGAATCTTTCAAGGATTTATATTCCAAAGAAAACCTTTATAACAAGGTCCTGAATATTTTGTGCCAAGTAACAGCACTTCTATCCGTCATGCAAAACTGACTGCATTTTGCAAGAAGGGAGACGTCCCACCATGTGGGAGCTCCCCCATGCACAAGGACTGATGATAAATGATGGAAAGTGGTTGGGTGAGCTTTTCCAGTGGCTCCCTCAGTACTCTTGGGTGAATCTCATGTGGCCCCATAGACTTGTGTCTAAGTGGCAGAGCAGGTTGGTAACTACTACTTCCTGAATTGCAGGGGCCCTATTCTGCTCCCTGTCTACCAGTTCAGGTGTCTGGTTTCCCTGAAGATGTTCATTCTTTCTGTTAGAGGCAAAGTACGTCAACATTTTCTTTATCCTTTGTAACAATGATCCCCTTCACATCCAAAAAGATGGAGATTTTCCTTGCTCTCCTTTTGTTGTTAACATATTTAAAAAAACACTTTTTATTCTCCTTCACAGCAGTGGCCAGATTAGTCCTAGCTGAGCTTTTGCCTTTCTAATTTCCTTTCTATGTAAACTACATCCTTGTACTCTCTCTGAGTTTTCTGAACCTTCTTCCAAAGGTCATAAACCCTTTTTTCTAACCGGAGTTCCAGCAAAAGTTCCCTGTTCAGCAAGCCTGGTCTTCTGCCCCAATGGCTCATCTTTCAGCACATAGGGATGGCCTGCTCTTGCACCTTTAAGATTTCCTTCTGAAAGTATGCCCAGCCTTCCTGGACTCCTCCACTCTTAAGGACTGTTTCCTAAGGGAGTCTCCAAGGGACTTCTCTGAACAGGCCCAAGTCCTCCCTCTGGAAGACCAAGGTAGAGGTTTTGTTGACCCCGTTCCCTACTTCACCAAGAAATAAAACTCAATCATTTCATGGTTTCTGCATCCAAGAAGGCCTCTGACCACCACACCTCCCACCATCCCTTCTCTGTTTATAAACAGCAGGTCTAGTGGGGCTCAGTTACTAGACATGTCAGAAGTTCTCTTCCACACACTCCAGGAAAATCCTAGGCTGCCTCCTCTCTGTTGAGTTTCGGGTTCATGAAATATCAGCCAGCAGTTTATAGAATAATTCATCTGCCTCTTCATCGTGGTTGGGTGGTCTATAACAGACATCAGGATGTCTGCCTTGTTAGCCTTCCCCCTGATCCCTACCTTAAACAATTGCCCTTCTTTCTGAACAGACATAGTTATAATGTGTGGAGGTGACTGCTCTGGGAAAACCCCTGACAGACCTTCACTACCATTTCCCCAACCCCCAAGTTCCAGAGCTTCATATCTATCCCCATACCTGAGGTAGCAAGGGCATAGTTATGGGAAAAGTGATTTGGTAGTGACCATCTGAACCTTTGAGACCTAGAGGAGATGTATAGCAGCAGAGCAGAGCCAAAAGCAACAGAAGGAAGCAGTGGGTAAAATTTACTTTATCTCATGGATTAGTTTGTTTGCTTCCCTGCTTTCTTGCTTGCAGTTTTTAAAAATGTTAACTAGTGGTCTTAATAGGAAAATTCATGGTTGTTAGAAACTTCTAAAAT
>WEIU01014589.1:67094-84529 GCA_013389925.1 Aegithalos caudatus
AAAAAGACTAGGAGCAAGAACACAACCCTAGAATACAAATATACAACACAATATAAAACAAACATATCTGAATTGAGTCTTTCCTTCTCTGATGGCAAAAAGAAAAAAAAAAAGAAATAAAAAGAAACCAAGCAAAAAGTAATAATAAATGAATTTGCTGGTATACATCTGTAGAGCGATGTGGATTAAATAGTGTCTGTGAGAAGCAATCATTAATATTTATAAAGAAGCTCAGCAGCTGCCAAAGGATGAAGGGAATGTTCAGGAAATTTCAGACTGGCAATAAAACAAGTTAAGATTATAAGAATGGCAAGTTTGCATATGAAAGCAAAATGTATCAATTTACTGAAGGTCTTGTAATATATGTTCCTCCACAGTTCCAGTATTCCTACACTGAGAGCAAGCAGACATTATTTTGAATGAACAATTGCATTGAGGTATGGCAGGTTTTGGTAACTTGGGAAATCATTGCTGGGAATTTTTAGTGAAGTCCTGCAAAATATATCAGGAAGTTTAACTAAAATACAATCAAAATGAGTCCAAAGACAAATCTTTCAAAAGAAAAATTACTTAGGCAGTAAAAAAAGTATAAAATTGTCTCCTCTTTCATACAGAACTGCTTCTTGTTACTGACACAGTTGATGAGTGCTCAGATGAAATTCCCACAAGATATGAAGCAGAGGGAATATTCTCCTTTATAAATTTCTCCACGCAGTAAATTTTATATATAGAAGTTTTATAAGCTGAAAGTACTGAAAAGCTTTTGCTGTATGAAGCACAGTGGAAAAAAAATTGCTATGGTATGAAAATCTGTAAAAGTCACAAAGAAAGCAGCTGACAGAAAAGTTGGAAAAGGGTCACTTCATCCATGCTAACATGTTACTACACTTGAATCTCAGGAGTTCTTTTATTCATGAAAAATCAATTTCTGTGTTTCTAAAAGGCTATAATTTTTCCTATACGAACTTTTCATTTCCATTTAAACATGTCTTAACAATAAAAAGGCATAAGTCATGCATGGGCTTTTCCCTGGAAGCAAACTAAGATTGACAGAAAAACATGCTTTTGTATAGCTTGACATTTTTCCTGCTTTACCTCTTGTGCTCATACTGTCTGCTCCAAGGACCATGTTCTCACCTTGCCCTGTAGCCATGTTTTACCCCCAGCATGTCCCCTCTCCAGACACAGACCTCAGGCTCCCCTGACTGCACACAACTTCATCCAGAAAGGGAAAATACTGACAAGGATGTCAGAGTAAACTCCTCGTTCTCCCTCAGCAGTGATGAACACTATCAAAATTTGTATCAGAAAGGAATAATACAGGGCTCTTCTCAAATCATATAGTTTTCTGAGCCAGGGTCAACTGAAAGCTGAATTAAATGGGATACTGTTACAAGAACTACAATAAAAAATGAGTTTCTATGACATGATCTCTCCTTCAGAAAGATTTCAAGACCAGATAATTTACATGTCTAACTAAAATTACTGTTTTTTGAGGCACACTTCTTTTTTTTCTAGGAGACCATGAAGAAAAATAAAAATAAAATAGATGCAGACCCAGGACAAATGTGCAACTAAGAGATATTAAGATTTTGGCTCCACAAACAAAGGTAGCAGACATGGGGGTTAATTGCAGTAGTTTTAAGCAGATGGGATTGATTTGTTTCACTGTACTGGGAACACCTGAAATATTTAAAAAAAAAGCCATAAACCACTTTGCATTTCCAAGGTCCCAGCAAATAGCACCCAATGTCTTTACATCAAGATGGATAAATTATTGTATGAATGGCACAGTGTCAGAGGCAAAGTAACATCTTAAATTTTGGCAGGTGAAAAGTCATAAACCAAGAAAATACTGATCCATCCTTGACAGGCATGAATGTGAAAAGATTTATACATATTTTCAAGGTGAAATACCCCAAAAGAGATGCATTTCATCCTTTGTTACAGATCCAAAGTTCCAATTGTCCAATTACCTTAATTTAATTTTCCCCATCTATAAGGACATTTTCAAATAAGAGCACATATATTCAGGTCAGTACATACATCCTCAGTATCAATGAACACTTTATTGGTAAATCCTCCTGTACCATGGAAAAATGCCTACTCCAGTCTCAATGGCTTGGAATTGACCATATATCATTAGAAACAATATCTCCAAAAGAGGTTACAATAACTAATATTGCAATAGTTATAATTTGGCCATTTTGAATCTAGTGAAATAGAAAAACCGTATGAAATCTTTGCTAGAGCAAAAATAACTGAACTAAATGTAAATGACAGAGCCATAGATGATAACAGAAAATATTAGAAAAATAAAACAAAACAAACATTAGTAGAGCCAGAAAATTATCAGACTTTGAATATATTCTTTTGAAGACTATGCCACATTTGCCTAGGTAGTGATGCAAATAATTTCAACACGAACCAAAAAAAGGAACATCTCATCTGCCTATAGTCACTTACTGGCAATGACCAAAATTTTACTCCACTAAACACATATGCACAGAGATGAAAGCTAGACTACAAGATTTTTAGGGCTTCAAAATGAAATGGTTAAATGGACTATCTAATCTGCACAATCATAATTCACACCATGACATACATTGGTAAACAATGTAGAAGCCTGTATCTTTCCTGTGCCTAAAATAGGGATTAAATTTAATGTATGATTGCTTCTATTTTTTTCTGAGATCTCTGTGGCATTTGGCACATAGACAAACAGGGTTCAAAAGCTTATTCTTTGATGATCAGCTTAAATCTTGAGGAGTTACATGCCAATAAAACGTTGCATTCAACATGGGAATTCTTCATAGATTTCCCCTATAGTATTTGTCTTTCCAGTATCTGAGCATTGTATACATATAATTGCATTTTCACAGTATCCTGTTGAGTTAGTGGGTGTTACAAGCCCTCCTTTAGAGATGTGGAGCTGAGGCACAAGGAGAACAAGATGAAAAATAGACACTAATTTTCAAAGCCTGTTTTGAGTTGCTTGAATTTTCAAAGTACTTATTGTTGTGCAAAAAATTTATCTATAAAACATAAAACACACCACTTACACTACAGCACACAAAGAAGGACAGGTGTTTTTACCCATAAGCTTTTGATGTTATTTCAGATTATCTTAAATAGACCTGTAATAATACAAGAACTAAAACTGTGAGTTCAGCAGTGGTGAGTATAAAGATCTGAATGCTGATCAGAAATGCTCAAAGTAGTCTGTGTTGCTGAGGAAGACATGGTCACATTGTGTACTGTTTGGAGTTTCCTAAAAGTCATAAATCTCTTGGCTAAATATATCCAAATGTAGTTTTGTCCTGTGTTTCCCACTGTGTTCTAGTGGGAAATGATTAAATAATAAAAGGTTTCCAGGGAGCCGTATTTTACTCCACTGCTTTCCTGCAGACTTTTCGGGAAGAGATCTCATACATGGTTTCACTAAGGACTGTTGAGGAAGCAAGTGGTGCATATTCCTATGTGAAGAGCCAAAGCTTTGCATTTTATCTGATTTCCTAATCCTAATTAACCACTAAGCGGGAAATCATCTACAACAATCTGCAACACTTAAAACCATCAGTAGGTTGTGTTCATCATTATTTTAAATTCTGCACAACAGCCTAATAATAATAATGGTAGTGAGAAATAAAACTGTAGTTATTGGTTTAAATGACTGAGTGCAAAACTGTAATTATACAAGTAGGCTTTTCTGCCCTTTTGAGATAAACCCTCAGGGAATAAAAAAGACCAACTTGTGTGGTTTCTTTTATTCTCAATGACTTCTAAAGAAATGTTTCTAATAAGGAGGCTCAATTCAAATAGAGTTTAGTGTTATCCACAGCAATACCTATAAGACAGGAAATATTTTTAGATTATAACTGTAGTTGCACTTTCTAGTTAAATTCTGAAAAGTTATATATCATATCTATGCTGTTCATGTCAATGCCACAGGCTAATAAATAGTGCATTTTGGGGTGTTCATTGCCTTGGCCAAACTAGAAATTTACTCAAGCTTTAGTAATTTAATTTCTAGTTAAACATAAGAAATGAACTTTTTCTGCCATTCATCACCCATGCATCAGAGATATTTATGGAATGTTTTGAGGAAGATTTTTTTCACACATGGGAGGTACTCCTATGGATATTCTACTTAAAAAAAAATTAATAACTGTTTGGGGATATGGCAGCTGAGGGCAGATTTGTGCTGCAGTGACCACAATGTGGACTCTGAAGCAAGTGAGAATGCTAACAGAGTAACTAGTTCAAGGGTAAAGGGAAGATTAGGCCAGACTCTTCCTGAAGGTATTCAGTGACAGGATGAGAGGCAAAGGTCACAACTGGAAAAAAAGGCAAATTCTGAGTAGACAGTAATATTTTTAACTCTGAAGGTGGTCAAACACTGCAACAGATGGGCCAGGTATTTTGTGAAACCTCTGTCCTTGGTCCTGAGCAACCCAAGACGGGCTGGACCCACCCTGGGTGTGGGAAGAGACCAGATGATTTCCAGGAGGCTGTTCCAACCTAAATTATACTTAAAAAATGTGACCCTGGACTTTAGGATTAGTGGAGTTATGCTTGTTCTGGGAAGTGTTAAAATGGTTGTCCTGGGAAAACCAGCTTGCCTAAACAAGAAATGCCTAAATCCCTAATTGAGATAAACAATTACGGGACTGATGACCAGAAATCGGCAAATGCCACACATATGGCACATATGGCACATATGGCACATATGGCACATTGTCACAAACCTGGCAAGAAAGAAGATTTGGAGAACTATATTCTGGTCAATCTATTCATAGCTCCAGGACAATTTTAGTGCAAATAGACATGGAAGTCATTCTACCTGAGATAGTTCCAAATTAGCTGTGAGAGCTGAGAGGTGAAAGAAAGGAAAATTATTATTCCCTGGAAACTGTGGCAACAAGTGACTAATGATTTCTTAATTTTTAACTTCTTAAGGGTTGTGGATGTTTAGTTGCCATCCATTAAAACACAAGCTGAGTTTCAGAATATGAAAAAAAACCTCTGTAAACCCTACCCTGATAGGATTCCAAAAAGCCTTGAAATTTAATGTGTCTATTTTTCATAAGCATTTGAAGTAGCATATACATGTGTGCCCACCATGTCTGTATCTGTCTGTGTACTCTCTGGCTTTCAACAAGCAGCCTGCTCAGCATATCTTTGGCTGAGTTGGATTTATTTGTACTGGTCTGAAGAATATCACATAATCCATTTACAGGACAGTGTGTAAATGTTTTGGGTAATATACATGCTGAACAGTTTATCCTTATATACTTGTCCAGACATGGGCCCTGTGAACCATTCAGCTTGTTCTACTGACTTAATTTTCTAAATGTCATTGTCAGCTGTTTTAGATTTGTAGGACACCACAGGTAAAATTTCCACACAATTTCAGAGCCAATGGTCCCTGGGAAATTCACCCTCTGTTGGGTGTGCATTGTCCAAACTGCAGGTATAGGCAGGCTCCTGATTCCACAGTCACCCATTAGCCCCGGGCTCTTCTCTGACAATCCCAGAAATACTGAACAAAGTTGTACCCACTCAGTGACTGTTCCTCAAACATGCATAGGTAGCAGACTTAGAGTAGATATACACAAAATAGATTTGAAATCTCTGGGAAGTTTGCCTTTTTGATTGTCCAATATCCCAGTTTCACTCTTCCCTCTCATCAAGCCTACAATCCATCCAAGGCATTACTGCTTGGAGTATGACTCACATCTGTTCCCACAAAAACCCCAGTGAAGATTTCACGTAACATTTACAGTGAAATGAAGTAAGCATCTTCGTGGTGTGTGCTTAGATTAAATGAAAGAATACAGACTATGAAAAGATATCTGAAAGGCAGAAGACCTCTCTGGAGATGTTTTGGGCCTATGATCTAAGACTCAGACTAAGAATTACAATGAAGACAAGAGTATGGCAAGAGGCAGTCGAAAACCAAAGAATCTGATTGTAATTAGGTTGACTTTAAGCTAATAAATTGAAGAAACTGTGGGTGGAACAAAGGAAGGAAAGAAACTGTGGAAGGAACAAAGAAAAATAAGTAGCAGAGGCAGCCTAATTTTCCTAAACAAACCTCTGCTGACTGAGTGGGAGGGATATGATTTGGTGGACTTGGAAGTGCTAGGTTAGAGGTTGGACTGAATGATCTTGAAGGTACTTTGCAACATAAATTGATTCCATGATTCTGTATAAATCAACAAAGCCATTATTTTTAATGTTTAAATGAAAAAAAGTTTAAAATACTTACATCTCCTTTGTTAACTATCACAAAGAAACAAAGACAAGGACAAGAAATGATCTGTCACTTGGTTGTCAAAAGGATATAGCCATCTCAATATCACTCTTCCATTTGTCAATCAGTGATAAATCAGTCCACTTCTAAGGCTGTCTACCCCCGTAACAGAAAATAAATGCTCTGTCTCTCTCTCCTGTCATGTCTTTTCTCACTGAACATGTAATCTTACCCAGACAAAAAGCTCACTTTTATCATCCACAGTATTAGCTTTTCTCACTCAGGGTTTATGTGGATCCCTCAAGGTATCATGCCTACTAATCCCTTACCCACCTTACTGTGATTTTGGGCAATTTTGAGACACCTTTTCAAAGAATGATATCCCTCTGTGTGTTAGCAGAGAAGTAATACAGGGCAGCTTTAGATAACAGTACTAGTCAGCTGTTTGAACAGTTAACAGAAAGGTGATTTCTCTGGAGATTATCTCCAGTTATTCAAGATTGTCTCCTGCTCCTTCCCTCTGTCATGCCCCTAACTTCATACAAAACCTCCCAGCTAGGGAGGCTCCTGTGCCACCTCTTCCACAGGGCTGGTGCACCCTGACCAGCCTGATTCCTCAGCCATCCAGACAGAGAAAGTTCTCGAGGGCAGCATGGTCTTACTTGTGAATACAAGGACTCCAGTGCAGAAGTAGGAAGGGTGAGGAAAGTGTGGTGTCCTCGTCCCCCTGCCTCAGTCAGATGTGTCTGGGTTCATACCTGAAGATTAGAGCCAAAATCAAGAACTCCCAGACTCAAGAGCAGAGCTGTGGCCTAAATTAGATACTGGCTTCAAAAATACATACCAAGCAGTATGAACTTGTTTGGGCCATATTCAGGCAATCAAGCACAAAGAGTAACTCCAGGGAGCTGAATATTCTCACTTTATTCAGTAAACTTCCAATCTAGCAGTATGGAAGTAGCAGGCCAGCAGTAGTAATGAACTAGCTCTGAGAATGCATCCAGACTAATCATCCCATTCTGTAAAATCCTTGCTGACAAAACCCAGAAATAAATAGAAATAGCATAAATTGCAATCTGAGAACAAAGCAAAAGGCTTTAAGAGCTGAAGGATATGTAAAAGAATTTCCACTACATTTTCAGAACTTAGCAGTATACGAATAAATAATTCACATAACTCTAGTCCATCTGCAAAAGTAAAGAATAAGTCATGATGAAGTCCATTACAGCAGGAAGCTTCTTGACAGTTTCTGTATCGGTATAACTTGAGAGTGCTTAGGAAATACAATAAGCAAATATTATTGTTTTAATAAGTGAAAAATAGACTATATTAAGTCTAAGCTTCCTTAAATTGTCCATAAGTAGATCTTGCCTAGTTACAAAAACAGAGCTTTGAATTAAAAATAGAACAGAAAAAGTTTATAGTCTCTGCTGCTTACTCTGCTAGACAAGTCCCTTAGCAACTTGAACTAATTGGACCCATCTTGGGGTCCTCCTAGCAGGGGTTTGGAGTCAATCTCCTCCAAAGGTCTAATTTCTAACCTAAACAATTGTATGATTCCATGATACAGTATCTTTCTCATTTAAAGTCAGTATAAATCCTTGATTTTTGATGGACATGCTCTTCATAAAGGAGCAGTGTCCAGAGCAAGATGAACAAATTTCTGGAGGAAATGATTTCACGTTGCAATGAAGGACATACCTCTCAGTGATATGCCTTTTCACTGAGCTACGGTGTCTCCCAGTGGATGCATTTCCTGTGGGAGGAATATCAGGCCATTTTCTTTATTATAATATGAAGTACTCGTGTGCTAAAAATTACCAAAATCCTCAGTTCATACAGCTAGCATGCCATATGGTATGACAAATTTCAAAGCATGAAGGCATTATTTATGCCCAGAGGCTTTTTTCATATTATTCTTCCATAAGAGATTTATGATTCAGCAATTGCCTTGTTATTAAATTTTTGCTCATTTGCATTTGAAGTCCAAGAAGTTTTAGTTCATAATCCTTTTTCACACAATGCAGGTTTTAATAGCTATTCAGAAGGACAGTATATCTTGAAGAAATATCCTTTGGAAGCTCAAGTGGCTATAACAGTATAAAGGAGGCACAAAAACAGACACAGACCTATAGTTCTAGAGGGGTTATAATGCTATCTATATTTGCAGAGAGCCCATTCATCTCTAGTCTTTTCAAGAGCTGGTATGAGGTTTGGGGTGTGATTACCCAGACAATGATCTTAGACAATTTTGAAATCTGTGCATACTCAGTTCTTCTGTATTTGGTAACACATTGGGCTAGCAGTATTCTCAGAGACAGAGTCAAGTAACTAAAGCATATTTTTTAATATAGGACATTGAACATAATATTGAGATCAATTCAAAATAGAAGACTTCCAATTTATTGAAAAATGAAATTGACAAATCATGTTGTTTAATTCTTCAGGTGAATCCTTATTTATCTTTTCATAAATTGATAGTCTTTCAAAGAAAACTGACCATTTAGACATAGCACCAATTTTTTCTTATACGTCTTTAGCTGAAGCTTTTCACTCAACTTGAACTAAATTTTCCAACTGACTTGACTGTCTCAGACAAAGCCAGCAAACAAAATCCATACTAAACTTCTCATAGAGTGTCAAATGAGGGATTTCAAGGGATTCATCTAAATTCCTTTATCATGACACCTACGACTATTTGAAAAAGTCGATACTTCATACACATTTCTCTGACAATGTTAAAGGACAGTTAAAAATAATCTGTGTCTGAAATCTGAGGAATAACCCAGTATGGAAGATAGAAGGCAGCTGATCTGACACCTACTCAAACCTGCCCATTTTCCTCAGGCAATCACATGCTTGACCATGAATCCACAGCAAATATTCAGTCCTGCTGCTGGTCTTCTTTTGGTCAATTGTTCTGACTCCAACTGCAGCCAAGCCTCAGGGTCTCTGCCTCCACACTGCCTAGTGCCTGAGCTGACTTCTGATTTCCACCACTATTTCTTTCCATCTTTATCTCTCCTCGGTGGTGGACTGGGATAAATATCACTAGCCATCTACTGCACTGCTACCAAAAAAATCTAGCACATTCACAAATTGAGGGGTAAAATACTTCACACAGTTCACTTTCTTCAAACAAAGATCAGAGAAAACCTCTCAATGTGTAATTGGATATCTACTGGTTTGAGAAACCTCTGCTCATCTAATTGCCATTCCATAAGACAAGTATGGCATACTTAATGAAAATAGTGATGATATATTGTCGCTTTCACTTAACACCCAGTTCCTTTGATATAGGCTGGCTTGTTAGGATATTAAAATTAGATCTAAGACAACCTTACTAGTTTCACAATCTTAAAACTTAGTAGTTCCCATTTAAGAACACTTTATAGAAGAAATAGTGTTTTTGACACATGATGTTTCTCAGAATAGCCACCAACCTGCTTTTACAATAGACATAAATAAATAATGAGATTTATATGAAAGACTGTATTTGAATCTATGAAGCTAGACTGAACTTCAAGTGCATTCACTGGTATCCTTGGGCCCATTTCTGTTTATTCTCCATGATTATTGTATTCACATTTTTATTTAAATAATA
Source organism: Aegithalos caudatus (assembly GCA_013389925.1). Taxonomy (NCBI): domain Eukaryota; kingdom Metazoa; phylum Chordata; class Aves; order Passeriformes; family Aegithalidae; genus Aegithalos; species Aegithalos caudatus. Next base: position 76,955 of record WEIU01014589.1, read on the forward strand.
CTTTAAAGGCTCCTACTCTTTTCCCCTTGTCTCATTTTGTCTTTTCTTATCCATTTAAGTCTGACTGTTTTCATACTCAGGAAGACAAACAGAAGGTCATCTAAGAATATATTATAACTCATTTGTATTTAAAATTATATCTGTAAATTGTTTTATGTTCTATGTTCTTCAATAAACAAGCTCTTCTTTTGAAGACTTAAACTTCAAAGGCTGCCTTTTCTAAAAAGACACATCTTGGCTTCTTTCTTTAACTACATCACTATGAGTATCCAAAACACATGTTGTACATTGCACTGCATTGTCACTTGAAGATACAGAGACATGGGTAGCTGATGAAGGCAGAAATGTTATTATTTGTGAGTAATGTTGTTATTTGAGTTGTTGTTTTGTATCTGGGCTGAAACTGCTGAAGGACAGGACAGCTGGGAGCATCTGTATTCAGTAGCTGATGCATAGAGTTAAAATCAAACTATGTTAAGAAAATATAGATTACTTTCAGATTACTGTCTGACTGAAAAGGGTCCATAATTTCTATCTTTGGCCACTGGCTAATGTGGTATTTAAATATGTGGTGAATATCGTGTGGAAGGAATGGTTTATCTATTTACAGAGCAATCAGTATAATAATATTTAAAAAGACTTTATAAACGTCTTTATAAAAGACTGGTTTTTACTTCTTTTTTTTCATAGTGCATAGGATAAGGGGACAATGAAAAGAATAACTGGTTTATATAATAATCTCTCACTGTCTGAAAAACTCATTAGTGTGGACCAGAAATCTACTTAGATGGCCACATATCCCTTGCAGAAGAATAAAACGTTTATCACCTCTTCCTCCAGATATTATGTAGACCATGCCAGGGACCCAAGCAGCCCCTGAGGACAATTCACAAGAGTTCTTTCAGACCTTTGCATTACATTGAATCCTAATGTTTTCATCCAGACCTGAGATCAGGAGACCCAAAAGGTAGCAGGCTGTTGTCACTAGATACCCATTGGCTCTGACATTATGATTTACTCATAAAAACTTTCATTTTGAACAGAACATTATGAAACTTCAGAAAAAAATCCCAAGACTTAGGAAGAAAGAGGTACTAGTTGTTCAAACTGCAATCAACTTCAAACCACAGACGTTAAAAAAAAGTAATATAAACAGCTCAAAATTCAAACTGTTCTTCTGCCAAGGAGAAAGCTGCAGACTTTAATAGTTATGTAATTTGTAGATGTTCTCATGGGCGTAGGAAAAAATTGGCACAAATGCTTTTGCAATTGTGTCATACAAATTGGCATTGTTCACTGACCTTCAAACCTATATTTTCATCTCTCTTATAATTTACTGTTCTGTAGCATATGTGCTGCAGAAAGCTTGGTTAGCAACAGCCTGCTGTCTGCAATCTGTGCTTCCTGAAAAGCATTTGCTTGGTATTAAGGCAGGCTGCAAATGTGCCACTCAATTACACAGCAACCCAACAACTGCCAGCACACATGGATGTTGTTGTGCTAATGTTGTATAGCATGGAACTGGCTCCTAAACATCATTCAGCATGTGACCTATTATGTATTTGACAATATTGTTTTAAAGCCTACACAGGGACAAATAGTCCCATTTCCCCCGGAGACCACAAAGGAAACCAAAGTTTTCCACATGATGTGCTCTTTTGCCAAACCACACTTTAATACAGACAAATGAGACAAACTTTTGTTTATAGGGATGTTGTATGATTGAGCAATCATCATGATTGCACTTTACTGTATTTTTTCTCTTGCAGTGAGTTGTCTAGTCCTAAATAGCCTAAGACATGAAAAAGCTTTTTAAGTACCTTCTCCTGAATGACAATTTCTCCTTGCCATTTTGCTAAATGGAGTATTTGTTTGTTTCTATGTCTAAATGTGCATATGCACTCAGTTTCAAACCTTGGATTTGATAATTTTTTTTTAATCAAGCCATTTTTCTGATTTAACATGTTCATTACATGAAATACATTAAGCACATTCATCTGTGGATGATCTTTCACAGTCTGAGTGTGCAGCGTATCTGGGGTTGGGCAGGTTTTCTGTCAGGACTTGTGACCCTGCAGGGGGACCCACACTCAGCAGTTCCCAAAGGACTGAGGAAGGGATCCTCGCTGCAGCAGTTTGTGAAAACTGCGGCCCGTGGGAAGGACTCACACTGGACAACTTCATGAAGGATTGTCTCCTGTGGCAGGGACCCCCATGCTGGAGCAGGGCAACATTTATGAAAAGTCCTCCCCATGAGGAGGAAAGAGCAGAAGAGGCAATGTGTCATGAACTGACCACAACCCCCATGTCCCTCCCCCCGTCCTACTTGCAGGGAGGAGGGAGAGAATCTGGGTGTGAAGTTGAGCCTAGGAAGGGANGAAAGGAAGGAAGAAAGGAAGGAAGGAAGGAAGGAAGGAAGGAAGGAAGGAAGGAAGGAAGGAAGGAAGGAAGGAAGGAAGAAAGAAAGAAAGAAAGAAAGAAAGAAAGAAAGAAAGAAAGAAAGAAAGAAAGAAAGAAAGAAAGAAAGAAAGAAAGAAAGAAAGAAAGAAAGAAAGAGAGAGAGAGGTGGGGTTTAGGATATGGGTTTTTTCTCTTTGCCCTTCTCTGATTTTGATTGGCAATACACTAAATTAATTCCCCAAGCCAAATCTGTTTTCCCTGTGACAGCAAATGATGAGTGACCTCTCCTTGTCTTTATCCCTACCCCCGAGCCTTTCATTCTATTTTCCCTCCTTTGTCCAGCTGAGGAGGGGAGAGACAGAGAGATTTTGGTGGCACCTGGTAACCACACAGGGTCAACTCACCAAACAGTGAAGTCTAAATATTTTTGCCACTAATGAAAACTCTTTTAAACACTTATATTACCCTTGACACCAGAGAACTGAGACACTTTAAAATAACTTGAATTAATAAAAGGAACATATTAATTTTGGGAGTTCTGGAGGAAGACATGAAGAGCTGAATTTAAAGAAGCAGGGCTTAACACTATTTTCACAGAAGAATTTTCAGAATGATTTCTATTTCATTTTTCTATTTTCATTATTACAAGGTGAGTTATAATTAATAAAAATGTGAAGTTATACAGTGCCAAAATATTAACTATGAATGTAAGGGATATTCATACACTACCACATTATGACACTTTGTAGCTACTTAGCATGCTAAGAATATATTTTCATAACGTTCAGTGTTAGAGAAATGTTGAAATGTCTACAAAAACAATATTGCTTGCACAACTCCTTTCCCTTACAGATGCAAAATGTTCATGAATAATTTGAATGCAATTCAGTTCTGAGACTTCTATCTGAATCAACTCTACATTTCCCTCCAGGATAAAAATGCATTCATAAACTTGTAATTGATTTCCTTACCTGAAGGCAGAGAAAATATTTCATCTTTGAAGCATAGTAAGGAAAAAAAATCACAGTATTACAAGATGCAGTTTGTATCAAATCACAAAACTAATTTTTAACATATAAACATAGATATCTGGCATGGATATTTTTATTGTAAAATTATGGAGTTACCTTAGAAATTGATTTATAAAACAGTATTCTATAGCTTTCTATGGATAGTCCTTTTGTGCCTCCAGTTATTTTACATATAATATACATAAAATAGTGTATTTTAAATATCAAAGTCTCAAAGTAATTCTTTGTCTTCTATCAATGATTTAGTTCTCTCTTGCAGCCTTGGCCCAGCTTAAAATTCAATAGGATTAGACTAATTTTACATTTATGATATTCCTCTCATCTGCTTTAATTTACAGAAAAGAATCTTTATTAAAGGAAAACCTGAACCTACTGAATTAATAAATAAGTCAGCTATTCAATCAGTCTGGTTTCTTAATTTCAGTGACTGAAAATCTCATTTTTATAGTGTCCCTCAGGTAATTAATACAAAATTCAGCTCTTCATGGCATACAGTCCTTGCTCAAATTGCAAGTAAAATGAGCTTAACTGTCTCATTTTTAGCAGAACAAAACCTCTGTGACAGAAAATGCCCTTCTCTTGCAGAATCATTTGGGAGCAATGCCAGAAGGATCAGACTAAGGTGACATTGCAGTGAAAGAAGTCCAAAGCTGAAGATATTGAAGATATTTACACATCTATATGTTTATAAGTTGCAGAGATGTAACTATGTTCTGTGTCTTCCTTTTATCCTCATGGAATAAAGAAGAGGTGAAGAAGGTGTTGGGCCAGAGCACACCTCTGCCTTCTGGACTCCTGAAATAGGCAGTGGCTCCCCAGCAGGACTTGTCCACAACGATGCCAACTTCCATACACTGATTGCTCATTTTGGTGTGCTCATGCTCAATGCACTGTTTCATGACACAGAAAAAGCACAATAAGTAGTTATGGATGTCCCTGTGTTAGTGCCTTCAGTATGGACATCCCCTGAGATGCTCCTTGATCCCTTTGCCTGTTTGTTTTCGTATTTCCATTGGTTGGTCTTTTCCAACCTTAATAATCCTATGAGTCTATAATTCTATAGCACTAAGTGCTCAACTTGCCATGGTATTATTCCTTTGATAAGATCTTCATGCAAGGGTCATAAAATCCAGTATTGATTCTTTGTGCGATGCAAACAAAACAAGCCCAAATGCTACAATAATGTTTTTAACCACATCTTTCACAGTAAATGCATTGAACTCCAAGATTTGGTACTGTCAGTTGCTAAAATTATGGTTAAAATTTAGTTAAAATGAGCTAAAAATTAAGAACTTATTTTCTGAGGTTTTTTCATGTATTTTTTGGAACAGACAGTTACAGATAAACACATATTGTCACAGAACATGCATCTTGTCAAGAAAGGATGAGGAATATGAATCACATTCCCAGCAGACTGTAATTTGTATTAAATGTATCAATAAGCAGTGCATTCACATCATGACTCTGCTTGCCAGAAGGCTTTTATTATCCATGATAAAGTACAATTTTTCCCATCAGTAAGTCAAAAGCTGGAGCTACTCAGCATTAAATCATTTGAGGCCAGACATCTATTAACACATTAAGAGACATGGGCAAACATTTCCAATGCACTGTGATAGCTAGGAGATAATTTACTCCAAGTATCTCTTCAAAGGTGGTGATACAGATAATAAGTGAACTCATGAATAAGCTAAGGATACAAGAACAGTATTTTAAAGCAAAAAAATTGGTTTAATATCCAAGTAGATGTGTAAACATGAAACAAATTTTAACATTTTGTACCAAAATTCATCTTAAGGTAGTTCCATGGAATGCAATGCACAGCAATAATATTGGAACTAAAAAAAAATTATCTTTATCCTTTTAGCTAAATAAATAGCAGCATTGTATGTAAAAGTTGCATTTGTGATTGAAATAATGGTTCTCATATTTCAACTTCATAACTGGTTTACATATGTCACAGTGTCCTAAATTTCTTTTCTTTTAAAATTTATTGTAGGCTATATGACGATTTCATTTTAATAATAGTGAAGATGCTGATGATCACAATGATGATCATGATGACGTAAATGATAACAACGATGACAAGATTATCATGTCTTTCTTGGGTCTTAGTATTTGCTACTACATTTATTGTCGTGAAAAGTGGTCACTAGCATGATTTTTTAGTTATATTCACCTCCAGATGTTTTTCTATTTATATCCACCTCCCCAGCCATAATTTCCAGAGATCTTCAAGTCCAAAGGTTTTTGTTTGGCATTTTTTTAACCTTCTTCCCCAGATGGCAATGTAATGTTTCCTCCACTAAGTCCTACTGATTCCTGCATTGTTAACTCAGAATTCAGAAGATTTGTAGCTAAAATCTGGGTATCACACAATTCAAACAATTTTTGGTATACTGAAATGGATGCAAGAAGCACAAATCCAAAATTCTGAAGATTGTTCAAAGTGTGAGCCATGATACAAAAAAGCTTCTGATTAATACAATAGCACTTGAATAGGTTTGCACTGTATCTCTTGGGCAACAATTTGGATGGAAAGGCAAGAAATCTTTGCTTAGAGTTTCATTGCCCCCAAAGTTCATTATGGAGATGGATGATATACCTTAGTTCAATTAGATGCTACAACAGACTGGCAGAAAGCATATGCTTTGGTCTGCTGCACTGGCAAAAAAGGAAGCATGAGGGAATGGGTATGGCTACTTAGTTTCACTCAAAGTCTATTCTTTCTTTTTTCTCTTAAAGACTGAAGTGCAAATTAATAAAAATTTTATGGAAGGGTTGTAAAAATGCCCAGAATCTGCCCCCTGAATGAGATGACCTTCAGAAATTCCTCAAGTGGCAGTAGCAGGAGTGTCATATAAAGCCCAGGAAAAAGACAGCTTCTGTCCTTTTGTTTCAGAGAGGCAAAGAGAAGACACCCTTGGCTACCTTAGCAAGGTTGGTAGAGTTTGGGAAATACATCACAGATCATTAAGTCCTACCTGGGACCAGGAGAGCAGGGAGGGACCTGCTGCTGACACACATAGGGCTGAAGAGGTACAATTTGGAATGGCAGTCAGAGTTTTTGGTAGTATCTGGTAGGACAGATTACCTCAGTTTTTATTTCTGATTTTCTAACAGCATGATGTCCTTTCAATTCAAATCTATATGTATCAGCCATGGATCATCATAAATAGGTCCTCGGTAGAGAATAAATTATTTGTGGCTGCATTACTACAAGTAACACAATTCCCTTTGAACTTTTTGCAATCCTGTTTTGCTGCTGTATGAACAATCTGTTTCATAATCATGGATGTTTCCTGTAGATAGCCACTGCATTCAGGCCCAAATCTCTGCCTTATGAAGTCAGAAAACAACTTTCTTTCTATTTTTTTTTTTCCTACTCCAAGGAAAACTGAATTTGCCTAAAAAGAACTGATTAGCTGGGTCAACCAGCTCTGCCTTTGACAGTTCATGACAGCCTTAAGCCAAAAGTAGCTAACATTCACAGCCTCTTGAGGATACTTTTGTCCTGGTCATGTGTTTGACAACTAGAGAATACACCATGTTTTCCTCACAGAATAAGCCCTACCAGTTCCAGCTTGTGTCTCCACATCACTCTGTCAGTCTATCCCCAGCAACGCAGACCCAGGAGAGGTTTATTCGACTCAATAACCAATTTCTCTTGTCAGAACTAAATGATCAAAGTGAAATTGTCAGGACAATAGTTTGGCACCATCTTTAAATTCTCTTAGCATTATTTAATTGCAAGATTAAAAAGTTTATCATGTGACACTTCTATCTTCAGTATTCACCATTTAGAAGAATGTGAACTGGGACTGGCTATGAAAATACAGAAGCAGTTCTTTTGGTAGAATAAAGGAATTACCAAAATATACTGTTAAGAATGCAAAACACGTTGGGATTTTCTTCTCATTCTACGAGGTTGTTTTTTATAGTTTTTTTTCTGTAATAAATCTATACAGAATCAATTGATTTCATTGTCTTTGAATCTTATTATCTGTACAGCAAAATATAAACCACTAATTTTAAAGCAAGAATCTAATCCTTTTTAGAGAACTGTGCCTTTCCCAAGAAGTAACAAAACCATTGAATGTAAAAAAAAAAAAAAAAAAAAAAAAAAAAAAAAAAAAGAAGAAAT
>WEIU01014589.1:84539-102589 GCA_013389925.1 Aegithalos caudatus
AAATCCCCACCCAGATAACCAGAAAGCAAATTACAGTGCCAGCATCAACAACATAGTAATTCATTTCAAGACTGGGAACACTAGGTATTTTTCTACTCAGAATTTATTTGTGTGAGAAAACAGAATCTAGGCTTTGATGAGAGAGGCTTTCATCTGATAACTGGATTTTTTTCTTTTTTATGGGCTTCCACAGTGCCCCTGGGGACTCATATGTTTGAGTTACTGATTCTCCCATATGGATTAAACACCTTGGCCAGACTACAGTGTTATGTCAGTCAACCCACTCTCATCATGAGATACTGCAATACCTGTTGAAATCTAAGTGGAGTGAATTGAAAAATACATAGCTGAGATGAAGACTCAAAATACAGAGTAAAACAAGGGCACAAGAAGTTCAAACTACAAGAATACTGATGGCTAAATTTATGAAGAGAAAAATTTATTTTATTTTTGTCTTTTTTCTTTTCTTTTTTTTTTTAAGAAACAGAGAAGTCCTGCAAGGGGCATTTTATAAGGATTTTTAAAAATAGAAAGGAAAAGGTAAAAGGTTGCCCAAATGAAATTTCCATCATTTGAAAATGAGTTTTGATGGAAAAAACTGAACCTGAACCAAACTGCCCACTGAGACTGTAGACTACCCCTACCATGGGGTAGGCCAGGCAGGGTATGAAGGATAAGGACATACATCTGGAAAATGCAGCCCATTTTCTTTTCATAAAAGAAAAAGCAGGAATACCTGTGTTCAATTACCTCCTGACAGACTGAAAAGTATCCATACCCTGTAGTTTTCACCATAGTACAATAACCTTTAATTTTCTTTTTAAAAGCAGGAGTGATGTCAAGGGAAAGAAAATGAAATAATCAGAAAGAAAGCCCTTGAGACACAAAAAAAATAAGTGTTTTGTACATTACAGACAGTGAACAATCTTCACTGAACTTAAGAAGTTCTATTATTTCATTCAATACATGATCAAAATATCTGAGACAGGGACAGTTAACACTGCTCTCAGACTTTTGATGAACACATTTAGGTACTGTTATTTGCAAAATCCAGCTCTACTAAATTATTTATAGAGCCAGTAACAAATATATCAGCAATGCAGAAATATCATTAGTAGAAGGTAAGCCTTTAAACTTCAATGTGATCAGTATTTAGTTTCAATCAGTATTTCTCTGACAACAATTTAAAGACTATTAAAACCCCAGAATTTTATAGCTTTTCTACTGATATTTGAGACTGCTAGCACTCAGAAAACTGAAATGTGATGAAACACAGTATAATGTAGATACATTACATGTCACCAGATGTAAGTGCCACAAAGAGTCCCTGGGAATGCAGATCCATTCTTACCTAAAAGAGTCTTGCTCATATTCCTTTCATATTCCTCTGATCAGATTGCAGACATTGAAATGAAGAGCTACCTGCATACAACAACCACAAACCAGCAACCAAACAGCATTTGAGTTAAAGATATGCAGATTTATTTTTACAGCAAAGGGAAATATTTGAATTTGAACTAAAAAGAGGTACTAAGGGATAGAGCAATAATTGGTTCTCTGCCAATAAATCCCAAGCTAGAACAAATGGGTCTGAATGACAAATGAAAGTGTACACTCTTAACACCCACTTTTATTTAGAGTATGTACATGTGTGTGCGGGGGGTGTGTGTAGGTGTCCAGTTAACTGCTTGCACATCAGGAAATGCATGGAAAATCAAATGCCATGGTATGAAGCCAAAAATCCTGAACTGGTGCTATGCTGCTGGTACCTGTGATCCCCAATTGAATTTGAAACTGAAGTAGGAGGTTCAATGTCACAAGCACACCAAATTATTTTTATTTTAATTATATTAAGCTTCTTGGCATTTTATATATGTACACAAAGAGTTAATTTAAACAGGTGCTAGTAAGAGCTGGCAAAAGCTTTTTCTGAATTTGTGCTGCCTTCTCAAGATTTGTCACTGTCCCCCAGTCACACCAGAATGATGAGCAATTCATGGTTCACTCTGAAAACCTATTCAAGTTTAATTATATAGGTTCCTTTTCAATTATGTTTCAATTTGTTGGACCAGGTAGTAGTAAAATTTTACTGATAACATAATCCAGAACCACAGATGGGGAAGTACTTTAGGACACACAATATCTAAGATACTTTTATGTCTCTTTGTCAGTCTTTACAGGACTTCATTCTGATGAGACAGTGGTGATTAAAGCACTGAGTCAGGCTTGCACAACACAGAAACTTCAGTATATGCTACAGAACTGCAGTGAAATATATTTTTACAACAAAAACCAAATTTTCAGGTTCCCTACCAATAAAATAGGGGATGGTGGTAAAATACCAATGTCTTTTGAACAGGGGGAATGTAACAAAACAACAAAAAGCTCTCAGCATTTATGCAGAAGTGGTGTTTTCCTCAGGGTCTCTGTCTACGAGATGAATGCTCCCCGTGAGCACGGATTCCTCTTGAGCTGAGGTATTCTCCAGCTGCTTATTTGTGCAATATGGAATCTGGCCACAGAAATACATGTAAATCCATGGGTTGGTGCAACTATTTAAATTTCCAAGGAGCATTATAATGGTGAATGCCGAACCTAGAATAAAACAGTTAAAGGAATAAGAGACTAAAGAAACTCTTACAAATAAGTCACATTTTCACATTCTGCTGCTTTCTGATGTATTCATTCATATATTGGAGCTAATCTAATAGTAGGAAATTCTCATTTCAATGTAATTTGCAATTGCTGAAGGCATAAAGCACACTTTATTGTATGCATTCAGAATTAAATAGTTTCATATAGCTGTTTTTTGATGTAGTTGCATTAATTTTAAAAGCAATTACTAAGCTGTTAAACAGATACAAATGAATACAGATAAATATTTTGACATAAATGTATATAGAATAAGACTCAAATTCACACTGACAGGAAGAAATCTTAAAACAAAGTTCAGAAACTACTGTTTTTATCAGGCAGGATTACTATATTTTTTCCCTTTTTTAACGTTTAGTTAGAATAGGTGAGTTTAAAGTCACATACAGAGTTTGCCTTTCACAAAGAGGCAATAGCATAAGTTTGACAAGACTATTCCTGTTTACACCATGGTGTTTGATAACTCTCTCAGGTTTCCTTTTTTGCTTTATAAACAGCTAGCTGGTTGACAACTTTTGGTTGTTTCATAGTGTACTGCAGAGATTCATCAATATGATCTCAATATTAAAAAAATAAATCAGATGTCTTATAACATCACTGTTCTACCCAGTAAATAAGAAGTAATTTTATTACTTTGAATAGTCAATTGCTCTTTTTCACCTCAAGAACCCAAAAGACTGCTTCTATAATACCTAAAACATCTAAAAGTCTGAGGCTTTACTGAAACACAATACTTTTCACCATGCTGTTCTTGAATCTTTAAATTATTAATCACTCAACACACACACACACAAAATAGACACATGATGTTTTGATCACATAACACAACAAGTTCCCTGTACCTAATTGAATACAGGAGATAATCAATCCAGGTATTTCTTTTTAATCCTCTTCAAATGACCACATGCAACCTTTACACAGAAGCAAAATGCAAACATAAAGCACTAGACAGCAGTGTGCTAGCCTGCTCTGCAGCTAGCAGGAAGAGCATCTTACCTTCAGTCAGGATGCTGGGGAACCACACGGACCACAGCTGTGCGATGAAGAAAGGTGACCAACAGAGAACATATGCAACAACTGTCACCACTGTCATTTTTACTGTCTTGATCATAGCCTTTGAAATACAGTTCACACTGCTTGCTCGGGATGGCAGGACTTGATTCTGATTTGTTGCTTCACATTCATTCTGTTTTTTCAGATTTATATTTCTTCTGATTATTTTGCAAATCTTGACCTGGCATGTGATAAGAATTGCTGAGGGAATGAAGAATATAACTACAAAAATCCAAGTCACATATGCCCTTGGGCCCCAAGGCTGAATAAATTCACCCCAACATTCAAAGACACCTGGAGATATTTCAGTCTTAGAAAAGATAAATACCTGTGGTAGGCTAAGAATCAGTGATATAGACCAGCTGGTGCAAATGGGGATGTTCCAGAGAGCTCTCTTCTTTTGGAAAGTGACCATAGGGTAGCAAACAGCTTGATATCTGTCCACTGTCATGACAACTATCATATAAGTAGAGGCAAACATGCCCAACAATTGTAGATACTTGATAATTCTGCACAAGAAATCTGGCCCTATGAAAACATCTGTAATATCCCATATGAGTTGAGGCAGCACTTGAAAAAAGGCTACCACTAAGTCAGCAATGCTGAGGTGAAGCATGAACACATACATCCTAGATAGCTTCTTCCTTCTTCGCCACAGCACCAGTATGAGAATGAAATTGCCCACAGATGCTGTCAGAAATATGACCCCCAGTACAGCAATCTCTACTTGAGCTAATTGCTCATCTCTTTCTGGTCTTCCAATAGGATCTGACTGATTTGTCAAACTCAGGAATCTGTGAGAAGGAGGACTCTCGGTCTGATGTGTGTTATCCTGCATAGGAAATGAAAAATTCTTCATAATGCACAGAAGCTACTCACAGTAGCTGCCACTTGCGACTCAGGTTGACAGCTGTGAAGCACTGGCTGGCAAACAAACCAGCGTGGGTTCGAGTTTCAGGATATCTTCAAGCAAATCTTCCTGCTCATGCGAACTAAAGCAGTGGGACGTGGATCGTGATAAAATTCTGTCTCTTGCTGGCATGCAAAAAGGCTTTATATAGGCTCCCAGCAGACAGAGCCTTATGTAACTGCAGAGCCCTCGGGTAGGCTGCAGGGACAGCAGCCAATGGCAGACCGAGCCACACAATTGGGGGAAATATATAAATAAAAGGCAAACTTCAGAGGCTCAATGTGATTCAATTACTCACTTCACTCAAAACCCAAGCTTGTAAATAGCTGTGACCAGACTCATACTTAAATGACCTTACTCGGGAGAGTTCTTGCAAAAATTTTTCTACACAAACCAGAGGAGCACACTTCAGGAGAAGTGGGAGGAAGATTCATACGTAGATAAAATTGGGTCCCTGAGCTCAAGCACATTGTAACAGGAACCTCCAGGCTCCTGGGGCATGACCACATCCTAAATGTAGCACAGACAAAGAAATGCATTTTTCCATAGCCCTTTTTTTCCATCTGCTCTTTTTTGGAGCCACCTGGTTCTAAAAAAAAAAAAAAAAAAAAAAAAATTGTACTGCCCTAAAAATAATATTTTTATTTCAAGACAGGGTCAAGACTTAGAGATTTTTTTTCTCAGTAAAATGAAAAATAACACATGTGAAATAAATTACTTTTATTGGGACTGTGAGTCTACTGAGAATTTAATTAAAAAAAAAAAAAAATAAAAAGTGAAAATTCAGTGGCAAATCCAACTGTGGAAAAGGTCTCTATGATGAAACAATATCCAAAGGTCTCTATTCTATTATAGTGCTAAAGTCTGCAAGGTAATTTTTTAGCATCTAAACCTTTTGATTTTTGTGGAGTAAACTGTATCATGATCACAGGAAATTCATTGTTCTTCAACTTTCCAGTATGACTTTTGCATAAAGTTAGTGGAAGATAAGAATAGAAAATTTAAACTTTTTTTTTTTTAATCTCTCTGCCTGCCCTCTTTATCACAAAAGAGATTTAATAAAATTGATTAGTTTAATATGAAAAATAACAGATATTTGTATGCAACCTTACTTGAAGCTAGGGCACTCATATCCTTCTGGTTACAGTCAGGAGAATGGTAGTTTGAAGTCTTTCTGAAGAGGAAACCAGAAAGGTGAAAAGTAATATCCATGCAGCATATACGGTACATAATACTGCACCTAAGCTGATTGATCACTGTGAACACAACCAGCTCAGGAAGCTCAGAGACAGACTATCACTTCTTTGCCACCAAAGGGTTTCATGTACCAACAAACAGGTGAAGGGCAAAATTCATAAACAGGATGCTGAGGTAGACTATAAAAGTTTATAAAACCTATATGACCTCTTTTCTCTCCCTCTTTCCCCCCTACTTGCCACCATGCAATAGATGTTAATAGTGCATGAAAGGGTGAGACTATGAGAACAGACAACAAAGAAGCTGAACAACCTCAGGAAACTTTTCCACAGAGAGCAGCTGTAAGTACCAATAATCTAGACTTGGCTGAACATTACTGCAGCTGCCTGAGTCTACAAAGGCTTTTCTCTAAGACTGTGTTGCAGAGTATGAATCACAACAACTTAATCTAATATACCTGATTTTTTTTTTTCCTAAATTAAGGCCTGTTTGTAGGAAGCTTGGATTCCTGAGGTTGTTTCCTTTTAGTTTTCCCCCTCAATTTGGAATCTATCTCAATTAGTGGGAAATAGGCATAGCAAGACCTTAAGGGAACAAATGGGTTTGCCTTAACCCTCACTCTCCCTTCACCCAGAAACTTGCAGAAGAGTAAGTGAATTGGTCACAAACAGTAAACCCCTGGAAATGCTGCTGATGGCAAACACTGCACTGGAGAGCATCTGGGCTCATCTCAGGTTCTGTCTTCTGATGGAGACTAAGTTTCACATGTGTGCTCCAAAATTATTTACCTTGACCATCCTCACTCCACAACTTAACAAAAGACAAGTGGGATCTTTATTCTTCCAGCAAGATATGATGTAAACACATATATCTCAGCAGAGGAGGATTAAGTGGGTTGAAACAGGAACATTTTGAAGAGAATATTAAGTTCAGGGTCAGGTATGGAAGATAAACATAAATTTCATTATTATATTTCAATATCAAGAAATGATACGCAAAAAAAGCCCAATATATGCAACAGAGGTCAATTCTGGGATACTGTTGGAAGATTAACCAGAATATCATACCTATCTGTATGACTTTTCACAATGCATGAGGTACAGATAGATACATATTTCAGGCAAATGTGTTTTATCAGCTTTACACAGAATGGCCCAACAAGATCCCTGGGAACACAAAGCTCTTCCATGGTCTACACGTGCACACAGCACACAGTATCTGGGCAACAGCCCAGGTGTCAGATCCAACTCGTGGACACAGGCTAAAGGGCAAGCACACTGTGAAACAAGTAGCCTTTGCTATGTTTCTCAAAAGGGTGGTGGGCCTCCTTGTACAAATTGTCCTAGTGATGTAAGACTCTATTCCATCTTGCATATAATCAGTTCAATATATGTTAATGGTTTCATAACTTTATAATTGTGCTCTTTCCATCTTCTTCATCCATGCAAGCAGATAGGATAAAGTTAAATTGAAATTTAATCCACTCTGGTGATATAACTTGCTGAGAAAAGAAAATTAAGATAACAGACAAAAATGTTTAAGTAGCCTTAGCAGTTCTTTTAAGCCAATATTGTCCTCCCATTGCCCAGCTTTGCTTTATTACAAACTGTATCTGTCCCAGTTAAATTTTTTCCCTAAATTATTTTAAATAACTCCTGCTGAACTTCTCAGTGTGGACTGTCATCTAATGTTTGTTAGTTAGCTAAAGGCAGAGATTTAGCTCACAGATTAAGACACCAATTTAGCTATCTGCTCTGAATTTCACAATCACACAGCTGCTCAAGGCAGGTACAACACTGAATTCAGAGCATTTTGCTCAGGGTTTGTCCAGTCAGCTCTTGAAAACTACCAAGATCTTAGAACACCAAACCTCCCTGGGTTAGTGGTTACAAATGCTTATTTTCATTGTGAAAAAGCTTTCCTTACATGTCACCAGATCCTCCCCTTATTCAGAACACCTCCTCTCGCTCTTCTGGCACTGCAGCCTCTGAAGCTGACTCTCCTCCAGGCTGAACAAGCTACATTGAGAGCATTGTGGAAAATGTTGTATTCAAGGAGTTGGTGATCTTGAACAGAACGTCTGTTCTACTGAGCCTTGTACTTAAAGCCTGTGCTGACAGCAGTGAATATTTTCAATGAGATGACATCCCAGCCTGTCAGAAGAAAATATATGTGACTGTTTTTGCCACACAAAAGAAAAGGCTCCACATTGTGGGAAGAAGGAGGAACTTCTCCACAGATGGCATCTGTGCAGGGGAAGATCCATTTAATGCCATCTGATGCTGCACAAAAATGGAGTTCCCAGCATCAGAAGATTTCCTCACTATCCGTATTTCTGGGGTTTAGCCTACTTTAAGAAAACAGCTATTTCACCACCCTCTTTATTGTTGCACCCTCTGGTGCAGTGCACAAGTCCAGCTCACTTAGCCTCCCTCACAAGGCTACATCTTCCAGCCCTCCAACCATCTACATGGTGCTTTGCTGAGCCCACTCATGCTCATCAACACTTTTCCTGTACAGGAGCTCCAGGACCAGAGGAAATAGTTCATGTGTGGTGAGTGAGGAGTGCTGGGTTGGTGGGGAATAAACACTTCCCCTGACCTATGAATTCCACGTGACCTCTGTGTGTGTCAAGTTCTATCACAATCTTTGTCTTCCAAAAACTGCAAGAATTGCACCTCATTGCAGATTTTTTTTTTTTTTTTTTTTTTTTTTTTTTTTTTTTTTTGCCAAGCCCGGCAAGAAATATATGCTGAAGTAGAAATATATGCATTTTAGGGTTAAATGCCTTCAACCAGTTTCTAAAACCCAGAAACTGTTTAATTTTTGAGAAATATTACTTTTTAAATACAACCAGTGAAGGTATAGGTTTGCAGTCTTTTACTTTCGAATGGATAAGCAAGCTCTAAAACATTCCTATTTAAGAAAAGGTCAAGTGGAAAATATTGCTGTCTGCTTTTGATGTAAGAAACCCAGGTCTTCCTCTTTTCTCAGTGAGATTCTGTAGGTATGAAGAGCTAGTAGATCACTGTTACTGCACTTGTCAAGTCATAAAAATCAACTAATTAAGAAAAAAAAATTTGAGTGATTGCTACATCTTTACAGGATTTTAGAGAAATCAAGAATTATTTCCTTGTGCTGATGTGATTCTATTTATTTTCAAATTATTACATTAAAATGTAAAAACAGCTTCCATAGGCCTTATAGGGAGGAAAGGACTAGAATGTGCAATAAAAGATTCAATTACCAAGAAGATGGTAGAAATATTTAATTCTTAATATTTTTTACACAAGATACTTACTTAGTAATATATTCTAGGGTAGATAAAAGGAGTCAACATAGCATTGCATTGAAATTGTCCTATTGATAGAGACTATGTTTGAGGAGATGTATTAAGTAATGTAAATACATTTCAGTAGCAGGAAATGTTATGAGAACTGCATCTGGAAGTAATGCAATGGATAGCAAATGTATACTTTCCTACAGGAAAAGTTACACATGAATACAGTCCAACACTTAGCCTGTAGCAGAGCATTTTCAGCAAGGTAGGTCCATATTTTTCACTAATGTAATATTGTTTATTTCCAGAACATCATGGATAAACTACTTTGTTGTAAGTCTTTTTACTGGACTAAAATTATGTACACCTTAATGATGCTGTACAATCTGCTACAGTACTGGATTCTAAAAAATACCCCCAAACAATAAACAATAAACAAAACACAAAAANAAAAAAAAAAACCAAAAAAAAAACACAACACCACCCCACCATTAGTACAGTAGTTATATTAATATACAAGGCTCTTTGGACCAGGCTTAACAGTGCACTTCAACTTTATACAGTTAAAAAGTTACATCTAAAGGCAATGTGCTAATAGAAGACAGAGACAAATACATTACAGACACTATTACAGACAGCATATAATGAATCATGCAATGTAGGCAGCTACCAATGCCACTGTCACCACATAAGGAGATACAAAATGACAAATAGTATCAATAACTTTATTCCTCAGAGAGAGTTAAGCTTTGATTCGGACAAAACCACTTCTGGGCAGGAAAGAGAGCTCTTAGTGAAGCCAAAGGAATATTAGAAAATGTCAGGACAACCCAAACTCTCATCCATTTCCAGTCAAGATGAACTAGAAACCACCTTTAACTTTTCAAATTAACATTATAATGAACACAGGACAACATTTTGTCCTGCTATCCCAGTCTATACACCAAAAGGGAGCTGTGTATATCTGTGTTTGGTGTACGTGTTAAGTGTTTGTAAACGCTAATCTCCTGCACACACATGACCTGAAAGTCTTACACTTTATAAGAAACCATGTTCATTTCTCAAATGAGTAAATTAGCTGTGTATTTAAAGGAAGAGGGTATTACTTTAGTAAGATTAAAGGCTACATCAAAACAAATGCAGGTCTATACAGCCTTAGAATGTAGGACTGCAACACATCAAATAACAGTATTTACTGTTAGGCAATATTTTGGAACAAGACCTTCCTAAATTGAGTGCATCCTCTAGTAGGAATTAGCCACAGGCATTAAAGCCAGAGGGGGAAAAAATGTGTATGGGCCCCCTGTGACTTGTAACTAGGCACGTCCCAGATACTCACCACAAAACAGCACCACTAACTACGCAGAGTACGACGTGCCTCTTTTTAATCCCTAGGGAGATTACGTCTGAAACGAGAACTTTTTAACCTGTTTAAGTAAGAACTTTATTATTCGCTATTGCTGACATAATTCTTTAGGTAAGTTTCTGATTTTACAGCTGTTTACTGACAGCAGTGAGTGATGGTACTACTGGGTCCAAAGTCTGGAATCAGGTTTCTTAATTCATGTACTTATTAAGGTGCTAGAATTATCTTCCACAATTTGTAAGCTATTCTCTAGGCAATGTATCTTTCCTATTGCTGCTGTAAAATTTCATGCAATTTCAATAATGTGCTTAGCCGTAGAGTACAGAGCTTTTACTCATTCTTGTACAACTTCCATCAGGCTATTTTAAGACAGAAATAAATCATTATAAATCAGTTACATAGGCTTCTGCCAAAAACTGTTTTTTTCATCTGCAGTATTCCAGACAGTCTGGGTTGTCTATTAGGACACTAAATGGCCTGAGAGCTCACCTGCCACTAGAGTCATGGAAAACAACTGACAGATAAAGAGGCTTATCAAGGCTGCTCAGAGCAAAGAAAAATGGAGAAATAATGTGTAACTTTATGAGAAGGAACTATGATAAACTGGTTTTGATGAAGAATTACAAAGCATTTTTTCCACAGATGAGAAATTATAAACAGAGCTTTTTAATAAAGGCAAAAATGCTAAGATGGTACCTAGTATAATACTTAAAGGTCCAGAGAAAAGATCAGCCATATGTCAGTAATTGGAATGAAAAGACAATGTAAATAAAGATGCCAGTCAGTTTCTCCAGCAATACTGAGTAAGCATGTTGCAAACACTGTGGACAGTGAATTAACTCCAGCAGACGTAAAGAGACTGTGCATTTTGATCTCCTTCCATTTACACCCAAAACCTTGTGTGACACTCAACCAGATGCTGCAGTAACAAAATTCACATCTATCATTTCTTGAGTGCTGAAAGGTAACAGAATGACTCTTATGATAATCACAGGAGGCTGAAGAGGAATTTTTAATGTGACCTCTAGCATGAGTCTAAATTTTACATTCTAAGTAATCAACTACATTATTCATATCTAATATATAATTATTTGATTGATACACTCTTGTTTTCATAGATAGATGTCTAGAATGCACAAAAGGGCAGAGACCATTGGCTATGAGCAGTGGAGGCACAGGAAATCAAGGACAAATGTGTAAAGCACTTCAGGTCCTGAGCAGGATCCCTGATTAAGGGATCCAAACACCATTATGTTGTGTGGGAACCACGAAACTGCTTGGATTTAGCAAAGCAGGAAGAAGAACAGAGAAGACATCGCTAAATTCTAGATCCTAATGGTAATCTAGAGTCTTAACTCTTCATGAGAGCCAGGTACCTTTATGCATTCAAAATACAGAGTCTATAACTCATTTAATGATGCCTTACAAACACTTTTTCCAGAATCAGGCTGAAAATTGTCTAGTGCTTTCAAATGGGGTAAGGAAATGGAGTTCCTGGGTGAGAAGAGGAACAGCAGGAACAGGAGGGAAGAAGAACAGGAACAAGGTCATTGACAATATCTAGGAAAAAATTATTTTCAATGGAATATTTACCCAGGTGGTATAAGAAAATGGGATCAGTGCTATTTTTAGCCAGAGAAGGCTAAAATATGCATTTCTGATTTCTTAAGAGAATTTCCTGTTCACCAACTTATTGGCAAGGCAAAATGGAAAATGCTTTCTCCTCTTGTTGAAACTAGGTGACTACGAACATAAGAATCCATGAAACCAAGAAGAACTCCTGGAAATAAACGGCCATGTATTCTTGTTCATAAAGCACTCCTATGAGAAGGGGAGTGCCACGGTCTGATATTTACTTATATATATATACATTTTATACCAAAAGCCATTGTGTAGTGAGAATAATCTGAGAAACCAAACCCAGAAGCTATGGAAATCTTTGTGTCTGACTTTCTAACTGTGAAGCAGGCAAGTCAGACTTACTTTTGCACATACCCTTCCATTACAATCCATTTACCTTTCTCATTTGGAATAACTCCACCATGGTAAACACCATGGGAATAACTTGGGTCTTTTCTGATTTCAGTCCATAAAGCTGCCAGCACTGGAGACAGCCATCCTGGCTTTCTATCTCTGCAGCCACAGTACAAGAACTGAGAAAAAAAGATGAGGTGGGATTTGTTATGGTTCTAGTACTGTGTATGCACATCACGATTAGCTAGAAGAACTGACATTTTAGAGTGGGATTCAGAATCTTGGGGATTCTGACCCTTCTTTTTTGGAGGATGTATCTGGGAGAGGAAGGGGATAACAACCCAAAATATACACTGGCTTTTAGGTGAATGGATTACATAATATTTGGCACACTAATTTATAATATTCTATTAAGAGAGTTGCCTCCTTAGCAAACGTTGCTACCACATTATTGTCTAAGATTCAATGACAATAAGGAGCAAAGAGGTCCAATTACATTGGGTAACAGATGCAAGGTAAAGATACTAAGCAGCTGCAATGTAAGTCTTACATCATCTGCTCTTCAGATTTACAGAAGACAATTTCACAATGATGTGAATACCTGGTAAGGACAGGGTTTGTTGTTCTTTGTTGTGGTTTTTTTTTGAAAGTTTCTCTTTTAATTGAGTTGCTTAACCCTTTCTTTCTAAGGCTTCTGGAATTTTTAGGTCTTTGACAAGAGCAAAATATTGAAGGGAAGTAACAGATAACAAGCAATAAGAAAATAATGTAGAAAAGTTCCACTTGATTATTTTCAGTGTTTGTGACAAAAAACACATCCGAATGAAAGGCTGCAGAAAGTATCCATGCTGTCGTAAGCATGTGTTTAATCATCTTAGTTCTTATTACTTTGAGAGTTTTCAATGAATGTTCATTCAAGTTGGAAATTAATTATTTAATATTCTATCCCTGAAAACAAGGAAATGTTTTCCCATTTTTGTCTGCCATCTAGTGTTAAGAGGCAGAATATTAGTGTTTGCAAAGCCTAAAATAT
Organism: Aegithalos caudatus; assembly: GCA_013389925.1. Classification (NCBI taxonomy): domain Eukaryota; kingdom Metazoa; phylum Chordata; class Aves; order Passeriformes; family Aegithalidae; genus Aegithalos; species Aegithalos caudatus. The sequence goes on from WEIU01014589.1 coordinate 98,005, forward strand.
TTGCTAGCACTACACAGCTTCTGTCCATGCCATATTATGCTAATGACAATAGAAAACAGTGTTTTCCCAAAAGCTTGACTGAAAAAGTTAGATTTAAGCAGTTACCTCAGACACCATTATTAGCAGAATACTCCTCCACCAATATACGTTACCTTGTCATAGTGCTTTGAAATAATTGTGTCTTTTTAAAATTTGTTTGAGTCTCTTAGGTGATAGTTCTGTATTTTCAGAATACCATCCATAATCAATATGGCAAGTAAAAATAAACTAACGCTACTACTAATGCTATTCATATAATAGCTTTTTATCAAACATACAGTAAGAATATGTGCAAAACTATTTTCTCAAAATAAAAACTTCCATATTTCATAGATCAAGGTGAGAATCCTAGACTGACACATTTTAGAACCATAATTTCTGGTAAATATCCAATTTTTATCAAACTGCCTCATAACCCATTATGACTTTCTGTCCAAGAAGCTGTCCAAGGCAAATATACAAATATGAATGTTAAAAGTAATTAATGGCATTGAAAAGTATAGCATGCATATAAAGGAACACAGTTAACTCACCAGAATTATTGTCACACAATACTTTGGCTATAACATGACAAAAATCACATACACCAAAGAACTATCTTTAAAACAGGAAGATTCACCACAATTGAGGTACAACTTGATTTACAAGTTTTCATCCTACCTACAAAAACATGTATTAACAGGTACAATGAGAATATGTTTTGAAAGCCTTTGTTATTTTTTAAATTCAGTAACAGAGACAGAATGCATTAAAATTGAACTACTCTCAGTGTTGCCCTAAACTGAAAACAATCACATTTCAAGGGACCACTCTGAAAGAGCTTGAGTGATAGGTATGCAACCTAATAGAGATCAACAAAAACCCATCAATAATAACAGCAACAAATTTGTTTCTTGATACTTCCCATTGAAAGTACTGAATTGGAAGTATTTTTCAAATATATATTAGACATACATCCTTTTAAAATGTAAATACATCTCAAAATTATTTAGATATAATATCTATATTATGTGAAAATAATAGTTGATCACCATCTGAATACCATATGTGGATTCATCTCTCTTATCTAAAAAGCAGTTATTTAGTCAAACAGAATGAATTCATCTTTGACTATTAAGAGAGCTTATTAAATTAGTCTATCTTTTTAAATTTGAAATAATTTCTTTTTAATGTCATGACTATAGTAAAGAGAATACTAAATTGGTAATACGTTTGCAAAATTGCAGAATTTGTGCCTGGGATTACATAAATTTATCTTTTCCTGTCCAGTGTTTTTCAGTTCTTTTTGTACTGTTTCATATTTGTTTTGAGAAGCTGATGAATCATGCACCTCTGAACATGTCAGATCAGACAGGTCTGCTTATCCTTAGGGAGAGCAATGTGGCAAGAACACATGGGTCTGTGATTGGACCAGAAATGTGAAATCCTTGAATCTTTTCCTTAGCAAAGGTATGAATCAACACATCATTGTACATATCCCAGTGGTGAGACAATTGTCTGAGCAGGCACAGGAGAGAATTCTACAATGAGATTATGGGATAAAGTGTGACTGTTTAGGAAGGAACCATGTGCAGCTAAAAGGGATCAGTCGCCTCCTACCTCCAAGACCTTATTTGCCAGTCAAAGAGAGGCAGGATATGCCCTGGCAAGATGAAGCTTATCATGTCCAAACTTCCTTCTCACTGAAGTTGTAGGTCTTGTTTTGCCTTAGCTTTTGTTGTTGTAAGAAAGTAGCTACCCTTCTTAAAGCCAGCTCAGACTGTGGCTTCAGATGGGCCACTGCTCCTTGAGTCATCTGATGAGATCCAACTCGCTTCAGCACACTGGCAAATGCACTGGAGCCCTGGGGCATACAGAGGAGCAAACACATCCAGGGAAGCTGCTTAAGCTAACACTGCTACACATTCTAAATATACCTGTACTGTGTTGCTCTCGTAACTAAATACTCAGCCTTTTACATGAAGTAACTCATATATCAACTCATACATCATTCCCTGGTTAGCTGCATATGGTACTTAGGGCAGACACCACTACTGTTTGAAATATTTTGTTTAAAAATTAGCTTAAGCATATATAATGAAATCATGTAATAAATTCAAGAATAGTAGATAAATCTTGAAAGCACAAGTATACCACTACTAGGTAATACAACCAGATGTGTTGTACTCTACAAACAAGGCAGGCGGACCATACCTGCAGAACAGGACAGAAAGCAGGAATTCTGGAAACATTTAGTAGGGAACAGATGAGCACATGGGTATGAAGTGTCACTGTACTGTGCAAAAGGTTCCTAATAATACATGGCTCATGAGTTATCTGTGGCCACTGAATACTCCATCAAGGAAGTGACATGCCTTGAATGTCATTGCATTGGGTTTATGTGACAAGGTTTTGGTGGGGAAGAGTGGGAAGTGGAACTACAGGGGTGGCTTCTCCACAAAAACATCAAAAGCTGCCTTCTGTTGGAAGGTGTCTATTCCATCAGGCTCCAATATGAACCTGCCACTGACCAAAGCTGAGCTCATCAGCAATGGTGGTAGTGCCCCTGTGACAACGCATTAAGAAAGGGTAAAAGCTTCTGCGCAGCAGCAGCTGGGAGAGAGGGTGACAATACGTGAGAGGAACAACTTCGAAGGCATTCGGGTCAGTGAAGAAGGAGGGAGAGGAGGTGTGCCAGGTGTTGGAGCAGAGATTCCCCTGCAGGTCCTGGCAGACCCCATACCAGAGCAGGCAGGTGCCTGAAGGAGACTACGACCCCATGGGAAACCTGCACTGGAGCAGGCTCTTGGGAGGATCTGTGGCCCCATGGAGAGAGGAGTCCACGCAGGAGCAGGTTTCCTGTCAGGGCCTGTGCCCCTCCAGGAGACTCACACTGGAGCAGTCTGTTCCTGAAGAACTGACTCTGTGGAAGGGACCATCACTGGAGCAGTTTGTGAAAATTGCAGTTTATGGGAAGGCTAACACTAACACTGGAGAAACTTGTGGGAGAGTGTCTCCTGTGGGAGGAACCCCATGCTGGAGCAGGGAAAGAGTTAAGTCCTCCCACTGAGGAAGAAGGGGTGGCAGAGACAGTATGCATTGAACTGACTGCAAATCCCATTCTTCATCCCTCTTCTCAGCTGTGTGGGGAGTAGGGAGAGAATTTGGGAGTGAAGTTGAGCCTGGAAGGAAAAGAGAGGTGGAAGGAAAGTTTTAAGACTTGATTTTATATCATATTATCCCACTCTGATTTGATTGGTAATAAATTCAACTAATTTCCCCAAGCCAGGGAAACTTTCCCCAAGTTCTCCCAAGTTCTGCCCATGATGGTAAATGATGAGTGAATTCTCTCTGTTCTTATCTCAATTCACAAGCCCTTTGTTCTATTTTCTCTCCCCTGACCAGCTGAGGGAGTGACAGAGTGACTTTGGTGGGCACCTGGCATCCAGACAGGGATGTCCCGCTCTGGGAGATGTGGATAATTTAACCTGTTTAATTTATAAAAAAAATACGTGATAAAAATTACAATATGTAAGGAGTATAAATTTTCCTTTAGGGAATAAAATGCAAGGTAAGAAAATTAATTTTACTTCTTTATTTGTGAAGAAGAACAGAAGCAGACAACTGGGATCTGAAACTCTTAAGTGTGATGCAACCCTCCTAGCCCTCATGGTAAGGCCACCATTGTTCCACCTGAGCACACAGTGCATCCCTCCTCTCTTGCCATTGTTACTTGAAGTTTTGGCAACTTCATTAAAACTGTGTTTCAGGCAGGCCATGCAGGCAGGAATTTCAGGGCCTGCTGCTGCTCTGAAGCCTGGCTGGGGAAGACCAAGGTGCTCACTAACCCTGCCCAACCCATGAAAAACACGTCTGTCATCATTTCCTAAGCATTAGGCAGGAAATGGTGGGGAGCATATTCCCGAGGCACCTGCACTGAGGAGCTATAGCGGCTGGGGAGGGGCCCTTCTCCTCTTCCCAGCCCCCTGCTCCCAGTGACTCCACAGGGCAGAGCATCAAGAGCCCAGTGCTGTCAGTGTCGTGGGACACAACCTGCTCCACTGTGCCCCGACCTGAAAGCCAGACATGTCCTGGGCTGCACCAAAGGCAGTGTGGGCAGCAGCACCGAGGGGATTCTGCCCCTCTGCTCTGGTGAGACCCCACCCGGAGTGCTGCATCCAGCTCTGGGGTCCTCAACCTAAGAAGGACATGGACCTCTTGGGGCAAGCCCAGAGGAGAGCCATGAGGCTGGGAAGGGAACCAGAGCACCTCCCCTACAAAGACAGGCTGAAAAAGCGAAGGCTGCTCAGCATGGAGAAGGTTGTGTGGGGACCTCAAAGCACTATCCAGCAGCAGAAAGGGACCGGCATAGAAGCCAGTGAGGACAGAAACTATAGTGACAGGACAGTGAGTAATGGACACAAATTGAAAGATAGGAAATTTAGGTCAGATATCAGGAAGAAATTCTTTACTATGAGGGTGGTAAGGCAGCAGAACAGGTTGCCCAGGGATGTGGATGCCTTAACCACGGTAGTGCTCAAAGCCAGGCTGGATAGGGCTTTGAGCC
>WEIU01014591.1:2548-27498 GCA_013389925.1 Aegithalos caudatus
GGACTCAATGTTCAGCAGCAGCCAACCCTAAGCTGGTGTAACTGACAGAGCTTAAGATAATATGAATAATATTTTTAAGCAAGAGCTGAGATTTTCATGAGATCATGTGAGGCCTGTGCCAGTGTTTAAAACAAAGAATACTAGATATTGTGAATAAAGTAAAACAGAAATAGAAATGGAATTATGGAATGTTTCCATTGTTCTCAGCAAAGAGAAAATGATAATTTGTGTAAACCACAGAAAATGTTATTATAATTAGCCCTCATGTTGATGGGAATAGTTTTTGCTGGCCACAGTATTCAGACTTGCACAAGGTTATCTTCTTTCTCACATCCATTTCCCACCATGATGAAAATCTAAAGAAGGCAGAAATTTGGAAAATGAGATGCACATTATAACCCCAGGGAGATTAAATTTACCCAGAAAAGTAATCACCAACCAGAATGTTATTTATAGGTAGCTTTCCTGACACCTTAAACAAGAAAATTACACTATAGACAGAACAAGATTTGCTTTAAATTAGAGCTCAAAAGATAAGCATGATGTCCCAGTTTTAAATGGAGGAGATGGGAAACTTATCATAGTAATTCTGTGGATTTGAATTAAAGACAAATGAAACCAGCACCTCAGGATTTTTACTGAGACTACTGAATTGCACTCACCAGTGACAAAGATTATCCAGGTCTTGGTGGCTCTGACTGTAACAGTTTTGAGTAGCATTGGGACTGCAGCTATAGTAATGAAGGACATACAAAAGTAAAGTTCAAAATGAGGATTTTTCATGGTAGTTAAGATGTGTAGCATCTGTTGTGAGGAGTCACAGTAACAGGTTTTGTAAGTGCTTTTTTCTATGTGTCACCAAATATTGCTGAGGTTAAATTAAAAAAAAAATAAAAATCCTTCTTTACATACATTCAGCAGCTGATCAATAGCAACACCAGTGTCTGTCAAGACTTTTTCCTTACAAACACAAGGGAGCCCTGCTACAGTCATTGTTATATTAAATACAACATACCTTGTCTAGCAATGCATGTAACTACACATTTACCTCTCAAAATTTCCCCCTCTAATGTACAGATTCAAGGCCTCAGTACACATTTATTCAAAACTCCTCTGAAATCATGCAGCACTGGCACCTTGATTTGGTAAAAATTTATGTGTGTCAAGGCTCCAGAGCTTCCAGGCATAAGTGTATGGGTTTAAGGTTAAGTTTGCATTGCTCCTGTAGTTCACATGAAAAACCATCCTAGTGCCATTGGCAAGTGCAAGACATCAATCACCTGCTTCATGTGGGGGCACAGGAGTAGGCATGTGTGTGTAAAGCTCAAACAGCAATTCTTCCCTTTTTGACAGCCCTGGTAAATGTATAGCTACATCCAGTTTTAATATATTTTTCCACAAGGCATGGGCCATTTAAACAAGTCACAAAATAATGATCATAGCTCTAAAAATTGTGTGTAAAGAAATATTAGAAGAAATTAGATTGTTCATTTCAGAGAACATGTCAGGAAGGCAGAAAAAACAATTTCCAAATATTGCCAAAGAATACATGAAAGTGAAAAGTAGTGCTTTTTGTATTGAGGATGTTGGACATGTATTAATAAATTTGAAGAGAACAAAATATAGATTATAAACGGAAGAATTATAACAGCTAAATACTAAAATAAATTGACTAAAAAGGTTGCAGAATCTTCTGCCATTTAAGCTTTCTCAAGTCAAGCTGGATAAATGTCCTTCTGGTGTTTATATGGGAGAATAATTAAGAAATAGCAATTTGCTTCCCAAAATGACATGTAGGTTAGGAAATAGAACTCAGTTGAAAAGCTGTGTGATTTTGTGCCAGGCCAAATTTCAGCAGATACAGCTTTGTCTGGTTGGCCTTAGGTTTTATGTTTAGTTATCCTGCTCTAATACCTGGGGAGAGAAAGGGAGCACATGGTGACCCGAAAGGGACAGAGAGGGACTGGCAGTGTGGTTCAGCAGTGGAACAGGCTGATGGAGCAGGCTTAAACTGAGGAAAGAAAACAGCAGCAGTGAATTTTTGGCTACAAAATATGTGGGGCTATTGGGCTAGTTTTCATTCCATGGTCACAGCTAATTGTATGATGCCTGAACATTTTCCATTAAAAGAAGATAAAACTTTGGAACTGTGCAAGTAAAACAGTAATATGATAGTTCTTTTCATTTGAAATTGTCAGGAAATACAATTTTATAGAACACTGTTATTTATTACATTTTTCTTTCAAGTAAATATTTTAAAAGTAAAATACAGGATGTTGAGCCTTTGGACGATTACATACTAAATTCCTTAGGTTTTGTGGATGACTTTTCATTCCATATTATTAGAAAATAAATTCTACCAAGAAAAAGGATTGCATAAATAAGGACTTTTGGAAAAATGTGTTTGTTTCATTTTTAAATCTAAATTGTTGATACCCCTAGATAAGTCCACAAATACTAATAACAAGGACAAGACACGTTAAGTATATTATTGGAGTAGTTTCCCAAAGCAATTTTGCTGTAGTCTGGCCCAAAGCCAAATGGAAATTTATCAAATAGATTAAATGGTAAAACTAATGGAAACATTTCAGACCTCAGTCTTAAATGGGAAATAAAGGTTCCACAGTAAATTGGAAAGTTCATCTGTAAACGGTGACTACTTTAATATGCAGCATGCCTACAGCAGCCCTATAATATAGCTATAATTAAGATGTATGGAGGAAAATGTATATTCACCAGCAATAATCAGTTTAATATTCCATTAACATTTTCAATCAGTAGCATTGGTCAGTGTCAAGGAATAAGCAACAGACTGATTTCTTCAATAAGATGATATACAAAAAGATTGTGAGATCAGATAATCTCCTCAGAGTTGACTTTTTCTCCTTCACATTTCAAGTCACTTCTAATTTCTTACCATTTGTTTTCTCAAGGATACCAGATATTTCTTTTTCTTCTGTTTCTGGTCTGCTCCCCATTATTCTTAGGTGAAGCCATTTGATCAAATTTATTATTTGCTTTGCAGCCATTTCTTTGACAATTAAATGTTTCCATCAGAAAGTATCATCTCCTGTTATGTTGGCATTTTTCAGGAATGATACACTTTATGAGTTACTCCCAGGAATGTCCTTGGGCATAACTCTTCCTGCCTTCCATATCTGCTCAGACTTGGCTCTGGACACCATACTTCCCAAACAGAAGACTCCAGTCCTTATTGGCCTCATAGCATCTCCCCCATTGTCTTTCCCCATTCCCAGAACTAGATTCTATGTTTTGGCAGTGCTGAAAATCCTGTCAGGGTTCACTCCTGCAACCCAGAGAATTAATCTAAATACTCTGCAGATTCAGGTTCCACATTTTATCTGCCAGCTATCATCTTCATATTTATAGATTTCTTTTGTTGTCTACTTTTTTTCCTCCCTGTGTCTTTCTGATTCTGTCTTTATTGGAGCTGTCTTTTTTTGGCATATGATTTCCTTTTATTGCATCCTATTAATATTATGATTTTCCCAACAAGTCTGGGACAGTAAAGGTATTCAAACTGCATCTAAACTTAAAAAAGCAGGGAGAAAGCAGAAGTGATGAAGACAAATCTGATGGATTGAATTTTCCTTAGTACCAGGATGGTGTACATACAATGAAATGGTGAAAATTTTTGAAAAAAATACTGAAAATATGACTGATTCATGATGATATTTATCAGAAATTCTCTTTGCAACCAAGTCAGCTAGTACTGAAATTAATTTTGCTCCAGTAAAAACTAGAATAGACTGTTTTCAACCTACCACAGAAAATTTATTTGAGGTTTGCTCGAAAGCCATATATATTATATTGCAATTCTTTCAGAATCTTGATAATATGAATAATACTTTCTTGGTTCATGTTATTCTAGCTGTGTTTTGGTTTAATTTTATTTAGTCCTTTGCAGTTTTTATCAGTGAAAGCAAAGTCATTGTTATTATATAGGTTTGACAATATTTGCATTTGGAAAACCTTATCATGTGTCTCATTTACACGTGTGTAGTGATGAATCTTGAAATGTCTGTGATACATGGATGTACACCTGTATTGTCTGCTGACAAATGCACTGCACATGAAGTGTTTCTTCTCTATTATAAAAGGGCTGATTTAAAAAACCATAATACCCCATAAACATTTCCATGGTATTTTCTCTGAGAGGCTGCTTTATTTTTATATTTGCCTCATATGAGGCAGAATCTTAGATTTCCTTTGCCCTCTTCTATTTTATTGTGATCTGTCATTGACATTCTGTTGTGAATGAAGATGTCTGCTGTATAACAGTCAGAGTGTAGGATGTCAATTAAAGAACAAAAATGTAAGTTTTTCATTCAGGGAGCAGTATCCCTGAAACAGACACTTGCTTTTAATTCACAAAGGCAGTGAATTCTGAAGGCAAGTATTGTGGGAAGTTATGTGGAGAAACTGTAGGAAATTTGGACATGCTACAAATGCAGAGAAAGTGTTGCATGGATGATGCATAAGTAAAATAAGAGAATCACTAATTATTTAAATGATGGAAGATACTTTAATCCATAAAAGAAATAAAAAAGAAAAATAAAAAGGGTTGAACCTTCAACTGCTGTGAAATGCTTTTTCTTTATGATGTCATTTGAAAGGGTTTCCTTTGTATAATGTGAAGTTATAGTTCAGAGAGGCTTTAGTTTCATTCTTAGGCTTCATGTTGCCATTGTATATCTATTTCTGGACCAATACTGCACATTTAAGCATTTGATGATCAAATAAATGAAAATCGTATTATCTAAAAGCATTTAACATAACAAGTGCTGGACCCCATGCAATGAGGTCAGTGTCCATGAGAATGCTTTAAATTTCATTTAAAGCATTTTTGGTCATTTTTGGATGAAGTGTGAAGGTTTATTCAGACAAACTGACATGTTCAGTAAAGGATCAGTGACAAGTGATCACAAGTGAGGCATTCAGTTGCTTCTTATCTCAGCTGATGTTTGAATATCGCTCCACAATGTTCTGCCACAAGTTAAATAGAAGGTGAAGCAATCGGTCTGCCAATGAAAAACATATTATTGATTATCTGGCAATTAATCTGGTCTAGATAAGGTGATAGAATTTAGATAGAGCTTAGTGCAGATCAAGATGATGAGAGGGTCAGGAAGAGATTTTGAAACCATTAGGTTTTTTCCTCAGGGAATGAGACTTACAGGATGTTCTCTTGTCTTTGAGTGATACATTTTGTACCTCTAGTGCTTATGGACAAGTACTAACAGGTGAGGAGTTTTGGAGGATATGTGAAGGGAACATAAGTTCAACAGGGAATTGAATACAAGCAGAGGATCCAACTGCAGTTTTTGATTCCCTAAATATACCATTGCTGTTGCAGAAATACAGAGGAATTGGCAAGGTTAATTGGTTCAGAGATTGAACAAAAGGTTGCTGCTTGAAATACAAGTCTTTGGATCAGCTGGCTGGATGGCCAGACTGTAAAGTCATAAATTTTAATTACTCTTGCTCCTATGGAGTATGTAGAAGACCTAATCCCATTTTCTTAATGCACCAAAATGTCTAATGACTTCTGTACAAGTGAATGTGCAGAGAATGCACAATCAGACCTGGAATGATTATACAGCATTGGTTCTTGCTACTGTTTTCTGTGCTGTGAACTGACTGTTGATTTAATATAACCTGGAAAAATTATGTGACTGAATTGATTAGTTCTGCAATTTTCTGAACTTATACACTGCACTGTCTTCTTTCTGTTTCTTTCAGCTCTAATACTACAATACAGTTTTGTCAAGGTTTCTGTGGGGTGACTTCTCAAGGATTAAGTAAATAAGTCATGCTAGCAAAAGAGGGGGAAAGAAGAGTAATTCTGGTTGTTTAACCACTGTTTACATGAACATTGTAAGTTTTCCCACCACAATCAAAACATGTTATGTAAACATGACTGCTTTAATACCTGTGCTATGACTGTTCCTCCTCGGATTGTTTTATCTAAGAACTTTTTGTCACACATGGAGAAATTCTGTGCATTTTTTAAGAGCAGAGCAGATATTGCAGCTAAAACATATAAGGGAGAGCTTGAGATAATGAGTTGTTAGGCTCATCATCATCACCTGCAAAAGGGGCATGATTTTTTGCTGGTCATCTGTTAGGTGCAGAGGGGTCCATGCCTACTGCTCCCTGAAGTATCTGTGCTGAGTTGTCATCTACGATTCCCTGATTTTTGCTTTAGGATTTTTGCATATTCACATCTCTTTTTTACCACTTGATCCCTTGGGCTTGCCATGGAGCTGTGAGGGCCAGTGGTTCTCACCATCCCACTGAAGAGAGGGACAGCTCCACAGTTCTTCCTCACATCTTTGCAGTCTCCTCAGAGATCAGAGCCAAGGTGCACAGCAGGGCCACTCCAAAGAGGTGTTGGATGACAGAGAGATGAACACGCAGGAAAGGGGAAGATTGCCACCCAGACCTCCAGGTCATCAGCAGGTGACAGCTCTTATCTTCCTTCCTGCCACCTGCCCTTGGAATTCCTTGTGATGGAACCTATTATTTGAACTGGGGACATTTTAGGGGGCATTAGCTAGAGATGGATACTGGGTGTCACAGCTGGCACTGTGATCTGCAGGCCTCTGTCCATGTACATTAGAAACACTCTCTCTGCAGTCACTGCACATGGGTTTTTTCTTTTCTACATCTACTACTGTAAAAGTGGCATTCATATATTAATGTACAGCAGCTTCCTCTCTGTATTTGTATGACATCTTTAGAATTTCTTATTTATCTTTTACATATCTTTTTCCTTTCTTTGTCAGGAGCATTCATATTTCAGGCAAAAGCGGCATTGCCTGTTCCTGAGGTTGCCAAGCAATCTCCTTGATACATACCTTCTTTCAGTTACTTATAACTCAGCCAGACTCTAGCTGTTTGTGATGAATTTTTCCATGCCAATTTCTGCCTCCAGCTGAATCTTTGCATCAAAATGTTTCAAGCTTTTCTGAGAATGATGCTAGGGGAAAATAGGTTGTTTTGTTCATATGATTCAGAAGCTTTGTTTTGAAATACTAAAATATCTTCTGTTTGGAGGAAAGGGAAAAGATGAGGAAGAAACAGAAAGGCTGCAAAATACGAGAGATGTGTGTTTTTCTTTCCAAAAAACCACTACTGGACCAAAAGTTAAGCACAGAGACCCCGATTTTGGAAGATGGAATCCTGGGAAGGTATATTGGGCAATCAGGAAAATGTCCAAGGAGTGTGTACATGAAGTTGGACCCAGGAATCAGTAGGGGCATAATGTGACAGATCAGGGAGGGACCCAGAACAAACAGACCTGTTGTCCAAGGGAGTATTTGGAGCCTGGAATCTGAGGGAAGCAGGGTGTTTAAGCAAGGATACTGAGATAGGAACAGCCCCTGGAGCCCTGGGATTACTCAAAGTGGGTCTGGGAACATGGCATCTGGGATTTAACAAAAACATTTCCTTGTGGGGTTTCACTGCATGATCACTGACTACTTTTCTACAGCACCCCAGTGTCATTCATTGTGCAAAAAGCATATCTCCATGCTATTCCACATTCTCTTAAGTAAAGGAGAGTCTTGTTTGCAGGATGTTAATCTCTTTATTGCATGTATTTAATTTCATAAACTGGGAATAGTCACAAGTGCCGCACAAATTATGCAGAACCTTGCAATCCAGATTTTCTGCAGTAAAAACAAGTTAATGTAACAAATAGTGAAAACAAACTCTGCCTTCTAATGTCATGCAAAGCCTGAGGTGGCTTTGGAACTGGTGTTCAAAATGAAGGCTGTGCTGAAAATCAATCTGAAGCAATTGTAAGATTCTAATTAAAATTCATTATAAACAAGAACAAAAGAGAGGATTTTTTTCTCTCTTCACAATTCTCTTTTGCTTCCTTTTCCTTCTTAAGAATGTTTTCCTCTTTCCTATTTTATTCTTTTACCTCTGTATTTAAATACAGAGACTGATTTAGCTAGCTGAGATTTCATCTCTTGTAACAATACTGTGACCTGTGACCAGGAGGGCAGCTAACAGCACTGACTTAAAGAACCTAGCTCTGGCATCTGCCAGGTCTTGAAGGGGCTGATAAGATTGTGTGATGGATTTGTACTTAATAGTGAGTTTGCAAGTGGGAGTCTACAACTCCAAGTGAAAATATTCTTTCCTTTTCTTTCATCTTCAATTTCCTGTGCAATATTTTTGTCCATCCTAGAAATAACAGAATTATTTTGGTTTTGTTCCCTAATAAAGAATAGTATTTCTGTAAACTGATCAAGCAGGAAATTTTCTTTCTAAATACTCTGGACAATAAAAATAAAGGAATAAGAAATACTATTAAAAAGAAAACCCTTGGTAAACAAGTACTCTAAAGCCTCTGTATTCATTACTTGAGCATTATTCAGCAATCTAATGTTGTCCTATTGTATGGTCATTTGACACTTTTCACAATTTAGGCCTATTTAGTCCTTCAAAGAAACACAGGAAGAGAAGGAATAGCAGTAAGTTAAATCAATTGAATGGTGCTCTAAAAATTGGGGGTTTTGTTCCTAGCTTTCAATTAATAGAGAGACAAAACCCCCTCCTCTTCATTTACTGCATAGTCTTTGGCTGCTGAATGTTTGACTCTATATCCCAAGAGCTGATCTGAACAAGGACTGAATGTCTCCAGTGCAATTGAAAGTGATGTAAACTGCAATTTGAACATTTAGACATCCTATATAATATTAAATTGCTTTGAAAAATCATGACCTCTTTCACAATTTGCATTCTGTTCCTCTGTTCTCCATTTTCTCATTTGTAGGAATGAAGCTAATATTATTTCCTCTATCTCAGATTCATTCATCCTGGTAATGGCCAGTAACAAAGACAATGATTATTCAGAGTCAATTGTAATTTTCTGCAGCAGGTGAGATGGATCAGTGGGCCCCATCTTTTTCTCAGAGGGTACCTTATTTCAATAACAGTCATCAGCATCACCTTCCTTGATAAACCTGGGCAGGCAACCGACACATTAAATTGGTCTACAGCAGATATTTTATTTTGTGGATTTGCAGATACCCAAAACTTTTCCAGCAAGAGTACAGATGTGTGGAGTGAACCAAAACCTTTTGAAAAGAGAAACTTTCTTGCCTCTGCTTACCCTTCATGGATGCATTAAAAATTGTTGACAGTCTTGCAGAGGTCTCTGGGCTGCAGGTTAAAAGCAACTTTATAGACACTGAACTTTCTGACTCAGCTCTCTGCAGACATGAGGTTTTCACTGCAGATATCTGCATTGTACAAGTTGTGAAGATAAAAGGAGATTTTTATGGAGAGCTCTTCCTCTTGGACATTCAACCTGCTTTAATATCTCTATTTTTAAATCACATTTGGACTACTTTTATGTTCATTTAATGCATCTTATGTTCATTTAGTTTTCCCATTAGAAACAGAAGACTGCAAAATGAATGTTGGGAATTCTACAAAGTATAAAGGATCAACACGATAAATATAGCTTGATATATATATATTGGAACGGAATTAATTCAAATATGGTCCCCAATGACTGTCCTCCAACATACACACATCAAAGGATCGACTACAAGGAAGAGATCCTAATACTATATTAGCTGAAATGGCAGTTCCATTTGGCCATCAATTGCAACCTACCTAGGTTTAATGTGCTTTAAATAATGCTAGAAGGGAAATAAAAAGAAACCAAAAAGCTATTGGTGCTACTAATTTGAGAAAGGATTCAAAAGGCTAGTTCTATTAACAGATTTTATTAAACAGTTCTATTTTGCAGTCTCATTTTAAATTATTCATTGAGCTGGACCTGCAGAAAGAATGACAAAGCACATGGGATATGGTTTGATTAGGCCAAAACTTTATTAACTTCATTCATCTGGGAGTTATCTGGCAGTAATTTGTGCAGCATAGGTTATCATGCTATTTTCACTCTCTATGACCTTTCTAGAGGGGATTATCTTCAGCCTCATCCCTGTCCACCCTCACTGGTGCAGTCTCACTGCAGTTGCAGGCAAGTTTAGTGGCCTGTTAGTCCACACATTTTACTTTTGTCAGTCACCTCACACATCATGCTGTCTGTTGCAACCTTAAAAATCAGTTTCAGACTCCTTACTGTGCTCTGGGGGAAGGCACAGGCCTTACACTAAAATATGACAGTCTCCTTAGTGTTACACTAACCTGTTCCCAAGTCCCACAAGGTACAGGTACCAGACCGTAGAAATCGAATGGACAGTCTCCTGTACCTCAGCTGGAATTGTTCACCAAGATTTCTTACCTGTATCCAGTCACAATTTCACATATATCCTTACAAATAAGCCCCAGGAATCTGAAGAGTGTGCAGATGATAAAATTACTCACCCTGCTTCATTTTCTTTCCTAATGTTGTGAAGAGTGGAAATGTTCATGTATGCCCTGTGCATGCTTGTTTCTTTGCTGTATACAGTGCCATTTTTCCCCAGTCTTAAACCAGACTCCACAAGCAAGATTTGAGATTGTTCAGAACTAGAAACAGCCATAAGGAATGAGATGCCCAGATCTAGAGTTAACCATGAGGAATGAGATTCCCATTTTCAGCCTCATCCAGCAAAATATAATCCCGAATGCCTCAGCTAGTATAAATAAAAATTAATGGAAATGTCTTGTAGTACTTTCTTTACCTTCCCTGCTTTGTGTTTGAAACCTCAAAAGTCAAAAGACTCCATTCCTGTACTTTAAGTCTCCAAACCTCCTGATGTACAATCCTTGCCAAGGCAGTTACTTTTTTTCTGTTGTAAACAGTCCACAAATGCCACCTGGAATGTGATTGAGTGCAGTGAAAACACATTGTTATTCTGGCATACCTAAACTAACCAGGGACAGCAGATGTTCTTTAAAGAATACTAGGATAATTCTTTTGACTTGACTAATTAACTGGCAATTTAAAATGGCTCTGTTTTCCATTTCCATTTCACTGTGCTCATATGCATTTCTGATTGAACCTTTGCTTCACTGGAGATTTTCTTTATGAGCAAGAAATTTAAAGGATCTGCTTAGCCTAACATCCTTTAACAAATTTTCCCCTGAAGTTCTGACACAGAATTGTGAAGATTTCTATAGCACACAGCAAAGCTCCTCTGAATAGACCGTGCTGTCCTGAAGGAGAGTTGAGAAAATTCATATTCACTGGGGAGATGGAAATCACTCAAAGTGCAGGCAACCTTAAAGAATTAGGCAGCCCAGAAATCTTTTTATTTTTATTCTTAGGTAATAGGTCTCAGATTTCCCTCTGACTCATTGGGCTGAATCTCGCAGACAAACCTGGTAAATATGAGGGAACTTGCCTCCCTGCCAGCTGTCAGGAAGCTAACCATAAGTTGTTTGGATTTCCTCCAAACAGATATTTGCTATGTATGTGTTATTCTGTGCATGGAATAGAACACTTGAAGTGCTTGATATTTTGTTTTTCAACTCCATGCTTTTTGCTTGACTGCGATGGATTTACCATGAATATTAAGAGTGTTGTTTCTACTCAGTATTCAAGGAAGAAAGAAATGTAAACTGAAGAAATGGCTTCTAGGATGATATTTTATAAATTGATAGATTTTCACTTAGTATAAGAAAATAGAATAGGCTATTTCTGTTGGAAGGGACCCACAATGGGTCCTTTCTCATCCGACTGTGAAATCTATTCAGGGCTGGCTAAGTGTTAAAACATGTTGTTAAGGACTGTCACAACACCTCTTAAACACTGACAGACCTATGGCATAGACCACCTCTCTAGGAAGCCCATTGCACAATTTGACCACCTCCCTGGTAAAAAAAAGTTCTGCTCACAGTACAGACTATGTCTCCTTGGCATAGCTTTGAACCATTCCCATGGGTCCTGTCACTGAATACCAGGGAGAAGAGTTCAGCACTTCTCTCTCTATGTCCCCTCCTGAGGAAGTTGGAGAGAACAATGAGGTCACCCCTCAGCCTCCCTATCTCCAAACTAGACAAACCCAAAGTTCTTAGCTGTTATTTATAGGACATTCCTTTCAGCCCTGTCAGCACCTTTCTTGACCTCCTCTGGACATGTTCAAGGACCTTCACATCCTCCCTAGAATGTGGGGCCCAGAAGTGCACAGAGCGCTCACGGTGAGGCTGCACCAACACTGAATACTGAATGAGGATGATCTCCTCTTTTGACTGCTGGGATGCTGAGTTTGTGCATCCCAGGATGAGATTTGCCCTCTGGGCCCCCTGGACTCACACTGCTGACTCCTACTGAGTCAGCCAGCGCCCCCAGATCCCTCCAGCCACTCCTCTACCGATTTGTATCTGTGTCTGGAATTACTCTGTCCTAGGCACAGAGTCCAGCGTTTTGTCTTGTTTAATTTCACCCCATTGTTCATTACCCAATGCTCTAGCTTATCTAGACCCTGCTCTATTGTCTCTGGTCCCTCAGGAGGGTCAAGAGCATCTTCAAGTTTGGCATCATCAGGTACATGAAGGCAAAATCTAAGGAGTATCTGGTAGATACTCAGATTAAAATTTGAAGAAATAAATCTTTTCACTTTAATAGAACACAAAAAAGTAGGTATATGTCACTTTCAGTATTTTTTTTCCAAACCAGGAGAATATTAGCAATCTAGAGTATTTGAAGGTGCTTGGATAATTGCAGGTAACATCTTAATATTGGAGATTCCTTTGAACATCTTGGTTCTAACCACACCAAAAAGCCCTATGTATATATCAAATATGATATTACTGCTCATCAGACTCTCTCAAATGACTTTCAAAAGACAAAAAGCAAAATAAGGCATTGTCTCTGTATGATGCTTTGTAGAAGTTAGCTTCTAACGAATGAATACTTTAATGAGATGTTAAGAGATTTTAGAGATCTTTTACAATTTATTTCTGTAATGAACAGAATCAATCATCAATGCATATCTGAATTTTGCACGTTTTCTGGGCAATGGAGTCCCTCACGGGTTTGCCTAGATTTATCCTCAAACGTGTACAATTCCATGGAATTTAAAGTAGTGTCTGGCTACTTCTTTCTAAATTTCTGAACATAACTGAGATGAGGAAGCTACAGAACTGGTGAATACAGAGAGAAACATTTTACCACCTAGTGAACCTTAAGCATTTGCCTTTAGGTATTTCAGTACATCCAGTGTTTATGCAGCCTTTTTGGATACCAGCTGGTTTGACTTACAGCTCACGTGGACAAGTTTATCAAATCTGTTTTCAAGATGTATTTGTTACAAGTTTCAAAAATCTCCAAAGATCACTTGGCTGCATAATAGAGACAAAGATATGTAATGTCCACGGCATCTCCTTGTCTAAGGCAGCAGTGGCTGATGAAAGTCCTGCTTATGAAATCCTCAGTCTATAATAACCAGAAAAGCACCAGGTACTTGAATGTACCAGGAAGAAATATTCTGATGTAGAAAGACTGACAGACATACCCAAGGAGATATCTCATTTCAAGCATTTGAAGGAAAAAAGAGTAAAATAAAAAGGCTGGTTTGGCACTTAGTATTCATGAGTAGACTTGTGCAAATAATAGATATTTTGGTTCAGTGGCCTTTCAGAAACGTATATAAATAAAATTTCTTGAGGTCTACTGAATTTATTCAATCCCTGTTTTCTTTTTACAATGCACTTCCATATTTCTGTTTGACAAAACTGAAATGAGATATTTTGTTTTTTCAACTTCTAATCCCTCTATTTTCTGCCTGAGACTATTAATCAAATAAAATCAACAACAGTTTTATTGCTACAAAACTATTTCTTCAGCATTTTTTTCTTCAGAATACACTTTGAACGGTTCTGCTTGTGAATATTTTGTGCATAGGCAAAGAGAGAATATTTAAAGCACTGCTTTTAGAATGAAATTAAAAAAAAAACCCAACCAATAAAACCTACAGGTCCTGAAAAAATAAGCAATGTATATTCAGTCCATACATCTGCTAAAGCATGTTTCAGTTTTAAGCATTCTCTAGCATGTATCAAAGTTCATAAGCTAGAACAGGATCAACAACTTTCCAATGAATTAATGGTGCTTGACTTTGGAAAGATGTAGGCATAAATTAACTAAGAATGACAGAGAAGTAACATATTTTGCAATAGTTGTTACAGGGACGGTAGGAATGCAGATCTAGCAGGAAAAAGTAGATTTTGTAAGTGACTGCTGCAATTTTTTTTTTTTTTTTTTTTTTTTTTTTTTTTTTTTTTTTAAGGATGAACTACCCAAGTTATTTAGTAACAATAAAGGATGTTGTTTATATTGGCTACTAAAAATATATAAATTTCCAGCATCTGCAGAATCTTAACATTTGTCTGTCTTACTTAAAAAAAAAGGTCAATACTACCTGCCATATATATTATTTAACAAAAGCTTGGTTAAACAGGGATGCTGGGCAATAGGAAAATCAGACTAGTATTGATGCCTTAAGTTTTAGCTTTTATATTTTTCAGATCCTGTACTGGATGAGTATAACTCTGAACTTCATATAGAGTGTTAGTAAGTGCTCATCACAGTTTGGTCAGACAAAATCCTTCTGGGCCTGGGTACCAGGGTCACACCATTTACCTCAGGCCCAGGAAAGTATAAGCAAAAGTGAACTGGGGGGGAGAGGCAAACCAGGGGAATATGACTTCATTACCTGAAGCTATAATTGATCAATTAACCTCTGATAGGCATATTGACCAAAGTTAAATCTGTCTGAGAAAACTCTTGACAGTCTCTTATCTTGAGTGTAGCCTCTGCCAGACTTTTGCATTGCCCAAGGTGTACCATTATTAAATACCCACTTTATTCTCTGTCTAGGCTCTGCTCTAGGTAGCCTCTCCAGGCATTAGTATAGCCACTCAGGTAGTAGAGTATACAATGCTTGTTGTCTGCAACAAGTATATATTTGAAATTATGAACTGAAAAATTAAACAATGATGAAAGCCATTATGGCAAAAATATAAGCTATTTGATGCTAAGATAATTAATTCTAAAATTCAGCCTGAATTAACTGGTGATCCTAGAGGTCTCTTCCAACTTTAATGATTCTATGAGTTACAGAGAGAAAGGACATGCTTGCATAGAGTGAACAAATTTATCTGAAAAGCTATTTTGTAGAAATTTATCTGAAAAGTTATTTTGTACAGAGTATGGTCATTGCCACTGGTGACTCACAAACTGGTATTCTGGTATGTATTTCGTTTTCATTGATATGAAAGATAAACAGTCCAACAAAAATTAAGTTTGGAAGGGACCTTTGGTGCATAAATTTCCTCTAGTGAAACCACCTTTGCTAAACAGAGCCAATTCAATGGGGGATGAGGTTGCTCAGAGCCCTGTCCAGGTAAATCTTGGATGGACCACACCAGGTTGTGTCATCTTGTCCCAGACAGGACATGAATCTCCCAAGGATGAGAAAAGGAAGTTATTCAGAATGAAATGAAACAAAATAGAACATTGAAATTCTCTTCTTATTCTGGGCATGACTCAGCTGAAGTGATTTGGATTCTTTTTTGAAAGGCATTGTATATCAGTGAATACTCTGGGATGGCATGTAAGCAAACATGTCCCAGTGGGGATGCTTCTGAACACTGGGATATCTTAGGCTTGGTAACAGTTTGCAGAGCATGAAGAGGAACTCCATCTAGCTGTTTCATGGAACAGGAGACACTTCCCCAAACTTTTGTTAACAGTACAGTAAGTAGCTCATGTAGAGTGCAGCAAACACCTTGAATTTATTAGCCTGTAATTCTGTGTCTCCACAGTTACAGACATTTGCACAAAATAGGTCATGACTGTAGTTGCAGCTGTTAATTGGACATTGAGATACCTTTCTGGCTAATTTAATTGTATCTGTGAGAGGGTTTTTGTATAACCAGTATCTAGAAAGACTGTGTTTAGTGGTTATATTTTATTTCATATATTTATACAAGACTTTTTATAATGCCAAGTATACATATGGACTAGAGCTTTTGTTCTTTCCTCATTTGCTTAATTAATTATCCTTTTTGGCTTTACTTTGTACTTTATACCAATCCCATAGCCTCACACTCATAGTAAGAAGAATAACTGAAAAATAATTGAATGAGGAACAAAAACATACACAGCTCTCAATGGCTAAAAGTTCAGAATTACAATGAGATATTCACATATCACCTAAGCTTATGTGCAGCTATGGGAGAAAAGGTAGATCCCAAAATCCCTTAAAAATTATTGGTGGAGGTAGATGTTATGGAAGGTGAGTCAGAGCTTGTAAGTGAGGTGTTAGCAGATATTTTTTATTCTTTACAAAGTCTTCAAAAGTGGGTTGTGGGGACACTTTTCCTGAAATGAATGATACATAATCTATTCATCCATTGACATTCACTATAACTTCCTTCATTAGTATTAATTTTTTTCTACAAATTAATTTCCAACTGTACTGATATTTACTTGGGTCTTTTATCTTCCCAATTCTCTTCACTGGATTCTGTGCTCTGTATCATCATTGGTGATACCAGGATAGCTCAAAGAGTAAATGTACTTCTGACTGTAAATGTTATTCATTTTTTTTGTATGTGATTTTTTTTTTTTTTAATTTAATGGCAGTCTTAATCCTGTGGTTATCCCCCTTCTGATTAGTACAGAATAAATGGCAAAGATAAGTGACAGCATTTGACTTTGCCTGTTGAAACAGTGACACAGGGTAGGACACAGGAATGGATAAACAGCTGTTTGAAATTAGACACTGTGTGTGTGGAAATGGAGATGGGTCAGCCAGGGAATAGAGCATGGTCAGGTCTCAGACCTCTGCTACCTTTAATGGGACCAGCTTGGTTGTGGGAAGAAACCTGAGGAATATTAAGTGGCTCATAGAACAAATAAAAGCTTTTCGAGAACTGCTTTGAAAAATGAGTGCTTTCTGGCAAATGAAAATATACCTCAGTTGCATAATAGTGCTACATCCAGCAGGCTCAAAGCAACACAATAAGGGCAGCAGTGGTATTGTATAAGGGACAGGAGATAAATGAAGTATTGATTTCAGAACCAGCAGAATGGCATAGAAGGGGCATACAATATTTCTATGGGGCCAGATCCTCACTTGCTGTAATTTTGTATTGTGCCATTGGAGTCAAGCTGATTTATGTCAGCTGTAGCTCTGGCAGGTGTATTTATAACAGGGAGGTAAAAATAAAAGTCATGCCCAGAGTGCTTGGTAGGAGTTGATTTGCCAAAACTGAATGATGCATATGCAGGCTTTACAGTTTATCTGTTCTTTCAACTTAGTGTAGTGCTCACATTCAAAAATTTTCTGATCTCTCTTTAGCCTTTCTGAATAGCTCTTTCCCATGCTTTCTGGAGTTCTGTTTCATCCTGATGTTCTCCAGCTTAAGAAATTACTTTCCTGCAGAGGCATAAAGGCAACTGCTAACCTGTCCTCTGCAAGCTCTCTTGGTTCATGCCATTCTTTCCTTTAGCCCCACAAAAAAGTCCATTGCATTGGGGTCTTCATTTTGGGGTTCCTTCCTGCCTGGTAAAAGGTAGCCACCAAAAAGAGAGTGGCCAGTGTTGAAACAGCATAGATCCCAGCATTATAGGACTGAGCATCAGTCTTGTCTGCATGTTGAGAAAGAAATGGATCTTGGAAATAAATAACTTCCTTCTACTGCTTTTAAGAAGGGTAGCCCTGTGTGAATGCCAGCAGTGTGCTAACAGAATATCCCACAATACACTGCTGCCCCATTGTGACAGAGTACTGTGAGATGCCCATCAGAAAGCCATGTATTTATACCTTTAAAAAAATTAAAAATAAAAAGCCTCTGCATGGTCTGGTTTGTGTGCAGTGTTTTGTGTTTGCAGTGTATGGCTTAGCTGAGACAACCTAGACTGCCTGAGAGTCTGCTTTGGTCTGAGTGATCTAAACAAGAACAGAGAAAACACTCTAATTTTTATGTAAATGAGATATATTTAGAGGGGGTTGTAAAAATTCAAAGGAATAAATATCTTTGAAATGTTTCTATTGAATTTTCACTGAGAGAATTTTGGACAATCACTCTAAAGGTTTCTTTTTCTAGCAGTTATGGAAATGACACAAAATGTACTGTTTACATGTAATTTCATTTTGACTACACTTAATACTTGATTTTCTTTTGATTTACTAATTTTGAGATGAAAATTTAACAGCAGGTTACTAAGTATTAAAATGCATTAATGTCATTGTTCAAAATATTTAGGCATGCTGTATAGAATTCTCCAGGTCATATGTGTGTATGAATCTTCGGTTACTGATGAAAGAAATTTTAAAAACTTTCCCAGTAGATAGAGTTGCTTTAACATAATTCCATGATTTTTTATTATAACTATTTGTGTTTAGCCAATTTGTGTTTAGCTACGTACCAACTTGAATAACACATGCCTCTTGAATAATGTTAACGTTTTCCACAATCCCTTGATTGAAGGCTATTTACACAAGTCTTCAAATCAGAGAAGATGAAAGGAGACAGAAACATGAGCCTTTTTAATCTATGTATTTTTAAAAAAAATCTGTCCTGTTAGTCAACTTTAATATACAATATAGGGAACCAACAGAGGAAACTACCTAACCCAAAATAAAGATTCTATTACTATGTAAAACAGACTCATAAATCTGAAAGCCTGTATTGATTAGCTAGCAAATATTTTCCCATAAAAACTTCAAGTCTTTTCAGTTGTTTATAACCCATGTTGGTATAATTTAGCTATAGGGCCTGCTAGGGCACACTGAGTAGAAAAAAAAAACCAAACAAAAAAAAACCCCAAACCCCTCACTCCACTATTTTAGGGTAAAAAAATCTCACAACTTTGTAGCTGAATTCAAAACAATATTTTATGATGAGCAAGCAGTTACTTGGGATGGGAAACAAACTCTTGAACCAAACATTTTCTTTTCTTTTACTTTCCTCTCTGTTTTGCATATCAAATGGAAATTTGGCCAGATAGATGTCCTGATTTGTCTCTGCTTATCCAGATAACTGTTGTGGAGGGCTTCCTTTGTTGTTTATATTAAAGTGCAAACAACTTACATCCTCAGAGATTATTTTCATTTTGCTCAAAATAAATCCTTAAAAAAGCGTGTGATGAAAGAAGATTGAACATGTAAAAGACAGTATTTTCCAGTGGTTCTTTAATTTCTTGTATTATGTAAGGAGGCGCTATACTCATTTGGGGATGATGTATGCTTTCCTGGTGAAAATGGAAAAGTGGATAAACACATACATGGCAAGGGACAGACTGTGAGCATGCAAATGGAATCTCACGTTTAAAGAGAGGGCAGGAAAACGTTGTTGTAGCCATTTAGTCCAAATAATACCTATTAATTTACTGAAGAAGGAGAAACCTTTCTTTCAGAATGAACTGGTTTAACAGTTGGGAATTTCCACAAAACAGAGCTGACCATGAGCAAGGAATAAATTGGCTCAGCTGCTTCCTGGCAGAGTCTCTATCTGTCTCTTGGCTGTTGTCTACCACTGACCAAACAAAATCCATTAAAATGAATCCTGAAGTTTGTTGAAAAGTCAGTGGTACTAGATATCCCTTAAACAATGGAAATAGTAAAACCAAGCCAAAAAGTTCACTCTTTCAATGAAGAATGGTTGCTTTTTCAATGAGTTTATTCAACGAAACCCAAACATGCATATATATGTGGAAGGAGGAAAAGAATTTGGGAGTAAGGTGTTTGGGTTTTTAAACACTTTTTTTCTATTAGAAAAATGGGTCAATTTTTAGGAAGTAGCTCTCAGTACCATGAAACCCAGAAAATTTCAGCTTACTGCTTTTAATCATGTTGGTAACTTTCTCAACTGAAAATCATTCCAAGCAATAGTTTTAGTTATTGATTTCTTCTACCATGGTGAATAGACAGTACAGAATGAAGGTACTCCTATTATGTCCTGAAGGAAGCACTTAGAGTGATAAGAATTAAACAGCTTGGTATTTTATAAGCATTTATTACTTATATGGTATTGAAGATGTCCATAAAGCTTTACAAACATGTGGAAGGATCTGTAGATGCTAACAAACTAATTTAAACAGACACAACAGTGTAAGTGAACAAGTATGCAGGCAGAGCTGAGAGAGAAGATGCTTTAATAGTAGTTGATGCATGTGACATGAATCTTCAAATCAAAAAGCTTTCATGGCCTATCTACAGCCAAACTATCATTTCCTGGGCAGCACTGAGAGGTCAGCACCTTTCACCGACCTGGGATATCAGCTACTGTCACTGACTACTTACAATTTCAGACAGGCATTTTTCTGCTCTCTCCTATTTTACTTGTAATTTGAAAGGATTCCTTATAAATATGGGTAAAGAAGTTCTCTTTTAAATGTCTCTTTAGATGTTTGCTGACAGTGATATCCTGGAAAACACTGTAAGAAAATGTGTCTGCTTCTGTGTTGGGACTGCTGCTCACAGTGTTGACATCAAATGCCTTGCCTTTTTGGCATCTCCTGGTTTTTTTTATTTAAAACATGTAAAACTGGCAGAAGAAGATAGGCTTTTTTGTGTGTTTTCCAAGCATTGCTTTCTTCCATGTTTAGTATTTAGTGAAAAGAAAAATAAAAAAATATGCTGCACCTCCACATACCAGTGGGTTTTAAGGATGGAGTAGAAGAAGATAAAAAAGAAAAAAAAGAGGACAGAAGGGTGCAACAGAAATAAATTTGTGGGCTACTCAGAGTCAAGTTATCCAGAAAAGAGACAGAGGATGTAGAGATCATGAAGTAGGATAGTTACTGTAAGAGAAAAAGGGATGACAATGTTGTGATCCAAAAGATTCTGTGTTTAACTCAGTTAAATTTCACTGAAAAAAAAAAATAATTTGTACCACACAGTAGATAGGTACTGACTTAGCCCTGTGACCATTGTATTATATACGCCCCTTTAAAATACCTCAATTTTACATAATACCACAATACCATAACCTAAGAAGAAATCCACAGGTAGTCAATCCTAGTGTGTGGCTTTTCTTACTAAGTAGCTCAGAATATGCAAATTTCTCTACTTGTTTTCCTGGGCCCTTGTCAGTGATGTGGGCATCATGGGATGATGAAAGCAGGCAGTGATGGAGCTCAGATAATGAGGTATTCAGCAAATGAAAATTTTGAAGTAAACTTCTACTTGTATGGATATGCATAATGCTGAATAATAAGAGTGCTTTCTTATGTTGTAATGGAAAATCTGTGAATATACTTATGAAAAATACTTACTGTTGGGTTAGTAAGAGTCTGACTAACTATATGGCATTGTAAAATGCCTTGAGAAGTTTAGAAATACATCAGTGAGTCACCAGAACAGAAACTGTGGCTGCAGGAAAAAGACTGAAAGAAGAGAAATGGTAGTATGTCAGTTCTTGAATGTGGTCCTGCCTGCAGCTTGCATCTGACACGCCTAAGGCAGTGCTCCCTGAGAGCCACTGCAGAACTGACTGTGATGCTTCTGCTTCTGTCAAAAATTTGTGTTCCTTAGTGACAATTACATGAAAAGCTCATCTATTCTGCTCTATGATCTTGCTGTGCTGCTGTAGCCTTTGGGAAAGACTGTGGTACAGCGTGAATCCTGGCCAATACTTACTGTAGAGGTTAGCCTGGATTAGGCTGGAACCCTTTCACTTGTGTCATTAGTCTGTCAAAGAGTACAGAAGCATGAGAAAGAAACTGCTTCAATGTTTTTCAGTTTGCTATAGGAAAACTCATCGTTTCATGTGTCTATTTAAAATTCAGAAAGCATATGTATTTCTCTATATAAGCACAGCTTGGAGTAATATATATTTTTTTTCATTTAACTTGCATATTTTTCTCTAATTATTTCTTGTTGATCTGCCAGTACTCTGGGGGTTCTCTTACTCTGGAGTCTACAGCCTTCTGTCATCCTATATACACACAATTTCAATGCCTCATAAAAAAGCATCTCATTGAGATGAGAGCCTGGCAATCATTTACCTATATCTTTGCAGCTTTACTCTCCACTGCTCACTCTTTGTTTGTCATATTGATTTTGTATTTTCAGTCACCCGTTGGCCTTGAGTAGGATGAATGATTGTGTATTGTTTACATTGCAGTAATGCCTCATGGCAATGACAATTCAGTCAGAGAGCTGGACCCTGTACAAATGTCCAGCTGGATAGATAAACCCTGAAAGAACAGTCTGCCAGAAAAACAGCAGTCAAAACAGGTAAACAGGACAAACTATTCTACACAAACGAATTGCAGGATAAAATTCCATTGGTTTTATTATAATAAAGAATAAATCAGTATTGACATAGTGAAATGGTAAGAGGTTCAGAAGATAATGATTTTAATAAAATTTAGGAGAGAAAATAAACTAGATATTTATCTCATTAAAGGAACATAGAACTACAAGTGACTGGCTTTGTCACAGTGTCATGTCAAAGTCTTCCTGCTCCCCCAGTCAAGCCAACCTTGACATTTTGATTATGTGAGGTGCCTTTCTTTAAGTAAATAAATATGAAGTCACTGGAGAGGACTAATATTTTTTTCTCTTCAGGAATGAAAGTATCTCCGTGGAAGTCCTGCATGTGTACTCTGGTGCTTTCTAAATTGCATCATTGCTGTGTTCCATGAATTTGAAATGACTTCAAAATGGAATGTGCACCTCACAGCTGCCTATGTCAGCTGGGATTTAGGGCACTAGAAACACATTAGTTCAGCTGCTCTGTGGCTTCTCTGCTTTCCTTTTCACTTCAAGTTTGTCAGAAAGGAGGAGGTGTCTTTCTGGTTTAGGTCTTAGTTATGTGAGGAGAAACCTTTTCTCCCCTGTGCAATCTACACCTGTGGAGACAGCCTGCCAAGGCAGAAATATCTGGCTTGAACCATCTTGAAACCAACTGACCATTCATCTTATCTTCACCTGTGCAAGTGGCTTCCTCTATTGAATAGGTATATTCCACATGACATCAGTGTGCCTGAAAGCTAAGGGCTGTACCCAGATTCTGATGCCACAAACAGTGTTGCTGTATGGGTATGATTATGCATGTGCTCACCAATAGAGAAATGAGAGTAGATATGTATTATACTGCTTCTCTTCAGGGCACAGCCAAAGGATGCAGCCTCAGCTGAGCAGAAGGATGAACAAACTGTCGAGCTGGTTCATGACAGTTTTTGTTGCCCTCTGTACCTCCCAGTGAGCATGAATAGCAGCTAATGCAGGGAATCAGGCTACAGAGTTAATTGAATTATAGAATCATTTAGGCTGAAAAAGACCTCTAAGGTCATCGAGTCCAACTGTTACTCCAGCACTGTCAAGTCCAACATTAAACCATGTCCCTAAGTGCCATATCTAGACATCTTTTAAATACCTCCAGGGATGTTTACTCAACCAGTTCCCTGGGCAGCTTATTCCAATTTTTTGCTCTTACAGCAAAATTCTTTTCCTAATATTCAAACTAAACCTCCCCTGTCAAGACTAGTGGCTATTTCCTTTTGACTATCACTTGTTACTTGGAAAAAAAAACCTGACACCCACTTTGTTACACCTCCATCAGTCAGTGGTAGAGAGCAATAAGGTCTCTCCTGAGCCTCCTTTTCTCCAGGCTAGACAAGTCCAGCTCGCTCAGCCACTCCTCATAAAACTTACACTCCAGACCCTTCCCCATCTCCATTGTCCTTCTTTGGACTCACTCCAGCACCTCAACATCCTTCTTGTAGTGAGGGGCCTAAGACTGAACACAGGATTTGAGGGGTGGCCTCACCAGTGCCACAATCACTGGGGGGAGATGCTCCTGCCCTGGTCCTGCCCACTGCACCCTCAGACCAGACAAAGAGTCTGAGTCCCCCAGAAACTGGCCCTGCAAAGACCCTTCTGTGAGGGTCTTTGCCCTTGGCAGTTAGTGGCACCTGCATTTGAATGGTTTTTGAGGAATCATTCCCAATGACCAGAACTGCAACTTAGGAAATGTCCTCGTACTGCATCAACCACCTTTTTTCAGGCCACTCTGTGGATGGAAAGCATGACCTTAAAATCTTCTCTGGAACTGCACTGAGCAATCCTGCAGTGCTTAACTTTCCAATTTTTTTTTTTTTTTTCTTTCTTCATGTGTCACTATTTTTCATCAAGCTGCACTCCTGCTTGCAGGTGAATCATCTGAGATGTAGTTATGAGGTAGAGCCCTCTCTGAATTTTACATTGCATTTTTCCATCAGTTTTGTTAGATTCCAAACTTACAGACTGCCAGCTGGGGAATCTCAATTTGCCGTTTACGTCCAGTGTGTTCTTCATAGTTAGTTTAGCTGATAAAGCATCCAAACTTGCCCTAGAGAACACACCTAACAGGAAAAAACCTCCTAGAGGATGCTGCTGATAGCAAACTCACTGCTTCTTGAATGTTTAGCTACAAGTAACTTAATATCAATACAAGTCTACAAATTGGGAGGATGGGTGTTAGTATGAGAACTTGTGATTCTATAAACACAACTACATACATAATCAACACTCTTAGTTTCTAGTCTAGTTCACAAATCTTCTATCATAAATTACCCCAATTTCTTATTCATTAAATCAGAGTGATATTTTTTCAGTGTGAGGATTTCTGCATCTTGCTTTCATTTATTTGACACCACATCCTAGTGGAAAATTAGCCATCATGTTCAGATCACTTTTCTGCAGCTGCCATTCCAAAGACATGTTAATTTCCCTAGCTAGTTGAAGTTAAAATATTAATCTAGTTATTGAAAAATAATGGATATACAAAAATATGTACATGGTTTCTGTATGTTCTGAAATCTAAAATGCCTAGAGCTGCCCTGATTTCAAGCTCATGAGTCATCTAAACTCAAGCTGTAGAAATTCCAGGGGACATGTTATTAAATAATTCATGAGTGATGTAATTTTATTGTGTATCTCATGAGCAAAATGCTGCAGGAAAGAATTAGGGAAAAGAACCTAAAGCAATCCTGGTCCTATCTCTCTACTCTTTTT